>CM039506.1:23950541-23978041 GCA_022432975.1 Begonia masoniana | reverse complement strand
GTATATGTTGAACATGTTGGACGTTATTGGATGAAGAAAAGTCAATTTGCGAAAAAGTTATAAATCGGTAAAATGTCGGGTTTTTAGGAAAAACTCGTAACTAGAGATTTTGGATTATAAAGCTTTAATTAACGTTCGAAATGCTCTAAATAGCTAAGTGGAGAATTTAGGAGAATTCGTTAATTGAGGATTTTGTAATTTGGATGTTTAATAGCTTAATTCGGTTTTAACGGCAAATATCGTGTTTTACCTCAGACACGCGACTCCAGTGGACGAAGCTTGAGATCCAGCGCGCTCAAGGTAAGTTCTCGTGACTTGCTTGACCGAAAGGTCTACACCATACCTCGTCATCGTATCAAGGATCCTTGAGGGTTCCTTGTTTTACGTTGTTTAGGTTGGGTAGTTAGGTTGGTTGTTTATAGGT
Organism: Begonia masoniana; assembly: GCA_022432975.1. Lineage (NCBI taxonomy): Eukaryota > Viridiplantae > Streptophyta > Magnoliopsida > Cucurbitales > Begoniaceae > Begonia > Begonia masoniana. The sequence continues at coordinate 23,977,617 of CM039506.1, read as the reverse complement.
TATGTTGTATTGTCTTGTTGATATGTATGCTGTTTGTTTACTTTCCGCTGATTAACTGTTCATGCATCACGTATTTCAAATGTCATAGAAAATGGATTTCCGCACGTGTTTTAAGGAAAGAAATGAACCTCTGTAATTATTGTACGTAATCTGTATCTGTATCTGTATCTGGTTACGCGAGGTGGGGCTCAGGCATGGCTGTAGGGTTTGTGAGCATGTACCCCCCTCCTCTAAATTGAAAGTGGTAGTCCGACCGCGGGATGTATCCTTTCCATTTAGAGGGCTGATATCTCGGTAACAATCTGTCTGTGACGTAATGAAAAGAATGAAAATGTATCTGAATATGAATCTGTAATCTACACATTTTATGAATGGCATACGCACGCATGCATCTGCATTTACGTAGCTTACTGAGATTTCAATATCTCATATGTGTCTGTATGGTGTAGGTGACGTTATAGGTTACGTTGACCCAGGTGAGGATGATATTCCTCCTCCTGACGTAGGAGCAGCTGATGGATGATGGCCGTGGGAGTGCGCTGAGCAGTCGAGGCGCGATATGACCCGTGGGGATGTATGTATGGACTCTGGGGTTATTTTGGGATGTTTGATCTGATAATTGTATAGAATATTTAGGTTGTTTGGATCTGGATAGGGGTTAGATAACGTTTTGGTAATTGTATGTAAAACGCTTTGGTATAAACAGTTTTGATAAACGTTATGAAATGTTTTGGGTTAAATGTTAAGTTAAATGAAAATGTTTTGAAACGTTGTTTGTAGGTTGTTACGGATAGCTCGGTTTTTAGAGCTATCCACGCAGTTGGACTTCGCAAAGTCCGTCGCGAGTCGGTTGAATTAAGTTGTAAACCTTTGTGATAAAGGTGAGGAATTGAGTAAGAAAAGAAAGAGCAAAATGCTCTCTGGAATCAGATCCCAGAGAGGGATGTTGAGAGATCTGCTCTCTGGAGTTTGAGATTCCAGAGAGCCTAAGTGTAGAAAAGAAAAGAACAAAGTAAGGAAGAAGTGAGGAGCTGCAGTGATCGGGCGCTGTGCGCTGATCGCTGCCAGCGATCGCTGAATGAAGGGTCGGCGAATGGGCGCCGTGGGGATCGCTGCAGCAGCAAATGATCGCTGCAGTGCAGCGATCAGGCGCTGCACAATGCAGCGATCGTGCGCTGCATTGTGCAGCGCATGCAGCGATCGTGCGCTGCAATTAGCAGCGCCCGATCGCTGCTACTTTTCTGAGGGTAGATTTCCGATTCTGCCCTCCCCTTTTCTGAATGATTTTAAATGTTTTTTTTTTATTAAATGTTTAAATGATTTAAGTTTTATTAATAGTTTATATTTTAAATGATTTACCAAACGAACTTCGATTTCAATTCCGCTTTAACGTTAGGTTTTTAAAGTTTTGTTTAAAAGGTAAAAATAAAAATGAAAAATTTATACGGGTAAATAGGTACAGTATTAGGGGTGTTACATCCTTAACTAAGAAAGTTTCAAAAATTCTAACTTAACTAGTCGTGGCATTTTAACAAACAAATAACACTCGATACCTCGAAACCGCCATTATAGACACGTAATTGAGACTTAGTAATGCATTTGATGAAATATAAGATACTTCACTTGGATCGATTTGTTCTAAAAAAGCTGAACGTATCAAGCAAATGAGGTTGATTTGTTCCAAAAGAGCTGAACGTATCAAGTAAATGAGGTTGAGTGTTACATGACTTGTGGTTAGAAACTAAGTTATCCATTTGACATTGAAGGTTTTAACTTGAAGTGATGAGAACAACGTGTATTGAGGGCCCAAAAAACCTTCTTGGACGTGTAATTAAGACTTAGTAATGCGTTTGATGAAGTATAAGAAACTTTACTTCAATCGATTTGTTCCAAAAGAGTTGAACGTATCAAGCAAATAAGGTTGAGTGGTACATGACTTGTGGTTAGAACCTAAGTTATCCATTTCACATTCAAGGTTTTAACTTGAAGTGATGAGAACGACGTGTATTGAGGACCCAACAACCTTCATGGACGCGTAATTAAGACTTAGTAATGCGTTTGATGAAGTATAAAAAACTTCACTTGGATCGATTTGTTCCAAAAGAGCTGAACGTATCAAGCAAATGGGGATGAGTGTTACATGACTTGTGGTTAGAAACTAAGTTATCCATTTCACATTAAAGGTTTTAATTTGAAGTGATGAGAAAAACATGTATTGAGGGCACAACAACCTTTATGGACGCGTAATTAAACCTTAGTAATGCATTTGATGAAGTATAAGATACTTCACTTGGATTGATTTGTTTCAAAAGAGCTGAACGTATCAAGCAAATGAGATTGAGCGTTACATTAGTTGTTGTTGGAACCTAAGTTATCTATTTCACATTCAAGGTTCTAACTTGAAGTGATGAGAACGACGTGTATTGAGGACCCAACAACCTTCATGGACGCGTAATTAAGACTTAGTAATGCGTTTAATGAAGTATAAGATACTTCGCTTCGATTGATTTGTTCCAAAAGAGCTGAACGTATCAAGCAAGTGAGGTTGAGTGTTACATGACTTGTGATTAGAAACTAAGTTATCCATTTCACATTCAAGGTTTTAACTTGAAGTGATGAGAACGACGTGTATTAAGGGCCCAACAACCATCACGAACGCGTAATTAATACTTAGTAATGCGTTTGATGAAGTATAAGAAACTTCACTTCAATCGATTTGTTCCAAAAGAGCTAAACATATCAAGCAAATGAGGTTGAGTTTTACATGACTTGAGGTTAGAAACTAAGTTATCCATTCATGTTCAAGGTTTTAACTTGAAGTGATGAGAACGACGAGTATTAAGGGCCCAACAACCTTCATGGACGCGTAATTAAGACTTAGTAATGCGTTTGATGAAGTATAAGAAACTTCACTTCAATCGATTTGTTCCAAAAGATCTGAACGTATCAAGCAAATAAGGTTGAGTGTTACATTGACTTGTGGTTAGAACCTAAGTTATGCAATTTCACATTCAAGGTTTTAACTTGAAGTGATGAAAACGACTGTGTATTGAAGCGACCCAACAACTTCATGGACGCATAATTAAGACTTAGTAATGCGTTTGATGAAGTATAAGAAACTTCACTTTGATCGATTTGTTCCAAAAAAGTTGAGCATATCAAGCAAATGAGATTGAGTGTTACATGACTTGTGGTTAGAAACTAAGTTATCCATTTCGCATTCAAGGTTTTAACTTGAAGTTATTTGAACGACGAGTATTGAGGGCCCAACAACCTTCATGGCCATGTAATTAAGACATAGTAATGCGTTTGATGAAGTATAAGAAACTGCACTTCAATCGATTTGTTCCAAAAGAGTTGAACGTATCAAGCAAATAAGGTTGAGTGTTACTTGACTTGTGTTTAGAACTAAAGTTATGCATTTCACATTCAAGGTTTTAACTTAAAGTGATGAAAACAATGTGTATTGAGCGCCCAACAACCTTCATGGACGCATAATTAAGACTTAGTAATGCGTTTGATGAAGTATAACAAACTTCACTTGGATCGATTTGTTCCAAAAGAGCTGAACGTATCAAGCAAATGAGGTTGAGTGTTACATGACTTAAGGTTAGAAACTAAGTTATCCATTTCACATTCAAGATTTTAACTTGAAGTGATGAGAACGACGTGTATTGATGGCCCAACAACCTTTATGGACGTGTAATTAAGACTTAGTAATGCGTTTGATGAAGTATAAGATTAACTTCGCTTGATTGATTTGTTTCAAAAGAGCTGAACGTATCAAGCAAATGAGTTGAGCGTTTACATTGACTTGTGTTAGAAACCTAAGTTATCCATTTCACATTCAAGGTTTAACTTGAAGTGATGAGAACGACGTGTATTGAGGACCAACAACCTTCATGACGCGTAATTAATACTTAGTTAATGCGTTTGAATGAAGTATAAGAAACTTCACTTCGATCGATTGTTCCAAGAGTAGAACATATCAAGCAAAATGAGGTTGAGTGTTACATGACTTGTGAGTTAGAACTAAGTTATCATTTACATTCCAAGGTTTTAACTTGAAGTGATGAGAACGACGTATTAAGGGCCCAACAACTTCACACGACGCGTAATTAATATTAGTAATGAGTTTGATGAAGTATCAGAACTTCACTTCAATCGATTTGTTCCAAAAGAGCTGAACGTATCAAGCAAATAAGGTTGAGTGTTACATGACTTGTGGTTAGAACCTAAGTTATCCATTTCACATTCAAGGTTTTAACTTGAAGTGATGAGAACGACGAGTATTAAGGGCCCAACAACCTTCATGGACGCGTAATTAAGACTTAGTAATGCATTTGATGAAGTATAAGAAACTTCACTTCAATCGATTTGTTCCAAAAGAGCTGAACGTATCAAGCAAATAAGGTTGAGTGTTACATGACTTGTGGTTAGAACCTAAGTTATCCATTTCACATTCAAGGTTTTAACTTGAAGTGATGAGAACGACGAGTATTAAGGGCCCAACAACCTTCATGGACGCGTAATTAAGACTTAGTAATGCGTTTGATGAAGTATAAGAAACTTCACTTCAATCGATTTGTTCCAAAAGAGCTGAACGTATCAAGCAAATAAGGTTGAGTGTTACATGACTTGTGGTTAGAACCTAAGTTATGCCATTTCACAGTTCAAGGTTTAACTGAAGTGATGAGAACACTGCGTATTAAGGGCCCAACAACCTTCATGACGCATTAATTAAGACTTAGTAATGCGTTTGATGAAGATAACGAAACTTCACTTGGATCGATTTGTTCCAAAAGATCTGAACGTATCAAGCAACTAAGGTTGAGTGTTACATTGACTTAGTGTTTAGAAACTAAGTTATGCCATTTCACATTCAAGATGTTTAACTTGAAGTGATGAGAACGAATTGTATGATGCGCCCAACAACCCCTTTCATGGACGCAATAATTAAGACTTAGTAATGCATTTTGATGAAGTATAACGAAACTTCACTTTGAATCGATTTGTTCCAAAGAGCTGAACGTATCAAGCAAATGAGGTTAACTGTTAACTGACTAGGGGTTAGAACACTACGTTATCCCATTTCACCTTTCAAGATTTTAACCTTGGAAGTGATGAGAACGACGTGTATGATGGCCCAACAACCTTTATGGACGTGTAATTAAGACTTAGTAATGCATTTGATAAAGTATAAGAAACTTCTCTTGAATTGATTTGTTCCAAAAGAGCTGAACGTATCAAGCAAATGAGGTTCACTGTTACTTGACTTGTGGTTAGAAACAAAATTACCCATTTCACCTTCAAGGTTTAACTTGGAGTGATGAGGACGACGTGTATTGAGTATCCAATTACCTTCATGGACTTGTAATTAATACTTAGTAATGCGTTTGATGAAGTATTAGAAACTTCACTTTAATCGATTTGTTCCTGAAGGGTAGAACATATCAAGCAAAATAAGTTAAGTGTTACAAGACTTGTGGTTAGAACCTAAGTTATTCATTTCACATTCATGGTTTTAACTCGATGTGACGAGAACGACGTGTAATGAGAACCCAATAAACTTCACAGACACGTAATTAAAATTCAGTAATGAATTTGATGAAGTATAAGAAACTTCACTTCAATCGATTTTCCAAAAGAACTAAACGTATCTAGTAAATTAGGTGACTGTTACATGACAGGTGGTTAGAACATAAGTTATTCATTTCACCTTCAAGGTATTAATTTTAAATAATGAGAAAGACGTATATTGAAGACCAAATAACCTTCATGGATGCATATATAAGACATAGTAATGCGTTTGATGAAGTATAATAAAGTTTACTTCAATCGATTTGTTCTAAAAAAGTTGAACCTATCAAGCAAATCAGGTTGACTGTTACATGATTTGTGGTTAGAACCTAAGTTATCCATTTCACCTTCAAGGTTTTAACTTGAAGTGATGAGAACGACGTGTACAGAGGACCCAATAACCTTCATGGTTGCGTAATTACGACATAGTAATGTGTTTGATGAAGTATAAGAAACTTTACATCAATCGATTTCTTCCAAAAGAGTTTAACGTATCAAGCAAATGAGGTTGAGTGTCACATGACTTGTTGTTAGAACCTAAGTTATCTATTTCACATTCAAGGTTTTAACTTGAAGTGATGAGAACGACGTGTACTGTGGACCCAATAACATTCATGGACGCGTAATTAAGACTTAGTAATGCATTTGATGAAGTATAAAAAACTGCACTCTAATCGATTTGTTCCAAAACAGTTGAATGTATCAAGCAAATGAGATTTAGTATTACATGACTTGTCATTAGAACCTAAGTTATCCATTTCACATTCAAGGTTTTAGCTTGAAGTGATGAGAACGACGTGTATTGAGGGCCCAATAACCTTCATGGACGCGTAATTAAGATTTATTAATGCATTTGATGAAGTATAAGAAACTGCACTTCAATCGATTTGTTCCAAAAGAACTGAACGTATCAAGTAAAAGAGGTTGACTGTTACAAGACTTGTGGTTAGAACCTAAGTTATCTATTTCACTTTCAAGATTTGAACTTGAAATAATTAGAACGACATGTACTAAGGACCCAATAACCTTCATGGACGCGTAATTAAGACTCAGTAGTACGTTTGATGAAGTACAAGAAACTTCATTTCAATCAATTTGTTTAAAAAGAACTGAACGTATCAAGCAAATGAGGTTGACTGTTACATGACTTATGGTTAGAACCAAAGTTACCCATTTCACCTTCAAGGTTTAACTTGGAGTGATGAGGACGACGTGTATTGAGTATCCAATTACCTTCATGGACTTGTAATTAATACTTAGTAATGTGTTTGATAAAGTATTAGAAACTTCACTTTAATTGATTTGTTCCAGAAGGGTTGAACATATCAAGCAAAATAAGTTGAGTGTTACAAGACTTGTGGTTAGAACCTAAGTTATTCATTTCACATTCATTGTTTTAACTCGAAGTGACGAGAACGACGTGTAATGAGAACCCAATAACCATCACGGACGCGTAATTAAAATTTAGTAATGAATTTGATGAAGTATAAGAAACTTCACTTCAATCAATTTGTTCCAAAAGAACTAAACGTATCAAGTAAATTAGGCTGACTGTTACTGGACTTGTGGTTAGAACCTATGTTATCAATTTCACATTCAAGCATTTAAATTAAAGTGACGAGAACAACGTGTATTGAGGACCCAATAACTTTAATGGACGCGTAATTAAGACTTAGTAATGCATTTGATGAAGTATAAGAAACTTCACTTCAATCGATTTGTTCCAAAAGAACTATCTAGTAAAAGAGGTTGACTGTTACATGGCAGGTGGTTAGAACCTAAGTTATTCATTTCACCTTCAAGGTTTTACGACCTGTCACCTTCCGGTTCGCCCGCGCGGACGTACCGCCATCCGAGTTCCGGTTCGTGCAGCCATCGTACACATACTTGAACATTTGGGTCATCACACTTACAGTCAATGGAGAATTCCCGTGCGGCGGTGTGTTTTGGCAGGCAGTTCACAGAATCACTTTTAAAACTCTGTCTCTCTGATGCCATAACTGTGGCGACCCCAACCCGGTCAGGGCCGCCACGACCTAACATGACGTAATCATAACCTTAATACCCTTGAATAGTTCATGTCAAATTTTTCATTTTTACTCAACGCTCTAATATAAAACCGACCTAGACAAATGACTCGCCTCGATCGACCCTAAACAGACTAACTTTGACTTAAACTTGACGGGCCTAAATAACACCTATTTACCACAAAACGCTAGGAGCACACCCATGGGTCATCCAGTCTAGCCAAAACACGACCCGTCGCCACGAGCTCCGCCCATCGATCAACTACACCTGATCATCAAGAGGGGGTTCCTCACCTTCGTACTTGTTACCTACATCATGAAACATAAACATTAAGCCCAATATTTAGTAAGGGAATGTACTATACATGACATATGCATGAATGCATGGTTTTTAATAAAACATGTTCATTTACTTGTTCTTATTCTTTTTCTTTTCGTTGACATGAATTGAGGTGAGGATTGTGCCAGGGAGCAGGCCAAGTGCGTGTACATAATCCTTTCGGCCGTATTCATGATCCAACGCGTGGACAGTGACATTAGTTTTGTTGTTTGGCCATACTGTCCCAACCCACACTTAATCGTTACCTTTCCTTTACATAAATCATGCATGGAAACATTTCATATGACATTTGAGCAAACATGATGCATGAGGAATTCACGTAGGACATATTATCAAACAATCTACAAACGTAACTAAACATGCCTTATGTAACACCCGAGTTTTTTCGGGTTTCCGCTCTTAGGGGTATTTTCGTAAAATATTAAATTAAGGTTTTTTCTCGAACGGGAAGCCTTAATAGAGCCCTAGGAATTTGAGAGGATTTTTAGAGAAATAAGTAAGATTTTAGAAATCCAAATCGATAGTGTAACGCCGAGTTACGGTTTTCCGCCTATAGTGTTTTAAGTCGTAAAAATAGTAAATTAAGTCCGTTTTACAAACGGAGAGTTTCGTTAGAACCCTAGAAATAAGTTGAAATATTTGGAGGAATAAGCGAATTTTGAAGAAACTAAATCGAGAGACAAAACATCGAGTTAAACTAAAGAATTGAGGGAAGGGCGTTTGTGTAATTTAGAAAGTAAATTGTGTTAAATTAAATAAAACCCTCCCCCTCCCCTCTCTGTTTCTCCATCTCCAGACAACGAAAAAGGGGTTTTCCCCCTCTCCCTTGGTGACATTTCGTATTCTTATCTTATTCATAAAGAGGCTTGCACATAAAACATTTTCGTATACTTGAAAGATAAATCATAATACAGACATAGGAATGCACTTAAATCATCAGACTATGGAAAGAGTCATACATCAGATAACATATCATAATATAACCCAAGCATCATACCAGAACAGACAATTTCATAAACACTATCCGAACATTAGAGAAGAAACCAACCTAGTATCCTTGTGATGTAGGGCCCTAATGGCCGGGAATCTTAATACACTCACTTACCTGAACTCCTTAGAAATGTAATGCCTTCACTTGAGTTCTTCTCCTCCTAGATATTTCATATTTCAATGTTAAATATATCCTGAATAATCTAAACTCAAAGTTGGTAAAACCTAACTAAGGAAATCATCCTAGAATCTAGTTTAAACCTGAAAGTCATTTAGTCGAGCACCTTGTGTGCGTAGCTTAATCTTCACTAGCATTGTTGGCATTAGTGTGCTAAAACTACAGATTCATACTAATGTCAGAGTCTCATAATCTAACAATCGACAATATTCAGAATCCTATCACCAATGTCATTGATAGGAAAACTCAAAGACACTGTCATTATCCTAACATTGCCTACTTCTCAATCTTCAAACATTATCCAGTAATCATCCTTAATCGAAAACTTAAATAGTGAATCACCTAAATCTTACCTAGAGCTTTAGATTCTGAAAAGAGTGGAGGAAGAGCTTATCAATGGTGGAGGAAATCGATGGTTGCTGTGGGAGAGAAGGTCTTGGAGAAGATTGCCTTGAGAGGAAAGTCAGCTACAGGATCGGGTAAGAGGTTTAAGTGAGGTTTTAGAATTTTCATTTTCTATATATATCAATTAAAATCAACTTTATTTACAATCTTGCCACTAAACCTACTTTTCACTCAAACCAATAATACCCGTAAATTTAGATCCTCCTAAATTTCTTATTCCTCCAACCATACCAAAAGAAGTCTTTAGAATAAATACCTGACCGAAGTGCTGGTTGTTACACTATAAGGTGTTTTATATGCAAGGAGATTAGACATCTCTCTAGGAACTGTCTGAAGAAGTTTTTCAAAGAGGTGAACCACAACAAAATCAGGGTTTGCAACAACGTCAACGGGACGTTAAGAGGCCCGATGGTGCATCGATTGTGCAGGACAACAGCAAACGACCCCGAGGAGCTCGTCAAGCACCTCTGTGGCCTACATGTCTGAAGGGTCATTTTGGGGAATGTAGATTGTATTCAGACCGATGTTTTAGGTGCGATAGAAGGGGTCACAGAGCAAGAGATTGTCTAGGGCCGAACAAGAGGCCACCGGGTGGTCCTTCGAGGATAACTGCTATGACCGATGATAGGGAAACTGCCCAACCATTTGTGGTTTCAGGTATAATTTTATTTCAATAGTTAATAGAGTAGTGGTGTGGTAAAAAGTTACGATTTAAAGATGATATTGGTGTGATAGATAAAAGTAGGTTTGAGAATAGAAGGGTTATAGAATATGGTGAGTTAGAAACATGATGATGTAGACGTCAATTTAAGGAGAGAGAGATTGTATGCGTCAAGATAGGTAACCTAGCTTTGATACCACTAGTGCGTCTAAGTGAATAAGAAGACATAGTAGAAACTCATATATTTAGGCTTATGCGAAGTTGGAAGTGTTTAGATGAAGACAATGTTCGAGTGTTCAACTTAAGTAAACAGTCGGGAGAGTAAGGGACGAGTTGCTTACTTTTACAAAGATGATGTGATTGATTGATACGAAGTCTTAGATGTATAATCTGGGTGATTATATAGGAGTATTCGTATTGACCAATATTGGTGAGGGAAATAAAGAAATCTAAGCGAGGTTGGTAAGTTAATAGATTTAGAGGCAATAAAGGATCAAGGTTATACGAAAGGTGATGCTCAAGTTATATAATTTGGCCGTTCTCTAGGAGATAGGTACCATCTTAAAGAACTAACCAATAAAGGATAGTTACTGATGCGCGGTGGGATCACGACCGAAACTATATAGAAATGAAGACTTAGTAAAGTTAAGGGTGACAAATAAATAGTAAACGCGTTAGGCAATTTGGTACTGCTTAACCAAGGGACATAGGTTAGAGTATAAGAGTTAGAAATTAACTTGAAGTGTTAGAAGGGATGATGAATCATTGCAAAGAAGCCAAGTAGAATATTTAGAACCTGACTAGAAAGAATGAAAGATAGTAGACTAGTTAGTAACTTTCGAGGAAATCCTTGTGAGATATTAAGAAGAAGTGTAGAGCATGTTTAATTAAATGAAGGGTTTAGATTGAAAGTTAAGCCCGAATGTTAGAGTCGTGCAAATCGAGAGATTAGTGGGTTATCGGATGAGGAAAATTAGATCTTGCACGAAAAACATTTAAGTGCATTAGGAATAAGATTAAATTAGGAGATTTCAAAGGCTCGACCCGTATGTAACGAAATCGAAGCCGATGATTTTGTAAATAGCTAAGGTTAAGGTTGATAAACTTGAGTGTGTGAAGTAAATCACAATTTGAGGAAATAGAGACTATGTGATGTAAAATAAAATGGGCGGTTTGGTAGATTTTTGGGCTTCGGATAGTGTCATATGGGTAAGTGAGAAGATTAACTAGATTAAATGGAAGGTTAAAATAAGAATCATGTAATTAAGGTTGTAGAATTTGGAGCATATTGGATGAAAGAAAGAAAGATTTGCACGAAGACTGTGCAAGTGAGCTTAGAAGTAAGGTTAGATCAGAAGGTTTAGGAAAATTTCGACTTGTAAGTTAGGTCAAATTATTATGCACCCTTTGAAGTGTTGGGTGAATAGTTTAATGAATAAGTTTAGACTTAAGAATTTTATAGTGATTGATGATGATTGAGGTAAAGGTTTGATAGATCGAGTGTAGAGGACGTAATTACCGAAACTTAGAGAATACCTTGAGAAAATAGTGGGTAGATTTATGTATTGAAAGCTTTGGGCATGGAGATTGCGTTAGAGTGATTAAGGAAATGTCATGATTGCCCAAGGTAAGCAGGTTTAGAAAGTGAGAGTGACAAATTGGGAAGGAGATAGTAGTGTAGAGGAGAGTTCGAAATGGAGGATCAGGATAAGAAATCTATGTATCAAATCCTTAGTGTCACAGAATTGAAGAAGCTTTGGAGGCTTGATGTTGTTAGGTACGTGTTGATGGCACGAAATTAGAAAATTTAGGAACTGAATGAACTTAGCTCAAGAGTTGAAGTTAAGTTAGAGGGGATCGAGAGTCTAGGTGATGGAGGTTAAGTTGAAGTTGATGGATGTATGAGCGATTGTGTCACGACCCGAAACCCAGTGGGCCGTGACTCACATAAACTTGTTCCTATTCCTATTTATGACTCACATTTTTTTTTTACATACATAACATAGAGAAAACTACTTGGAAGAAAACCTACTAAAATCATCGAGAATCAAAACAAGACTTATTTGGAAATCTCATGGAATTAAATTCAAACATATCTAAAACTCAAAGGAAAATTGGACGAGGATATCCTCGGATTTAAGAGAAAAGAAAAGGGGCAAGATTGGGAATTATGCAGGGCCGATCGATCAGCTAAAATAGCCGATCGTTCACCCCCTCTAAATATTACTCAGCCGATTGATCGCTCATAAGGTGAGCGATCAATCGCCCCACTAAATCCATACAGCCGAACGATCATGAACTCCGCCGATCGTTTGGCACCCCTTCTGGAATTTTAAAATTGACAAAACCAATCTGCCGATCGATCGCAGCCCTTGCCGATCGATCGGCACATTCTCTGGCCGACAACAAACATATGGAAATAAAACTTCACATACACCAGAACAGCATACAGCAACTGTAACACCCGGTTTTACGGGTTTTTGAATTTTTCGCGCGATGGCATTTTTGCAAATAATCAAAATATGTCCGTTTTGCGAATCGAGATTTTTATGGAACCCTTATAATTAATATGAATTTTGGGAGAATTGTGGGAATTTAAGGAAATCAAACCGAGATATAGTGCTTAAGTTTCCGGTTTTGACACTATAGTGATTTAATTCATAGAAATAGCAAATTAAATCCGTTTGACGAACGGAGAGTTTTGTTAGAGCCCTAATAATAAGTTGCAATTATTGGTGAAATAAGAAAATATTGAAAAAAATGAACCGATAGTCGAACCATAGGACAAACGGAGATTTAAGACGAAGGGCAATTTCATAAATTGACAAGCCAAATTAACTTAAATGCCAAAAACCCTATATTTCTACACATTTCACGTTTTCTCCTCCCCCTTTCTCCTCCTTCCCTGGCGATGCTTCTCCCTCCACGGTTCTTCTCCATTTACTTCAATGATTTATCTTCCGTTCATTGAGATCCCTTATGTTTTCTCTTTCCCTCGTGATTCTAGGTAAGTCTCTAACGTTTTTCGACCGTTTGTCTCGATTTTTAGCAAGGTAAATTGTTAGGGTTTTGTCGGATTTTGTTGAAAACAATCGGGTTAGGTTAGGAAAGGTTAGTTATTGCCTTATTGGCGATTAGTGAACGTTATTAGGTGAAACATTGGGTGTATTTGGCGTTTGTTTGGAAAAATCGATTATGGAGCTTGGTGAAATCTCCATTAATGGAGTTTAGGAACTTGCGAGCGTAAATTGCTCGATGAAATGCCCGAGAGAGATTTATTAGAATTTTAGGAAATTTCCTTTAGTTAGGAGTTTTGTAAATTCTCGAAACTTTATGTTTGAGCTCGGTTTTAACGAAGGACGCTATGGATTGATTTAGGTGATCAAGCTCGAGACAAGGAGCTAGGTGTGCACGTGACGCGAGGTAAGTTCTCGTGATCTACTGTGGCCGATTGGCCTACACTCTAAGTCGGAAATTGCGTTGAGGATTTTTGGTGCATTGTTTGTTTAATTGCTTTGGTTGGGTAGTTAGGATTTAATTATTTTATAGGTTAAGTATTGTGATGTTTTGATAGTGATTGTACGGTTTTGATGGTATGTTCGTCATGTATGCTTTATTATTCATTGAATTGCTCATGCATCTCGTTTTCTTTTAAAATGTCATGAAAATGAATTTCGCATCGTTATTATGAAAAAGGAAATGCATGTAAAGGCAAGTAAAGTATCACAGTAAACAACCATGGCATGGGGTTATCGGGGATGAGGTTCAGACCCGGCGTTCCGTGGTGAGCGGGTTTTCCTCCCTTCAGATGGTGTGGGCTGTTTAACCGCTTGATGTGCCCTATCCATCTGTCGAGCATTTTCGATAACCATAGACTGACACGTATTGATAAATGAAATGACATAGACGGCTTTCATTGCATACATGATCATGCATATACATTTACGTAGAACTTGTTGAGATTTTTATCTCATAGGTGTCTTTGTGGTGTAGGTGATTACGAGCAAGGTGAGGACGATGTCCCTCCACCCGACGAGCTTACAGGTTGAAGGAGAATGTTCGTGGGAGCGGCTGGCGTAGTCGATGCGAGCACAACCCGTGTGGAGCATAGGTTATGTGTTTTGGGATTTTGGGTTGAAATGGGTTGATGGGTGACGATATTTGATGTTTGTGTAGAAACCCTTATTAGGATGCTTGGAATCTGGATATGTTATAAATCGATATTTTGATGATTTTGATTAGTTTCTGCTACGTACAGGTGAATGTTGTTGAAACATAATGACTTTTTATGTTTAGAATGATTTTTGGGTGAAATAGAAATGAACGTTGTAATTCGGATGAGTTTTGATGTTTTGAAGGTAGTTTGAGGATTTAAGTTGGGAATTGATGCTTGGTGTTGGGTTTGGATGATTTTAGGTGGAATGTTTGGTTTTTAGAGCGATCCACGCGGTTTGTTTTTACAAAGTTTAACCACATTTCAAACGTGTTTTGAGTCGGTATTTTTGGGTGATCGATGGAATGGTGATAGTGTGAGGAGAGTCGGGTGGATATGTTGAAATGATGTTATGTTATGCAATAGAATGAAGTGGTGATAGTGTGAAGGGAAAATGGTGAATGGAGTGAGTGTGTGGTGTGTAAGGGTGAGATGGTGTTGAAGGAAAGAAACGAGAGAAGAAAAAAAAAAAAAAAGAGAAACAGATGATTATTGTAATAACCAAAAATTTCATCGTACACCCTATTACTCGTGCATAGTGTTTTATGATTTAAAACTTCTCAATTTTAGAAATAAAGAGGAGCAATGGAATATTGAGAAGTCAACAAGTATTAGACCAATAGCAATTAACTTTAACATCTAAAGAAGAATGATGAACCAATTGAAGAGAGTTTCAAAAGTCAAAAGTAAATAAGGACTAATAGGAATGAAGAATAGTGTTGAGTTTGAATAGTCAACAATGAAGAACCAATGGAGGGGAGATATGAAGGAGTCAAACTTTCAAAAGACAAAAGGAGAAGGAAACCATGCTGGAAATCAAAGGAAGAAGTAAAGAGAGAAAAGGAGGATAAACATGAAGAAAAGTCAAAATTCCTCCTTTAAACCTAAAAATGACAGCTCACCTCCTACTCATCTTTAAGGTAACTCTTAGTAAGACCAAGAGCCACGAAATTTCTCCTCCATTTTCAGAGCTCTCCCTTGTCTGCAAGCTCGTTCTCTTGTAAGAAGAATTAAGGTAAGTTAGATTTTAGGTTATGTTCATGTAAAATACTAGTTATAGGTTGATAAAATTGGAGTTTTCTTGAGATTATGGAGAAGTGGATAAACCCTAGATGGCTGCACGAAAATTTGGTTTTCCCTCCTTAATTTCTTGATGTTTTAGGGTTTGAATGAATTGTAATGGTTGCTTATGGTTGAAAATGAAGGAAAAACATCAAGTAATGCATGAATAGTTGAAAATAGTAAAATACAGAGCAGATTGGAAATCTGTAATTTCGATACATTCAGCTAGTTTATCTTGATAAATTGACTTTACCGTGTTAAATTAGACTCCTTAAGGATTCCATAGCCTCAAGAATTATCAAATTTGGTTATGTATAGCAAAAGTTATGAGATTTTGAAATTTGTTGTTTATTTGAAGGGAATTCCGAAAATTAGGTTGTTAAGTGAATTTTTATGAATCTTGTTGATTGACATGCTTTAGGTATACAAGTCAAGAAGGAACTTGAGCATATTAACGAAACCAAACTCAAGAGATGAGGTAAGTGTATGTATGCATGCGTTTTGGCCGATTGGCCTACACCACAAAAGATTGAGGATTTGGTGAATGTAGTTTTGAGAGTTGGTTGGGTAGAACTCTTAGGTTGTGAGTGAGTTAATTATGCTAGTTGTTTGTTTAATGAATGATTTGCTTATTAGTTTATATTATATTATAGAATTGATGGATGTGAGTGCAACATGTAATCATGCATCATGGTTTTCCTAAAACATAGAAAATGGTTTTTATACATAATTTTCATGTAAACAAGAGTAACAGAATATAGAACAGTAAAATACGTAATAGTTGTTGTGGGTAGGGAACTGTGTTTGGTAGTTCCGCCAGAGGAACCGGTTCCGTCAGAGGGATTGTCATATATGCCATTCCACTTCCCCTAGAGCGAGTTGGTCGTCCCGCCAGGTGGACAATCAGTTAGGCCATCTCTTCTCTAGAAGCAGTACCCCAATAACTCATGTCATGCAAGAAAAATAAAGAAGACTCAGTACATGCTTTTACGAATAGCATAGCATAATCATGAGCATGCATTTTATTTTACTACATCACTTACTGAGCATTAGGCTCATTAGTTTATTTTGTGGTGTAGGAAAATTTGATACAAGTGAGGGCCTTGATCCTTAAGAAGGTTGATGGAGCAGTTGGTGGAAGACGTCCATGGGGTGTGCTTGTAGCCGCTAAGGCGATTTTGACCTGTGGGCGAATGCATAGGTAATTTTGGGATAATGTATGGACAAAAGGTTTTGAAGTTGCAGATTTGTATGTAAATGACAAGTTTAGTTGTCTTTAAACGTAGTGTCTATTTTGATGTATGAATATATTTTGAAAATTATATTAGAAATCTAGTCTCACATTGCAGGTTTTGGTTTTATAGTTTTAAACGTTATATTGTCGTTTTTTTTAACGATAGTGAATGTAAAGCAAGATTTCATTCTCTTATTTTATTTAGTTCAAAGATTTTATAATGAGTCTTCTATAAAATAATCTTTTCTTTCCGCTGTAAACATTTAATGTTTTAACGATGTCGTTTTAAACGATGGGCAAAAATTTTAAATTTTCATGGATTTTCGAGTACGGTTAGACACATGAACAGCAAATGTGACGAACCGGGTTCAGGTAACTCGGGGTGTCACAGAGTTGGTATCAGAGCCCAGGTCAAAATCGTTTCTGCAAACTGCCTAACAGCACAAGCTGCCACATGGATATTCTTCATCAACTGTAAGTATGTTTATGCATTCTTTGTTGGTTAATATTTAATTATAGTTCTAAATGTGCTAGGAATAACAAAATGAATAGAGGACAAAGGAGAGATCAACAAAGAGAACCAGCTGATCTGAACAATGCCGTCAACCGATTAACAGATTTGGTGGATCGCCAATCTCAGATAATCGAAAAATTCATTAATAAGGAAGAGCAAGGAACTCACAATGAAGGTACAAGTAATCAGAGTGGGGATCGTTTCATGCAACTCAAACCTCCAATCTTTGATGGACAATCTTCAGATCCTACTTATGCTAAAGAATGGATCCGCACTGTGGAAAGAATGTTTGATTTTGCAAAGGTAGAGGAGACCAATAAAGTTACTTGTGCCGCATTCTACCTTTCCAAAGATGCCGTTGGTGGGATACCATAACGGCTAAGACGAATGTGAGGGGGATGACTTGGGAACAATTTAAGACGACATTTTATGGTCAGTACTTTAGTCGTGCGGTCAGAATAAGCAAAATGGTAGAGTTTGCCCAACTACGTCAAACTGGCTCTGTAGCTGATTACGTTCGTCAGTTTGAGTCTTTATCCCGATTTGCTCCTCACCTGGTGAATAGCGATGAGAATAAAATTCACCAATTTGTACAGGGCTTGAAGACAGAAATTTTCAGAGGTGTAGAGATAGCAGGAACCGAGGATATTCCCTATACCAAGGTAGTAGCTAAAGCTCTGGCAGTTAAAAGGGCTGAGCAGAAATGTTATCAACAAAGGGAGTCCACCAGGAAATTCTTTCGAGAAGTCCAGCCCCAGCAACAACAAAATAAAGGAGGGCAACGACCCCAACAACCGCAGCGACAACAACAACTGTAACGACCCAAAAACCTACCCTTAATTTTTCCGTATAAATTTTTTTTATACGTACAAACTTTAAATCTCTCATTCTAGCGGAATAAAACTTTTTAAATCATAATTGAAATTATTAACAGCATTTAAAATTTTCGTTTTAAAACTATGTAAAATAAACTTAAAACAATCTATTTAAACAATTAAGTAATAAAAGAAAACATTTAGTTTAAAGTTATTTTAATTTTTTTTTTTCTTTTTATTTTTTTTTTTAATATATGTTCTGCCAAAATGGCAGAACATGTGGCGATTGCAAGCCGAGGGAGGGGCGACTGTTCACCTCCCTCAGGCAATTATTCGCCACTGCCTCTGGATTTTTAAATCCAGAGGCATCCATTCCTTAACCATTTCACGCCCTTCACCCTGCATACACCAAATAAACCCAGAACTCACATATCACCCAATCTTCACCTTTCACATTCCATTTTCACACATTTCATACATTCCTCTAAAACGCATTTCTACATCATAACACTATCATTAACACCCTTTACACTCGTCATCCGGTTACCGACTCAAAATACGTTTTAAAACCAATTTCATGAACAAAAGCGCATGGTTCCGTTTAAACATTTCACATATTCCTCCCGTTTTAAAATACCAAAACATTTCAAAATAGTTACAATTTCCCAAACGCATTCTATCAACTATCCAGATTCATTCAACCTATTTGTTCTAACAATTTTATCCAAAATAACCCAAAATACCTATGTACGTCCCCACGGGTCAAAATCACGCTCCGACTGCCAGCGCACTTCCATGGGCCTCCTCCTTCAATATGTTCATACATCAGGCGGAGGGACGTCTTCCTCACCTGTCTCAAGGTCACCTACACCATAGAATTAAACACGTGAGCTAGGGGCTCAGTAAATCTAAGTGAATGCAAATGTATGCTATGTTATGCTCTTTCAAACTATGTATTCTTTGCATTTCTTTTCTTTTCTTTGTTTAGGTGTCTCTGGGTCACCCGGGGCTTCACTCTCGTTAGATAGGAGCGACACATCCCGCGGTTGGATAGCCCCTCGGATCTAACAAGGGGGAAAGCATGCTTCCTCCGACAGCCATTCCTGAACAACCGCACCCGGCGTGACTATCTCTGTTGTTCAATTACGTACTTTGTTTACCTTTTTCCATGTAAAACGCTTTGAAATTCATTTTGCATGCGTGCTTAGAAAACAATGCATGAACGTGCTCAATACAATAATTAAAGCAAGTAAAAACATACAATATTAAACTAACAATTAACGACTTAACAAAACATAATTCTAACTACCCGTTCCAAACTACCCAAATGCATCTCAAATATCCTCGATCGACTCAATTCGTACGATGTAGGCCTAGATGGCCAAACAAGTCACAGAGACTTACCTCGCGTCCGTTGTTCACCGAGTTTCGTCTACAAATGCTTGTTCACCTATAACATTTCACAACACACGTATTAAATCGAGTCTAAATCACCAAACTCCAAAAATTGCTAACTCCTAACTATAGAAAATTCTCCTAAACTCTATTTTAGTTCGTTGAGGCATTTCGTCGAGCAATTCGCGCTCGGCATTTCAAAAACCCCATTAATGGAGGTTTTTAATCTCCAAGTTAACCAATGCTTCAATACACCTCAACAAATCGATGAACTAAGCTCCGATAACTATCAATACGTCTATTAGAGGCATAACTAAGCTCAACCTATCAGTCACAAACAACGATTCACATTTCCGACGAAAACCCTAACAAACCCTAATTGTTTTAAACCTTAGAAATCGCTATTTAACGTTCCAAAAGTGTAGAGCCTTACCTAGAGAGTGATGACGGAAGTAGAAACGGGAAGGATCGAGTCGCCGGAGGAGAAGGATCGTCGACGTCGAAGAGAATCGCCTGTGGAGAGGAGAACGTCGCACGATGAGGGAGAGGGAAATGAAGTTGGCGTGAGTGAGGGGAAAATGAAGGTGTTTTTGAATTTTAATTAAAACTTTGGGTTTGAAATTTACCAAATCGCCCTTCCACTTAATTTAAATTTCTTCTTCCAATTGTGTCGTTATTTAACTAACGATCCTATTTTCTAAAATTCTCATATTTTACCATAAATTCTAATTTATTACTACGGCATCGTCAAAACTTTTCGTTCGCAAAACGGGTTTAACCTGTCGTACTCACAAAATGGCCGTATATATTGGAATAAAAATAAATCCCGTAAAGCCGGGCGTTACAATCCATCCACCTTAATTGAAATTTTGTCCTCAAAATTTGATTATACAAATAAATCAGGATACTTCAACATCATATCCTGCTGTCTCTCCCAGGTAGCCTCTTCTACGTCATGTCATGGTTTCTCCACAAAACTTTTACTAGAGGAATCTTCTTATTTCGCAGCACCTTGATGGAAGACTCCAGGATTCGCACTGGCCTTTCCTCGTAGGTCAGCGTTGGTTGTACTTCAATCTCCCTTGTTTCAACGACGTGTGATGGATCATGTACACATTTTCTGAGCATGGACACGTGGAACACATCGTGAATACCTTCCATAGATGCCGGGAGTTGTAACCTGTATGCCATTGTTCCAATCCTCTTCAAAATAGGAAAAGGCCCGACAAAACGAAGATTCAACTTGCCTCGTCTTCCAAATCGCATAACGCCTTTGAACGGAGAAATCTTCAAGTACACCTCGTCACCCTCCTTAAACTGTAGTTCTCTCCGTCTGGTGTCAGCATAACTCTTTTGGCGGCTTTGGGCAACCTCAATGCGTTGTCGAATAACAGCGATTTTCTCTGCTGTTTGTTGTAAAATATCTGGGCCAACAATGCTCGCTTCTCCTACCTCATCCCAGTATAGTGGAGACCTGCATTTTCGACCATACAGCGCCTCATACGGAGCCATGCCAATCGTAGCCTGGAAGCTGTTATTGTACGAAACTCAATCAATGGCAGATATCGGTTCCACGAGCCCTGAAACTCTAGCACGCAGGCTCTAAGCATATCCTCAAGAATCTGATTTGTTCTTTCTGTCTGTCCGTCAGTCTGAGGATGAAATGTCGTGCTAAAATTTAACTGAGTTCCCATCGCCTCATGTAACTCTTCCAGAACTTCGAAGTAAATCTGGCATCCCTATCAGAAACAATAGAGATAGGCACTCCGTGTAGTCTGACAATCTCCTGTACGTACAGCTCAGCTAGCTGGTCCATAGAATAGGTCATCTTTTCTGGCAGGAAGTGGGCCGTCTTCGTCAAACGGTCCACAATTACCCAAATACCATCATGCCCCTTTGTTGTTCTCGGGAGTCCAACTATGAAATCTATAGATATTTGCTCCCACTTCCACTCCAGAATAGACAATGGCTGTAGGGTTCCAGCTGGCCTTTTGTTGTTCTGCCTTTACCTGTTGGCACATCCGGCAGAATTCTACATACCTTGCAATTTCTCTCTTCATATTAGGCCACCAAAAATGTTGTCTCAAGTCTCTATACATTTTGGTGCTCCCCGGATGCACTGAATACGCCGAGGAATGTGCCTCAGTTAAGATCTCATTTTTTTGCTCATCATCATCAGGCACGTACCACCTGTGCCTAAATTTCAATACTCCATCATCTGTCAGGTTAAAATCAGATGAACCTTCAGATGTTATGCTCATCCGATGCCTTTCACACTCCAAATCGTTCTGTTGAGCCTCTCGGATTTTGTCTAAAATTGTCGGTCTAAGAGAGATGTTAGTAAGCATGCTAGACAATTCTGCCACCATCTCTACATCGAACTTCTCTATCTCAGATCTGAACATTACCGACATTGACGCAAGCAAGGGCTGGCTCGTTGTAGGCATTCGGCTCAAGGCATTAGCTACTTTATTTGCCTTCCCTGGGTGGTATTTAATTTCAAAATCGTAGTCCTTAACGAACTCCAACCACCGTCTTTGTCGCATGTTCAACTCCTTTTGTGTAAATAGATACTTTAAACTCTTATGATCTGAGAACACTTCACACTGTTGCCCATACAGGTAATGTATCCAGATTTTTAAAGCAAAAACGACCGCTGCAAGCTCAAGGTCGTGTGTCGGATAGTTTGTTCATATGGCTTCAATTGTCTAGAAGCATAAGCGATGACCTTGCCTTCCTGCATTAATACACATCCCAGTCCAATTCCCGAGGCATCACAATAAATACTGAACTTATCGCCCTCAACTGGTAGTGTCAGAACTGGAGCCGTAGTCAATCTCTGTTTCAGCTCCACAAAACTTTTCTCACATGCAGGAGACCATAGAAATCTTTCATTTTTTCTCGTCAACCGAGATAGAGGGACGGCTATCTTTGAAAACCCCTCGATGAATTTCCTGTAATATCCAGCTAAACCAAGAAATCCTCGTACCTCTCGTACATTCTTAGGCTGTGGCCATTGCTTGAAAACCTCAATTTTTGCTGGATCTACTGAGATTCCCTCCTGAGATATGATATGACCAAGAAAACTTACTTGATCAAGCCAGAATTCACACTTAGAAAATTTAGGATACAATTGATGTTGACACAAGGTCCTTAGAACGATCCGCAAATGCTCCTCGTGCTCCTCCTTTGTCTTAGAATAAACCAGGATGTCATCTATAAAGACAACGACAAACCTGTCCAAATACTCTTTGAAGACGCGATTCATCATATCCATAAATGCTGCAGGAGCATTGGTAAGTCCAAAGGACATCACTAGAAATTCGTAATGCCATACCTCATTCGAAACGCTGTATTTTCAATATCTTCTTTTCGGACTTTCAACTGATAGTAACCCGAGCGTAGGTCAATCCTAGAAAACACTCGGGCACCCTGCAGTTGGTCAAATAGATCATCAATTCGGGGCAGTGGATACTTGTTTTTCACGGTCAATTTATTTAACTCTCGATAATCAACACACATCCTAAGAGTTCCGTCCTTTTTTTTTCACAAATAGGACTGGCGCGCCCCAAGGAGAAAGCTGGGTCGAATAAACCCTTTGTCTAATAATTCCTCCAACTGTGACTTCAGCTCCTTCAATTCAGCAGGTGCCAATCTATACGCATTCTTGGATACAGGTGCTGAACTCGGATAAACATCAATTACAAACTCGATCTCCCGATCAGGTGGTAGTCCGGGAAGATCGTCGAGAAAATCCTTGAGAATTCCTTAACAACTGGAAGATCATCTGGTTTCAACTTATCAAATAGTCGAGTATCAATCGCCGTGGCCACAAAAAATCGAGCACCCATCCTTAAATTGTTCTCTGGCCAACATCGAATAAGTTGTAGGCAGCCTACCTAACCTATTCGTCGCTTGAAAAGTGAACTCAACTTTGTTCGGGGGGCGGAAAGTCACCATCCTGGACCCGCAGTCAATTGTGGCACAATGGCGTGCAAGCCAATCCATCCCCAAAATAAGATCATATACCTCTATACCCATAACTATCAACCGGGCATAGAGAGTGTTGTTCCCCACAGAGACGACGTTGCCCTGGAAAACCTGATCAGACTGCATATTCGCTCTCGAAGGCAAGCATTACACTATACTCGCACTCTGCTAACTCAGATACTAGCCCCAATCTAATCATGCAAGCAGTTGAAATGAAGGAGTGCGTAGCTCCTGTATCTATCAAAGAAAATACCGGTACACCCATGACTAGAATAGTACCTGCTATGACAGATGGCTGTGCCTCATCATCGACATCCCCAGGCTCAATAAACGCGAAGATCCTTGGCATAACTCTTCGCTGATCTCTGCCCTGTGATTCCTACCTGACTGATTTTGGTCTAATAATGGGCAATTCATGGCATAGTGGCCAACCACTCCGCATCGGTAACAACTGTTGGTACCCACCCGACACTCGCCAAAATGTTCTTTCTGGCATTTGGGACAATCGGGCTTCTGAGCAGCCCCTTGAACTTGTTTCCCCTTGCTCTTATCGTTTCCCTCCTTCATGAGGCCTTTTTGACGCCTCGTTGTTGTTGTTGTCCTCTGGGTTGCCAGCCACTATTCCGTACCTGAGGTTGAATCTCACGAAAGAAGCCCTTAGCAGGCTCTCTAGGCTTGACTCAGCTTCGAACTCCAGGGCTCTCGCTGCAATCTCCTCATAAGGCACATCCAGAATACCAGACACTATAATATTCTTCCGAACTTCTCTATTCAATCCATCCATGAATTGTTGCACTTTGTCCTCGTTATCACTGACTAGGTGCGGTGCAAACTTGGATAAGGCTTCAAACTTTCTGATATACTCTGCCACCGTACTAGTCTGTTTCAATTGTGTAAATTCAGCTCTCTTTGCCGCCCTCACT
The DNA here is from genome assembly GCA_022432975.1 of Begonia masoniana. NCBI lineage: Eukaryota > Viridiplantae > Streptophyta > Magnoliopsida > Cucurbitales > Begoniaceae > Begonia > Begonia masoniana. The sequence goes on along the minus strand of CM039506.1, from coordinate 23,953,290 downwards.
ATACGGCTGAAATACTTCTCAAAGAACACGGTTTTAAACCGTTCCTATCTCATCAGAGCCACGTCCGTCGTAGCCTTCACAGAATCCCACCAAAATCGGGCATCCAATGCCAGGTGGAATGTGACGCACTCTACCTTCTCGGCATTGTCCACTTTGGCATACGCCAACATATCCTCCCATTTTTCGAACCCACTCCTCAGCCATAGAGGGTCCGTAGATTGCCCGTCAAATGTCGGAGGCCTTAACTTCTGAAATCTCTCCATGCTTGGACCATTAGGAATAACTATATCTTGGGCTCTCCGATTCTCCTGAACCAAGTCCGCAATTTGTTGGCTTGTCGATCCATATGTTGGGATTGACGATCGAGTAGGTCCGTTAGCCTATCCATAGCATCGTCTCGGGCGTCCCTACCTCAAACCATTTTTCTAAAACTTCTATAAAATTAAAACAAGCAATCCTAAGAAATCAAATTAAAATAAAACAATTAAACGTACTTACAGTTGATGAAGGATGTCCGCGTAGTGGCTGAGCAGTCGTGCAGTCTACAGAACCGTTTTTAAAACCCGGGGGCTCTGATACCATAACTGTAACGACCCAAAAACCTACCCTTAATTTTTCCGTATAAATTTTTTTTTATACGTACAAACTTTAAATCTCTCATTCTAGCGGAATAAAACTTTTTAAATCATAATTGAAATTATTAACAGCGTTCAAAATTTTCGTTTTAAAACTATGTAAAATAAACTTAAACAATCTATTTAAACAATTAAGTAATAAAAGAAAACATTTAGTTTAAAGTTATTTTAATTTTTTTTTTCTTTTTATTTTTATTTATATATGTTCTGCCAAAATGGCAGAACATGTGGTGATTGCTTGCCACAATTGTGGCGAGCAATCACCTTTCAGCGATTGCAAGCAGAGGGAGGGGCGACTGTTCGCCTCCCTCAGGCGATTATTCGCCACTTGCCTCTGGATTTTTAAATCCAGAGGCATCCATTCCTTAACCATTTCACGCCCTTCCCCTGCATACACCAAATAAACCCAGAACTCACATATCACCCAATCTTCACCTTTCACATCCATTTTCACACATTTCATACACTCCTCTAAAACACATTTCTACATTCATAACACTATCATTAACACCCTTTACACTCGTCATCTGGTTATCGACTCAAATACGTTTTAAAACCAATTTCATGAAACAAAGCGCATGGTTCCGTTTAAACATTTCACATATTCCTCCTGTTTAAAATACCAAAAAATTTCAAAATAGTTACAATTTCCCAAACGCATTCTATTAACTCTCCAGATTCATTCAACCTATTTGTTCTAACAATTTTATCCAAATAACCCCAAAATAACCTATGTTACGTCCCCACGGGTCAAAATCACGCTCCGACTCCCAGCGCACTCCCACGGGCCTCCTCCTTCAACATGTTCATACATCAGGCGGAGGGATGTCTTCCTCACCTGTCTCAAGGTCACCTACACCATAGAATTAAACACGTGAGCTAGGGGCTCAGTAAATCTAAGTGAATGCAATGTATGCTATGTTATGCTCTTTCAAACTATGTATTCTTTGCATTTTCTTTTCTTTTCTTTGTTTAGGTGTCTCTGGGTCAACCCGGGCTTCACTCCTCGTTAGATAGGAGCGGCCAATCCCGCGGTTGATGCCCTCGATTCTAACAGGGGGAAAGGCATGCTTCCTCCGACCGCCCTGCCTGACCACCGCACCCCTTGACATCTTCTGTTTTACAATTACTTACTTTGGTTTTAATTTATGTTTATAACTGGTACTATTCACGTGAACCTTACACCACTGTTCACGGGAACAGTGCGCTTGCCACTTTATGTACTGTTTCACGGAACAGTGCGCTGCCACTTTATATGGCCATCGTCTCCCATTTTTCTTGGAGATCGATCGCTGACTTGCCTCTTTATATTGGCGTGGATCTCCATTTTTGCTTGGAGATCGATTGCTGCAATGATGTACATGAGGATCGATCGCTGATCACACAGCGTCCGATCTCTACTCAGCAATCAATCCAGAATTCGATCGCTACCAGCGATCATCCAGAGATCGTCGCTTTAGTAACTCAACCCATAGGGCCTCTCTGCCATCTAAATCTAGAGAGCTACCTTCACACCTTTTCTCACTACTTTTTTCTCCATTTTTTTTTTTTCTCCTTCCTGTACAAGTCAATCTCCTACCCATACACGCTTACATTTCAACAAAACTTAACTCTTTCCTCATTTTATCAACTCACCGATTAAACGTCCAAACAACTATTTTACAAAACGTGTGTTTAAAACATAATAAACTTTCGTGAAAAACCATAGCGTGGATCCGTTTAAACTAAACCCTTCTCTAGTTTTTCAATTACACAGGTTATAAATAGACTGCAAACATCAAACACTAATCCTATCACCCTATCCAGATCCAAACAACCTAATATGTTCACTATTATCATTTTATATCGTATCCCCAAATACATATACCTACATTGTCCCACGGTCAAATGCACACCGCCTCGGCCTATCACAACTCCCACAGCCATCTTTCTTCAACCGATCATAGCCCTCGGGTGGAGGGATCGATCCTCACCGTGGGTCGAGTGTCCACCTACCCATAAAACATAAGTCGTGATCTTAAGGCTCAGTAAGTCTACGTGAATGCAGACTGACTGAATCTGCAGTTTGTAAAACATGGCGTCCTACCTTTTCTTCGCTAAGTTCATTTCATTTC
>CM039506.1:23904493-23950441 GCA_022432975.1 Begonia masoniana | reverse complement strand
AAAAAAAAACCTTCCTTCCAAATTTGCAACGCTTTGAATGGAGAAAATTAAGATAAACCTCGTCCCCTCTTCGAACTCTAGATCTATCCGTCTGTGTCTGCTATATCTTTGCATGCTCTGAGCTACCTCGATACGCTGTCGAATAATGGCAATCTTCTCTGTTGTTTGCTGTAGAATCTCTAGGACCAACGACGCTGGCCTCGCCAACCTCGTCCCAATACAATGCAGACCTACATTTCCGACCAAACAGTGCCTCGTACGGTGCCATGCCAATCGTAGCCATGGAAGCTGTTGTTGTACGAGAACTAAATCAGAGGCAGATATCGACCCCCACGAGCCCTAAAACTCCAGCACAACAAGCTCTGAGCATATCCTCCAGAATCTGATTCGTCCTCTCTGTCTGACCCATCAGTCTGAGGATGAAATGCCGTGCTGAAATTAAGATGAGTCCCCATAGCTTTGTGCAGACTCTTCCAGAACTTCGACGTAAATCTCGGATCTCTGTTTGAGACAATCGAACTGGCACACCGTGAAGTCTAACAATCTCTACACGTAAAGCTTGGCAAGCTGATCATAGAAGACGCCATCCTCACAGATAAGAAGTGGGTCGACTTGTCAATCGGTCCACAATAACCCATATGCCGTCATGGCCCTTTGTCGTCCTCGGGAGCCCCACAATGAAATCCATGGAAATCTGCTCCCACTTCCACTCCGCAATAATGTTCCGGCCGGTCTCTGGTGCTCTGCCTTTACCTGCTGACAGACTAAACAGGTTTCAACGTACTTGGCGACCTTTCTCTTCATGTTCTGCCACCAGAAATGTTGCTTTAAATCCCGGTACATCTTAGTACTTCCCGGGTGTACAGAATATGCCGAAGAATGTGCGTCGGCCAATATATCCTTCTTCAGATCCTCGTCGTTAGGCACGTACCACCTATAACTGATCTTCAGAATACCATCCTCTGATAATGAAAATCTGACGAATCTTCCAATGTCATGCTGGATCGAAGCTCTCACACTCCGTATCATTCTACTGAGCCTCACGTATCCGATCCAGAATAGTTGGCCTGAGAGAAATGTTGGTGAGCATACTGGACAACTCTGCCACTATCTCAACGTCGAACCTCTCAATCTCAGACCGCAAAGTAACTGACATCGCTGCTAATGAAGGCTGACTCGCAGAAGGCACTCTACTCAAGGCATTAGCAACCTTGTTCGCCTTTCCTGGATGGTACTTGATGTCAAATCGTAGTCTTTGACGAACTCAAGCCACCTTCTCTGTCGCATATTCAGCTCGTTCTGCGTAAATAGATACTTCAAACTCTTGTGGTCTGAGAATATCTCGCACTGCTGCCCATATAATAATGTCTCCATATCTTCAGTGCGAAGACCACAGCTGCTAACTCCAAGGTCGTGCGTAGGGTAATTCTGCTCGTACGGCTTCAGCTGCCGAGAAGCATAAGCAATAACTCTCCCCTCCTGCATCAACACACAACCTAGTCCAACTCCTGACGCATCGCAATAAATACTGAACTTATCACCCTCAACAGGTAACGCCAATACTGGAGCGGTGGTCAATCTTTGCTTTAATTCCATAAAACTGCTATCACAAGCAGGCGACCACATAAATCTCTCGTTCTTCCGGGTCAATCGTGAAAGAGGAAGTGCGATCTTCGAAATCCCTCTATGAACTTCCGATAATAACTGGCTAATCCAAGAAATCCACGCACCTCACGTATGTTCTTCGGCTGCGGCCAATCTCTGACCACCTGAACTTTGCTCGGATCAACAGAAACTCCATCCTGCGACACGACATGGCCAAGAAAGCTGATCTGATGCAACCAAATTTGCATTTGGAGAACTTCGGATACAACTGGTGCTGACATAAGGTCCTCAAGACTATCCTCAAGTGCTCCTCGTGTTCTTCCTTCGTCTTAGAGTATATCAAAATGTCTTCGATGAAAACCACCACAAACTTGTCCAGATACTCTTTGAAGACACGGTTCATCAAATCCATAAACGCTGCAGGGACATTAGTAAGTCCAAAAGACATGACAAGGAACTCGTAATGCCCATACCTCGTTCGGAATGCCGTTTTCGGTATATCATCCTTCTGGACCTTCAACTGATTGTAACCCGAGCGTAGATCAATCCTCGAGAATACTCGAGCACCTTGCAGCTGATCAAATAAATCATCAATCCGGGGCAGTGGATACTTATTCTTCACTGTACGCTTATTCAACTCTCTGTAATCGATGCACATCCTGAGGGTCCCATCTTTCTTCTTGACAAACAGAACGGGCGCACCCCAGGGCGAAACACTGGGTCGAATGAAACCCTTCTGTAACAACTCATCAAGCTGAGTCCTCAGCTCTCTCAACTCAACTGGTGCCAACGATTTGGGTTTTAAACTTGGCGTGGTATTCGGATAGACATCAATAGTGAACTCAATCTCTCGGTCTGGCGGTAACCTGGGAAGATCATCGAGGAATATACCAGAGAACTCTCTGACTATAGGAATGTTGCTTGGCTTTATTTCGCTGAGCAACTGAACATCAAATACGGAGGCCAAATAAATAGAGCACTGACCTTTAAACTGCTCGTTGACCATCATGGAATAAGAAATAGGCGAGCTACTCAATCTGTTCATCACCTGATAAGAAAACTCGGCTTTACCCGGGGGTCGAAAGGTGACAATCCCGGATCGACAATCGATGGTGGCGAAGTGCTGTGACAGCCAGTCCATCCCCAAGATAAGATCATAATGCTCTATGCCCATAACAATAAGGCGAGCATAGAGGGTTCTGTCCCCAATCAAGATAATACTGCCCTGGACCACACGACCTGACTGCATACTCTCTCCCGAAGGTAGCATCACACTATATTCGCATTCTGCTAACTCAGGCGCAAGCTTCAATCTATACACACAAGCAGTGGAAACAAAGAGTGCGTAGCCCCCGTGTCTAACAAAGAAAACACAGCTACGCCCATAATCAATATAGTACCTGCTATCACGGCTGGTTGATCCTCGTTATCGACATCACCAGGCTCTATAAATACCAAGATCCTCGGCATAACTCTCCTCTGATCACCGCCTGACAGATCTCGGCCGGGCTTCGGGCAATCTTTGATGTAATGGCCAAGCTCTCCACATCTGAAACATCTATTAGTGCCAACACGGCACTTACCACTGTGCTCCCTCTGGCACGTGGGACACCACGGTATCTGCGAAGTCCCCTGTACCTGCTTCCCTTTACTCTGATCATTACCTCCCTCAAGAGGTCTCTTCACACCCCTTTGCTGCTGTTGGGGCTGTGGTGCTCTGGGTTGCCAACCCCGTGACTGAGGACGAATCTCTCGGAAGAAGCCCTTAGCTGGCTCCCTCGGTTTAACACAAGTAGCTCTGGCAGCCTCAATATCCAGAGCTCTAGCTATGACATCAGAATAGGGTACATCAATAATACCTGACACAATAACGTGCATCCGAATCTCTGGATTAAGTCCCTCCATAAACTGGTGCACCTTCTCCTCATTGTCGCTGACGAGGCGCGGAGCAAATCGCGATAAAGATTGGAACTTCCGGATGTACTCTGCAACTGAACCTGTCTGCTTCAACTGCATAAATTCATTCCTCTTCGCCACTCTTACTATGCGGCTAAAATACTTGTCAAAGAACACGGTCTTGAACCGTTCCCAAGTCATAACTGATACGTCCGTCGTCGACTTAATCGAATCCCACCAGAAACGGGTGTCTAATGCCAGGTGGAAAGTAACATAAGCCACCTTACTCCCGTTCCCTACCTCTGCATAACTCAGCATATCCTCCATCACCCGAATCCATTCCTCAGCAACTGTTGGATCCGATGATCGGCCGTCAAATACTGGAGGTCGGAGGCTTTGAAACTTCTGCATACCCTGATTATTGGGAACTATCAAATCATGGGCCCTCTGATTTTCCCGATTTACTAGACTCTCGATTTGTTGTGCTTGGCGGTCCAAGTACTGAGACTGGCGGTCTAGCAACTCCGTAAGTCGATCAAGCGCGTCATCCCGAGGATCTTTTCCTCGAACCATAATTTATAACTCCTATAAAATCAAAGCAAACAATTCTAAGAAATATGAAATCAAATAAAGCAGTAAACACACTTACAGTTGAGGAAGAACGCTCGCGTAGTGGCATGCGCAGTCGAGCAGTCTACAGAACCGATTTTAAAACCTCGGGTGTAACACCCGAGATACAACTAGGTAATTTTCCTAACTGTATTAACGGTCATGAATATTTAATCTTCGCGGTTTAGAATTTTATGACAAGTTTAATTAATTACATGTGGGTTTTAAACTAGGTTGAGTGGCAATATTGTAATATTGGAAGTTGAGATCAGTATATAAAGAAAAAGGAAAAGTTTTAAATTTCACTCAAGCCACTGTAGCCGACATCTTCTACTCTCGGCAATTTCTCCTTCCCCGAGCTCGCACCCTGCTTGCCAGCAATCTCCCTCCGACGACCGGTTTCAAGCCTGCATATCTCTGCAAATCTGCACCCGAGGTATGAAATGGGTAATGTAGTCATTTATTAGTGAATAGAGCTTTGCTTTCAGCTCGGCATTTGAGTTCGGTTTTAACAGTGGCCGAGCAGTTTAAGACCTTTTAAAATCTGAGAGTAGTGATGACATTCCGAATCAATTTTTGAACATTCTAAGTAACCAACTCGGATTTAATCGATGGTAAGACCTGTCCGCCTAGTTTTCGGATTTCCGACTGCAGTGTATCAACAGAGGAATCAGAATGACTTTAGCTATTAGAACCCTAGGACGATTTATGGTTAGAACTATTAGGATTTTGTTTTAACTACTGTAATGAACATGTTTTAGGTGAAGAAGTTTAAAGAGAAGAAGCTCGGATTGCTAAGGGAACCAGGTAAGTTAATGTATTAAGATTTCCGGCCAATAGGGCCCTACACCGCAAGGATACTAGGAAAAATTGTTGAAATGTTTGTCTGATGATTATGACTAATAGTTGCCATGAAATGAAGTATTTGAGCAGGAAGATGTTAAGTTACATGATGTTTTACTCGTTCATACAGTATGACATTTCTCTGTGAACTTCATGTCTATGCATTATGTACACGTTTATGAATGAGTCAAGAACATGAAGAACAAATGTAATCATGATTAAGTGCAGAACGGGGGAAATGACTATGATATGTTCACAAGGCTCATGAATGGCTCGCGAATTCTCCCATTGGTGGAGGCCGAGTTGATGGTATGTATGGTTCGCGAATTCTCCCATTGGCGGAGGCCGAGTTGATGATTAGTATGGCTCGCGAATTCTCCCATTGGCGGAGGCCGAGTTGATGATTAGTATGGCTCGCGAATTCTCCCATTGGTGGAGGCCGGGTTGATGATTAGTATGGCTTGCGAATTCTCCCACTAGAGGAGGCCGAGTGGATATTAAGTACGGTTCGCGAATTCTTCCGCTGGTGGAGACCGAATTGGCAGGAAAACTCGCGAATCCTCACCCTGGTGGAGGCCGAGTTTATACTGCACGATAGTTCGTGAATTTTCCCACCGGTGGAGGCCGAGCTAGTCGTTACTATGATTGCCCGATTGGCAATTGATCATGTACCCTTGTCTTTCTCCCTCGTTTCCTGCCTTAATACATGCTATGTAAATAACGAAAATGAGCATGAATGAAGAAAGATTTACGGACTTATGTCCCTTATTTTGTACACTCATGTATGTCTGCCAGCATGCATTCCTTACTAAGCATTAGGCTTATAGTTAAACCTTATGGTGTAGGTGAAGAAGGTTCAGGTGAGGACACTATGTTCAAAGAGGATGTTTAAAGCTGGTTGCTGGAGGATGCTCAGAATGACAGTATAAGGCTGGATAGGTGATTTAAGACCCCTGGTTATGCTCACAGTATGTCCATGAAGTTTATGTCGAACAGATGTCTAAGTAGAGTAGGTTTTCTCTTAACAATGAGGTTAGAATCTGATTGATCAAACTTCAGAGTCTGAAAATGATTTTAAGGATTATTGTATGGTCTGTTTTCCTTAAGTCTTCCGCTATACACTCTGAGTGAGTTCTAATATTTTATTAGTAAAAGCTTTGTCAGTCATGTTGAATTGTGTGGTAGTTTATATGAGTTCTGTAGGTAGAAGTTTTCTATCGGCTGACGGTCACCGGTGGATTAAGTGTATTCCTTCACCGGATGATGTAAATGCTATTTTGTCATCTAGTGACCGGTGGATTAAGTGTATTCCTCCACCGGATGATGTAAATGCTATTTTGTCAACTAGTGACCGGTGGATTAAGTGTATTCCTTCACCGGATGATGTAAATGCTATTTTGTCATCTAGTGACCAGTGGATTGAGTGTATTCTCCACCGGATGATGTAAATCACCGGATGATGTAAATGCTATTTTGTCATCTAGTGACCGGTGGATTAAGTGTATTCCTTCACCGGATGATGTAAATGCTATTTTGTCATCTAGTGACCGGTGGATTAAGTGTATTCCTTCACCGGATGATGTAAATGCTATTTTGTCATCTAGTGACCGGTGGATTAAGTGTATTCCTTCACCGGATGATGTAAATGCTATTTTGTCATCTAGTGACCGGTGGATTAAGTGTATTCCTTCACCGGATGATGTAAATGCTATTTTGTCATCTAGTGACCGGTGGATTAAGTGTATTCCTTCACCGGATGATGTAAATGCTATTTTGTCATCTAGTGACCGGTGGATTAAGTGTATTCCTTCACCGGATGATGTAAATGCTATTTTGTCATCTAGTGACCGGTGGATTAAGTGTATTCCTTCACCGGATGATGTAAATGCTATTTTGTCATCTAGTGACCGGTGGATTAAGTGTATTCCTTCACCGGATGATGTAAATGCTTTTGTCGTTTAGTGACGGGTGTGATTTTTAAAGAGTCACGTGTTTGGCTCGTGTTCACCGGTGGATGTCCACCACTAGGCGATGTTTTAATTGAACACGTGAAACCCACGTGCCCACCGGAAGATATCTTCTATTAGGCGATGTTAAGCGAGTCTTGCGTATTGCACGTGATGACCAGACGATGTAAATTCTGAGGGTTGATACATGCAAACCCATGCAAATCCGAATTGAATAAAGTAGTCTGGGGTATCTCTTCATTGTCCGATTAAGTTACGGATTAATTGACTGAGCTTAGTCGCTCGACTCTGTGAAAGTTTGAGCCGACGAGGTGTTGGAAGTCGAGACACGAGAGGGTTCGTCTTCCTTGATGGTTCTGTGTCTCTGTTTTCAGTTAAAAAAAAAAAGGGATATGCGAATGTAAATGCTTGTCGAGAAACAGGAAAGATGAAATAATGGTAAAAGTTAAGTAAACGATTAATAAAAGATTATGATTTCGTGGCGACCCTTCTCGGGTCGTTACAATTATGGTGTCAGAGAAAAATCGAGTTCTAAAACCGATTCTGCAGACTGCCTTCCAGCACTGACTGTCACATGAGCACACCTCAGCAACTGTAAGTATTTATGATTTCATATATGTCATTAAGTTAAGATATACCTGTAATGATTTGCCTAGGAATCCCAAAATGGTTAGAGGTCAGCAGAGAGAGACCAATGAGGATAGCAATGCTATCGCTCAGTTGACTGAGTTGGTCATTCGCCAATCTCACCAGATAGAACGGCTGATAACTGCTAGAGAGGAACAAGGCAACTCCATTACTAATGCAACTTATGATCATGGGGGTGAACGTTTTCACCGGCTTCGACCCCCGGTGTTTAATGGATATGTTTCAGACCCTATTCATGCTGAGAAGTGGATTCGAAAGATAGAAGACATGTTTAAGTATGCAAAGGTTGATGAAGGGGATAAGGTCACCTATGCTGTCTTTCATTTGGAGTTAAGTGTGAGGCATTGGTGGGACTCGATCCAGAACACCGCTAATGCCGAAGCTATGACCTGGGAGATGTTCAAGACTGCCTTCTTTGACAAGTACTTCAATAGGACTGTTCGGGCCAACAAGAAGAAGGAGTTCATGAATCTACGACAAACTGGCTCTGTGACGGATTACATATGCAAACTTGATGCTTTATCACGGTTTGCTCCCCGTATGATTGAGGATGAGGAGGACAAGATTTACCAATTTGTTCAAGGACTGAAGCCAAGTCTGTACATAAAAGTGAAGACTGCTGGGATACACAATGTACCTTATGGTGAAGTGATGGCTAAGGCCTTGGAGCTGGAAGAGGCAGAAATGACAGCATATGCACAGCGCAAACAGCCAAAGAAACTCATGAAGGACACTCAGCCGCCACCACATCAGAACAAAGGTTGGCAGCCGCGACAGAACAGGGGACCACAACAACAACAGCATGGAATAAAGAGGCCCCTCAACCAGAATGATGACCAAGGAAAAGGAAAGAGACCTTTGGCACCCCTATGCCCCACTTGTCAGAAGAACCATCCTGGTGAGTGCAAGTTGCTTTCTGGCCGCTGTTTCAGGTGTGATAAGGCTGGACACCTAGTCAGAGACTGCCCCATGCCGCCAGACCCGAACCGTGCAAGAGTAGTGCCCAGAGTTTATGCTATGCTGGAAGATGAGGATACAGTGCCGCATACAGTCATAACAGGTACCATTATGATCTGTGGTTTTGCTGCTCACACGCTTATAGATACAGGAGCCACACACTCGTTTATATCAACCTCGTTTGTATGCAACCATAACATAGGATCTTTACCAGCTGAAAGGTCGTTTAGTGTTATGTTACCATCGGGGAAATCACTACATTCCGAACAGATCGTTAAAGGTGATGTTATGTCCTTAGGAAGTAAGAAACTATATGTAGAACTGATTATAATTGACATGAAAGGATATGAGGTGATATTGGGAATGGATTGGTTATTTAGGCATTATGCCACTATAAGTTGTAGGACCGGATTGGTTGACTTTCGACCCCCAAATGATGATCATTATTCCTTCCAAGCTATTCCTAAGATAAGTAAAATACCGATTATATCCTCACTAGAAATCTACCGGTTATTGAAAAATGGTTGTGAGAGTTATTTAGCTAGCATACTGGATGTTCGGGTGAAGAATAAAATAGAGTTACAAGATATCCCCATAGTTAGAGAGTTCCCTGTGGTATTTTTGGATGACTTGCCAGGATTACCACCTGATAGAGAAGTAGAGTTTGTAATTGATACATATCCCGAGGCATTACCGGTATCTAAGAACCCTTACCGAATGGCACCTGTAGAACTAAAGGAGTTAAAGGTCCAACTACAGGAATTAGTAGACAAAGGATTTATACGCCCTAGCAGTTCCCCTTGGGGTGCACCTGTCTTATTTGTTAAGAAGAAGGATGGTTCCCTTAGAATGTGCATAGACTATAGGGAACTAAATAAGTTGACAATTAAGAATAAATACCCCTTACCTCGGATTGATGATTTGTTTGACCAATTGCAATGAGCTAAGGTGTTTTCGAAAATAGATTTACGTTCGGGTTATTACCAACTGAAGGTTAAGGAAGGAGATATACCAAAGACAGCCTTCAGAACCCGATATGGACACTATGAATTCTTGGTCATGTCATTTGGACTGACCAATGCACCTGCAGCCTTTATGGACTTAATGAATCGAGTGTTTCGGGAGTACTTGGACAAATTTGTAATTGTGTTTATAGACGATATCCTGATTTACTCACAGACTGAAGCTGACCATGCAGAACATTTAAGAGTAGTTTTGACAACATTGAAGGAGCACCAGCTTTATGCCAAATTGTCTAAGTGTGAATTTTGGTTGGACAAGGTCAATTTTCTTGGACATGTAGTTTCTGCTAATGGAATATCTGTGGACCCGATCAAAATTCAGGCAGTAGAGGATTGGCCACAACCAAGGAATGCCAGTGAAGTCCGCAGTTTTCTTGGATTCGCAGGCTATTACAGAAAGTTCATCAAAGGATTCTCTTAGATAGCAAAGCCCCTGAAGAATTTGACAAAGAAGGACAATAAGTATTCTTGGACTGAAGCTTGTGAGGATAGCTTCCAGGCATTGAAGGTGAAGTTAACAACAGCCCCGGTTTTGACCCTTCCAACCGAGGAATGAAAGTTTAGCGTATACTGTGATGCATCTAAAGTTGGGTTGGGTTGTGTTTTGATGCAAGAAGGTAAAGTTATAGCGTATGCCTCTAGGCAGCTAAAGAGTTACGAACAGAACTACCCCACCCATGATTTAGAATTAGCCGCTGTCATTTTTGCTTTGAAGATATGGAGGCACTACTTATATGGACAGCAGTGTGAGGTGTTTTCTGACCATAAAAGTCTGAAGTTTCTCTTTACACAAAAGGAATTGAACATGAGGCAGAGGCGTTGGTTGGAATTTGTTAAGGATTACAACTTTGAGATCAAGTATCACCCGGGTAAGGCTAACTCTGTAGCTGACGCATTGAGTAGGATGTCAACAACAATGCAACTCGCCGTATCAACTATGTCTATACCTTTGAGGACAGAAGTTCAGAGGTTTGAGTTGAGGATAGTTCCAGAGTTATCAACCTTACTTGCTGATTTGACCATTCAACCGACGGTTATTGAGAGGATCAAAGAAGCACAACAGAGGGACTCTGAGGAGAATAACAGTATGATGAACAAGGTGAAGGACACCACCTCCGAGTTTAGTCTTTCCAAGGATGGGATTCTGAAGTTTAGAAATAGATGGTACGTCCCTAATGATGAAGGATTACGTAAGCTAATCTTGGCTGAGGCGCATTCGCCTCCCTTTTCTGTGCATCCTGGAAGCACCAAGATGTACCGAGACCTGAAGTTATTCTATTGGTGGCCAAACTTAAAGAGAGATGTTGCTAAGTATGTAGAGTCGTGTTTGGTTTGCCAGCAGGTTAAAGCCGAGCACCAACGTCCAGGAGGTACCCTTCAACCTCTGCCCATCCCCGAGTGGAAGTGGGAACACATAGCTATGGATTTCGTAGTAGGATTACCTAAGACAACTAAGGGACATGATAGCATTTGGGTTGTGGTTGACAGACTGACGAAATCGACCCATTTCTTTCCAGTAAGGACAATCTACTCAATGGACCAGCTTGCTAATCTTTATGTGCAAGAAGTTATTAGGTTGCATGGGATTCCTGCATCTATTGTCTCTGATCGTGATCCTAGATTCACCTCGAGGTTTTGGCAAAGCTTACAAGGCACATTAGGTACAAAATTATCCTTCAGCACTGCTTTTCACCCACAGACAGATGGCCAATCAGAAAGGACTATTCGGATACTTGAGGATATGTTGAGAGCATGTGTGTTAGACTTTCAGATGACTTGGAACAGACATCTACCTCTAGTTGAGTTCTCCTACGATAACAGTTACCAGTCCACCATTGGTATGGCACCGTATGAAGCACTGTATGGTAGGAAATGTAGGTCACCTCTTTATTGGGATGAAGTTGGTGAAGCAAAACTTCTTGGACCCGATATTCTGCAGTAGATGTCGGATAAGATTTCTATTATCAGGAAAAGGATGATGACTGCGCAAAGTTGGCAGAAGAGTTATACTGATCAAAGGAGAAGGGATCTTGAGTTTGCAGTCGGTGATGAAGTGTTCTTAAAGATTTCACCATTTAAAGGAGTCCTAAGATTTGGCAAGAAAGGAAAACTCACTCCACGGTTTATTGGACCCTTCCCTGTCTTGGCTAGAATTGGTGGTACAGCTTACAGCTTACAGACTGCAACTGCCCCCATCATTGGATAAAGTTCATAATGTTTTCCGTGTGTCAATGCTAAGGAAATGTATACGAGATCCGACACAAGTTATTCAACCAACGGGCATTGAGTTGGAGCCGACACTGGCATATGAAGAGAAACCGGTACGAATATTGGAGTATGCAGTTAAGACTCTGAGGAATAAAGAAATTCCATTGGTGAAAGTTTTATGGACAAACCACGGCATCGAAGAAGCCACATGGGAGGGAAAGCAGGACATGCTAGACAAATATCCGGAGCTATTTGCTTGAGCAATTTTCGAGGACGAAAATTTTGTTTAAGGAGGGGTGGATGTAACACCCGAGATACAACTAGGTAATTTTCTTAACTGTATTAACGGTCATGAATATTTAATCTTCGCGGTTTAGAATTTTATGACAAGTTTAATTAATTACATGTGGGTTTTAAACTAGGTTGAGTGGCAATATTGTAATATTGGAAGTTGAGATCAGTATATAAAGAAAAAGGAAAAGTTTTAAATTTCACTCAAGCCACTGTAGCCGACATCTTCTACTCTCGGCAACTTCTCCTTCCTCGAGCTCGCACCCTGCTTGCCAGCAATCTCCCTCCGACGACCGGTTTCAAGCCTGTATATCTCTGCAAATCCGCACCCGAGGTATGAAATGGGTAATGTAGTCATTTATTAGTGAATAGAGCTTTGCTTTCAGCTCGGCATTTGAGTTTGGTTTTAACAGTGGCCGAGCAGTTTAAGACCTTTTAAAATCTAAGAGTAGTGATGACATTCCGAATCAATTTTTGAACATTCTAAGTAACCAACTCGGATTTAATCGATGGTAAGACCTGTCCGCCTAGTTTTCGGATTTCAGACTGCAGTCTATCAAACAGAGGAATCGGAATGACTTTAGCTATTAGAACCCTAGGACGATTTATGGTTAGAACTATTAGGATTTTGTTTTAACTACTGTAATGAACATGTTTTAGGTGAAAAAGTTTAAAGAGAAGAAGCTCGGATTGCTAAGGGAACCAGGTAAGTGAATGTATTAAGATTTCCGGCCAATAGGGCCCTACACTGCAAGGATACTAGGAAAAATTGTTGAAATGTTTGTCTGATGATTATGACTAATAGTTGCCATGAAATGAAGTATTTGAGCAGGAAGATGTTAAGTTACATGATGTTTTACTCGTTCATACAGTATGACATTTCTCTGTGAACTTCATGTCTATGCATTATGTACACGTTTATGAGTGAGTCAAGAACATGAAGAACAAATGTAATCATGATTAAGTGCAGAACGGGGGAAATGACTATGATATGTTCACAAGGCTCATGAATGGCTCGCGAATTCTCCCATTGGTGGAGGCCGAGTTGATGGTATGTATGGTTCGCGAATTCTCCCATTGGCGGAGGCCGAGTTGATGATTAGTATGGCTCGCGAATTCTCCCATTGGCGGAGGCCGAGTTGATGATTAGTATGGCTCGCGAATTCTCCCATTGGTGGAGGCCGGGTTGATGATTAGTATGGCTCGCGAATTCTCCCACTAGAGGAGGCCGAGTGGATATTAAGTACGGTTCGTGAATTCTTCCGCTGGTGGAGACCGAATTGGCAGGAAAACTCGCGAATCCTCACCCTGGTGGAGGCCGAGTTTATACTGCACGATAGTTCGTGAATTCTCCCACCGGTGGAGGCCGAGCTAGTCGTTACTATGATTGCCCGATTGGCAATTGATCATGTACCCCTGTCTTTCTCCCTCGTTTCCTGCCTTAATACATGCTATGTAAATAACGAAAATGAGCATGAATGAAGAAAGATTTACGGACTTATGTCCCTTATTTTGTACACTCATGTATGTCTGCCAGCATGCATTCCTTACTAAGCATTAGGCTTATAGTTAAACCTTATGGTGTAGGTGAAGAAGGTTCAGGTGAGGACACTATGTTCAAAGAGGATGTTTAAAGCTGGTTGCTGAAGGATGCTCAGAATGACAGTATAAGGCTGGATAGGCGATTTAAGACCCCTGGTTATGCTCATAGTATGTCCATGAAGTTTATGTCGAACAGATGTCTAAGTAGAGTAGGTTTTCTCTTAACAATGAGGTTAGAATCTGATTGATCAAACTTCAGAGTCTTAAAATGATTTTAAGGATGTAACAACCCCGGCCAGGAGCCGTCACGTGTTCATATTCTTTCATTAATCGTTTGCTTGACTTTTACTAATATTACATTCACTTACTATCTCTCAACAGACTTTCACATTTTACATATACTTTTTTTTTCTAAACTGGTAATAGAGACGCAGAACCATTAAGGAAGACGAACCCTCTCGTGCCCGACTTCCCACGCCTCGTCGGCTCAACCTTCACAGAGTCGAGCGACTAGACTCGGTCATTGGCTTCTTGACAATTTCGGGAAAAGAGGAGGTGCCCTCAATTTTCTTAACTTAATACCACTCGGGTTTGCATGGGTTGCATGCGTTGACAACCCTCAGTAATTTAGTCGTCCGGTCATCACGTGCATTACGCGTGACTCGCTTAGCATCGCCTAAAAGAAGACATCTTCCGGTGGGCACGTGGGCCTCGCGTGCTAATTTAAAATATCATCCGGTCGCTAGACGACAAAACACACTTTACATCTTCCGGTCGCTAATCGACAAAACACATTTTACATCTTCCGGTCGCTAATCGACAAAACACATTTTACATCTTCCGGTGACGTCATCCGGAAGACTAAACCATCTAACAACTACCCTTCGGCATCTGCCGATGACGTCAGCCGGAAGACTAAACCATCAAACAATTACCCTTCGGCATCTGCCGATGACGTCAGCCGGAAGACTAAACCATCAACAACTATTCTTTCGGCATCTGCCGATGACGTCAGCCGGAAGACTAAACCATCAACAACTATTCTTTCGGCATCTGCCGATGACGTCAGCCGGAAGACTAAACCATCAACAACTATTCTTTCGGCATCTGCCGATGACGTCAGCCGGAAGACTACCTCTTCCAGCTTCTGTCTTACGGTAGAGAACTCTAAATCATCAAATAACTCCTTCCAACAGAAAGAAAACACAACTCATTCAAAATGCATATAGCGGAAGACTTAAGCAACAGACCATTTATAAATCTATATAATCATTCCCTGACTCAGTGATCCACTAGACAGTTTCAAAGCTCAACGTTTTAAAATACTCTCATCCTACTTAAACTACCATATTCTTTAACATACTGTAACATAAGAGTCTTAACCAGGGGTCATAAATCGCCTCTCCAGTCCCGCACTGTCACCTTGAGCATCCTCCAGCAACCAGCCTTAAGCATCCTCTTTGAACATAACATCCTCACCTGAACCTTCTTCACCTACACCATAAGGTTTAACTATAAGCCTAATGCTTAGTAAGGAATGCATGCTGACAGATATACATGGGTACACAATTTAAAGAGACATAGGTTCATAAACCATTCATCATTCGTGTTCATCTTTATCATTTACATGACATGTATTAAGGCAGGAGACGAGGGAGGAAGACAGGGGTACATAGTCATTTGCCCATCGCGGCAGTCATACATAATCATTTGCCTATCGCGGCAATCATGATACATCACTCGGCCTCCCCAGTGGGAGAATTCGCGAGCCATACATATCATTAACTCGGCCTCCACCAGTGGGAGATTTCGCGAGTCATACATATCATTCACTCGGCCTCCACCAGTGGGAGAATTCGCGAGTCATACATAACATAGTCTTTCCCCGCTCTGCACTTAACCTTGGTTACATTTGCTTTTCATATTCTCAACTTAATCATAACAGGAACACAGTGCATAGACATAAAGTTCATAGAGAAAAGTCATATCATGAGGACAAGTAAAACATCCTGTAACTTTACATTTACTTACACAACTTCTCATATCGTGGAAATAACAAATCATAGTCAATAAGCTAACATCTCAGTGATTTCCTAATACCCTTGCGGTGTAGGGCCCTAGTGGCCGGAAATCTTAACACATTCACTTACCTGGATTCCTCAGCAATCCGAGCTTCTTTCCTTTAAACTTCTTCACCTAAAACATGTACATTATAGTAGTTAAAACAAAGTCCTAATCATAAACCATCCTAGGGTCTAATAGCTAAAGTCATTCCGATTACTCTGTTTGACACACTGCAGTCTGAAATCCGAAACTAGGTGGACAGGTTTTACCATTGGTTAAATCCGAGTTGGTTACTTAAAATGTTCAGAATCGATTCAGGATGACATCTTTACTCTCAGATTTTGAAAAGTCTTAAACTACTCGGCCACTGCTAAAAATATCCGAACTCAGTGCCGAGCTGAAAACAGAGCTCTATTTACTAATGAATGACTACATTGTCCATTTCATACCTCGGGTGTGGATTTGCAGAGAAGAGCAAGCTCGAAACCAGCCGTCGGTAAGGGAAGTTCTGGTAGCCGAGAGCAAAAACTTGGGAAAGAAGGAATCGCCGAGAGGGAATGTCGGCTACAGTGGTAGTAAATGAGGTTTAAGGTTTCCATTTCCTATTTATACTTAATCCATCAATTCTAATTATAAAACTGCCACCTAACCTAGTTTTAATCAACTTGTAATAAATTTGTCTTAACATTAAATTTAAATCATAACGGTTAAATAAGAGGGTGACAATGAAAATGGTCAGAAAATCACCTGGCCGAAATGTCGGGTGTTACAAAGGATTATTGTATGGTCTGTTTTACTGAAGTCTTCCGCTATACACTCTGAGTGAGTTCTAATATTTTATCAGTAAAAGCTTTGTCAGTCATGTTGAATTATGTTGTAGTTTATATGAGTTCTGTAGGTAGAAGTTTTCTATCGGCTGACGTCACCGGTGGATTAAGTGTATTCCTTCACCGGATGATGTAAATGCTATTTTGTCATCTAGTGACCGGTGGATTAAGTGTATTCCTCCACCGGATGATGTAAATGCTATTTTGTCAACTAGTGACCGGTGGATTAAGTGTATTCCTTCACCGGATGATGTAAATGCTATTTTGTCATCTAGTGACCAGTGGATTGAGTGTATTCCTCCACCGGATGATGTAAATGTTATTTTGTCGTTTAGTGACCGGGTGTGATTTTAAAGAGTCACGTGTTTGGCTCGTGTTCACCGGTGGATGTCCACCACTGGGCGATGTTTTAATTGAACATGTGAAACCCACGTGCCCACCGGAAGATATCTTCTATTAGGCGATGTTAAGCGAGTCACGCGCATTGCACGTGATGACCGGACGATGTAAATTCTGAGGGTTGATACATGCAAACCCATGCAAATCCGAATTGAATAACATCAAGTAGTCTGGGGTATCTCTTCATTGTCCGATTAAGTTACGGATTAATTGACTGAGCTTAGTCGCTCGACTCTGTGAAAGTTTAAGCCGACGAGGTGTAGGAAGTCGAGACACGAGAGGGTTCGTCTTCCTTGATGGTTCTGTGTCTCTGTTTTCAGTTAAAAAAAAAGGGATATGCGAATGTAAATGCTTGTCGAGAAACAGGAAAGATGAAATAATGGTAAAATTTAAGTAAACGATTAATAAAAGATTATGATTTCGTGGCGATCCTTCTCGGGTCGTTACATGGGGGCTTTGATACCATAACTGTCACGACCCTAACACTGTACCCAAATTTTCCGTACTATTTTTTTGTCCTATTTAACTTTATAATTATTTGACATTCGTGCGGAAATTAAAACTTTTCTATCGGAATTTAAATTGTCAACGGCGTTTAAATCTATTTTGAAAATCCTTTAATAAAACTTTAGAACAATTAAAATAAAACATTAAAACATTTAATTAAAACATTTAAAAATAACACAAAGCAGCGGCGGGGCAAAAAAGGGAATCCACTGCAAAATGAATGGGGCGATCGATCGCCCAAAACAGGCGCTCGATCGCCTGACTAAAAACAAGAGGGGCGAATGGTCGCCCCACACCAAGGGCGAATGATCGCCCCTTTGGCGATCATTTTCACCCAAGCGATCGCCCTTATGGCGATCGCTCGGCAACTTCTCTGGAAAATCCAGAGAAGTTGACAAACAGGGGGCGAACGATCGCCCTCCCTGGCGATCGTTCGGCAACCCCTCTGGAATCGCCTCCCAGAGGGCTCGCCCCATCCCCCCCCCCCCCCCCCCCCCAATTCTTTCTCCCTTCCCTTCTTTCTTCTTCGTTCTTTCCCCTCTAAATCAAATCCAACATAACAAACCCTTTCCCCCTATATACAATTAACACTTCACCAATCCCTCAATTAACGACTCAAAACGCATTCCAAAACCACGACTCAAAATACGTTCAAAACATAGCCTATTTTCATAAAAATAAACTGCGTGGTTCGGTTTAAAAACTGAACATTTCCCTAATACCAAACATTTACAGAATATATTTTCAAAACGCTTTTAAAACAACCTAAAGCATAATCTATCCAGAACCAAACATCCTAAAATATTTCTAACCATAACATAATCCACTGTACAATCAATATTCACCCAAAACTCTCAAAATACTTAACCATTTTCCCCCACGGGTCAACATACGCGACGACTGCTCATGCACACCACCGCAATCGTTCTTCTTCAACCATCCTGTACATCGGGCGGAGAAACATCGTCCTCACCTGCTTCGATATCACCTACACCATACAGACACACTATGAGCTAAAGGCTCAGTAAATTCTACGTAAATGCAAATGCGTGCAGTGCATATGGAGTTCAGAAATCATGCATAACATACAGAGCGTCGCAGACAGAATATCACCGAGATCTCATCCCCCTAACCGAAGGGGGCCCATCCAGCAGTCAGACTACCCCGTGCAGTTAGAGGAGGGGGGTACACGCTTACAACACGTAGATAACAGATTACGTTCATTAATTACATTACATGATATGTGGTATTGGTCAGACCCTTAATTGGTCCACACAATAGATCGATAGCCCCGAATTTCTGGGCCACATCGGTTTTCAGAAAACATCGTGCGGAAATTCATTTTCATGCCAAGTTAAAAACGTGATGCATGAACAGTTCAATATAACTGTAAACAAACAAGCATGCGTACCATCAAGACTGTAAAAGAAATAACCTACGAAAACGTTTAAACCTAACTACCCAACCAAAGCAATTTAAACACACAATACTCTAAGATCCTCGACTCGACATCGAAGTACGGTGTAGGCCAATCGGCCAGAGTAAGTCACAAGAACTTACCTTGAGCGTGCTAAACTTCGAGCTCTATCCACGAGAGTCGTTCACCTAAAACAATTTAGAATGATCAACGTTAAAACGAGTTTAAGTTTCTAAACGTCCAAATTGACAAAAGCTAAACTAAAGAAATTTCCTAAAGCTTTAATCCGATTCATTGAGCTATTTCATCGAGCAATACACGCTCGGCAACTCAATTCGCAATTTACGAGTTTTTCCCTAAATCTCGAAATTTCTCGAACTTTAACATTTTCCACAAATTAATCTAGTTTCGTCCAATAACGTCCAATACGTTCTATATGTTCATAAACTACGATAACCTATTGATTTTTAAACCCGAAATCGAATTTTTAACCTAAACCCTAACGAAACCCTAACGTTAAATCGGGCCGAAAATTGAAAACTAACGCTCTAGAATCATAGATTCATACCTAGGGTAGCGAGAGAAGGAGAAAACGCGAAGAAAATGAGACGATCGGAGGACGAATCGGAGGTCGGAATGTTGAGAATCGCCAACGGCCGATGGAGAAATCGCCTCTGGCGTTTTCGTGAAAACAGAGAAGAAGAAGAAGTGAAGGAGAAGAAGAAAAACCTTGATTTAATATAATTTGGTTTGACAAATTACCAAAATGCCCTTAGCTCTTATTTCTATTTTGTTTCATCCTTTGTTTCGTTAATTTTCTAACGATTTGGCTTCTCCAAAATTCCTTATTTCACCAATAAGTCATTCTTATTATTCGAGATTTATTAAAACTGTCCATTCGTAAATCGGACCCAGTTTACTATTTTTACTAAAACGTCCTTTATTTTACGAGAAACTTAATTACTCGAAGTATAGCGTTAATACTCCGAAAATTCTCGTAAATTTCTTAAAATTTCCATTAATCGTTAGGATTTTAATGACGCTTTCTTTTTGCAAAACGGACTTTATTTGACATATTTACGAAAATGCCATCATATAATATGATATTAATATCCCGTAAAGCCAGGTATTACATGCAATTAAACCAGAAAACATATAGTTTCAACCCACAAATATTTACGATCATTATCCATCAATCAAACAACACCACCGACTCGAAAACTTTCCAAAATCATTACGAAAACATTGACAACTTTAATGTACTAAAACTTCTACTTTTCTAACTTAACTTCAAACAAACCCTTTACAAAACATTTACAAAACCAATTACCACAAAACGTTCACCTCCCACACTACCCGAGAAAGACAGTGGCCAAGACGCCCCGACAACAGCCTGCACCGGCGGACTCCGTACTCCTCCGACTGTGGCCTAATCCTCAGTTGTCTCATCAACCTCACCTGTATATAACTCGTCACCTACACCACAGAACACACACACACGTAAGCTTATGCTTAGCAAGTATGGAAAAGAAATATAAACATGCACATGCACCGCCCTAATACATGGAGTCCCTACTCACTCTGTTGTTTTCGTTCGTAGTCGTTTTATTAATCTTTCCATTTTCACACGTGAATCAAGTAGGCACACATTCAAACTCCCCTCTCATTGTACGGCCACACCTTGATCCACCGAGCAAAATCGGCCAGCTCACGCCCAGGTCCCCTCCATTGGACGGCAGCACACAATCTCCTCCCACGATACTTACGTTTTTCCATCAAATAGAGTCCCAACTTACTGCCTCCCCGGCATATTACAAGTGCCTCCCCGGCAACTTGCCTAACCTGGCGACTCTACTCAACTTTATTCTTTCTTAATTACGTTTCATACTCACCTTTCAAATTATGCACTAACTCATTTTTGGAATTTAAAAGACGATGCATGATACTCAACACGTGCATAACATAACTCAACCAACCAAAAATTTAACAATAACCCTACCGTTCCATGGTGTAGGCCCGAAGGCAAAACAAAAGTATTCCACTACTTACCTGGTGTCTCGGCACATTTTCGCTCACTCCGTCCGACAAAATTACACGCTCGATCACCTAAAATACCGGAAACTTAACTTAGTAACACACTAAAGGATTCTAAAGAAATCAACTAACTAAACTAACATTAATTTTTTCAACCTAAAGCCACTAAACCCGATTTTTATACAATTTTTACTGTCCACATTCAAACAGCCATAACTTTCTCGTTTTTCAACGGATTTTGACGTGTCACCCTAATTCGGAAACCTCTACACATCTACTATCCATTAAAACACTCAAATGAACCAAATAACTCACTTAACAAATCCGAAAACCAGCAAACAGAATCAGCCACCATAAATGTAAAAACTAAGTTTCCAAACTTACTTTCAAATCTTTAAATTCTTTCCAAAAACCACTTACACCAATTCATTCAACAACCAAATCATCAATTTGGGGAAGAAATCTAACATCAAAAGTAAAAATTCAGACTCCATGAATTAGGGTTCCCAAACCCAACACAACACCTCACAAAATACTCTAAAAACCTCTAAAAACATCACCTCAATGTATTAGCATAAAAACCTATTTAATCTTACCTCAAAATTCTTGCAAAAGTTGATGAAGAGAAGGAAACCCTAGAAATGAAAGAGCTACGATGGAAGAAGGAGAGGAAAACAATATTTGTCTTTAAATCCTCACTTTTCTCTCTTTTATAAATCACTTTTTCATTTTTTTACCACCAAGTTTCCAAAATTACCAATTAACCTTACCCCCTTTTCCTTTCTCTTTTCTTCTTTGAATTCCAACGTGAACCATCACCAACATCACCAACATCACCACCTTTTCACCCTTTAATGCAATCTAATAATAACATCCTATTGGTTCATAATTGGTTTGACTTTTCAACTAACTTTGGTTTGCATTGTCAAACCTTTCTTTCCTTCTCTTGGCATTGTTTCTAATCCTTTCATTAACCCTCTAATCGATTAATCTTAGACCTATACGCGTTATAGGAAATTCTCGGGTGTTACACGTGATGTGCCAAACCCAGCGAGCTAGGACGCCAGGTAAGTAGAGGAATCCTTTTTGTTGCCTTAGGCCTACACCATGGAACGGTAGGGTTAACGGTCGGTTATTTATTTAGTGTTGTGTTGTGTTGTCTTGTTTTGTTTTGTTTTGTGTTGGGTTGCATATCTTTGAAACATGCATTGTGAGTTACATTACGATACGCTAGATACGAGTTGTGCACTGTTTTGCATTGTGAGTGTGAATTGTAATAAGATAAAAGAATTGTAAGCATTAGTTTCTCGTAAATTGTCCTTGTCGGGAAGAAGTGCTGGTGTGTAGCACCCCGAAGGAAACTTTTACGAGGGATCAGTTTGGCAAACATCGTGAGTATGAACTCCTAGACAGTCATAGGGTTCTACAATCGGTGTCGTTATGGCAACCGTGCTTGGCCGTCCTAAACAGTCATGGGACGTGAGCTAACCGGTTTTGATTTGGTGAATCAAGGCGTTGTCGTCTTAGACAGTTATGAGATGTGTGCCTACTTGATCCACACGGCTTATGAAATAACTAGTTAAAATACGTAAAGGTCGAGAGTATGAATTTTTAGACGGTTATAGGATTCTACGATCGACGAGGGAGATCATGTATGGCCATCCTAGATGGTTATGGGATGAGAGCTGTCTGGTCTTGCTCTGGTGGTTCTGAGTGTGGCCGTCCTAGATGGTTATAGGATGTGTGCCTACTCAAATCACACGGCTTAATGATTAATGTAAAGCCCGCTGGCCCAAGCTCAAGTGGTACTCCTCACTTGTAGCCCAGACTTAAGTCCCTGAGGTCTTGGGTTCGAGTGGGGGGGGAGGCAAAAACCCTCTTCAGGGGGAGGGAAGATCGTGAGTGGGCCACCCGATCTCCGCGGATCCCAGTGGTTGGGCCGGCGAGCTTTACAAAAAAGGCGCCTTTTTTGTAAAGCCCGCCGGCCCAACCACTAGGATCCGCGACGTTTTAATCCACCTCCAGCCCAACCACTGGGATCCGCAGTCCCTGAGGTCTTGGGTTCGAGTGGGGAGGGAGGCAAAAAACTCTCTTCAGGGGGAGGGAAGATCGTGAATGGGCCACCCGATCTCCGCGGATCCCAGTGGTTGGGCCGGAGGTGGGTTAAAACGTCGCGGATCCCAGTGGTTGGGCCGGCGGGCTTTACACTCTTTCTCAGCAGTGACTCGACGCAGAGGAAAGAAAGGGGAAGAAAGAAGAAAGCATTGATTCAGAATTTTAATTCTGATCAGAACCAAACCACTAGACCAACCAGACCCAATAGTGAACCAAACCAGAACAGCCGAACCAAATCGAACCGAACCGAATCGGCCCAGTTGACCTGAACCAGCCCAGTTGACCTCAACCGGCCCAGTTGACTCGAACCGACCCAGTTGACCTGAACTAACCCGATTGCTCCCAAACCGAATTAAGATTTTACCAGTAAAGAATTTCCACCTAAATCATTTTGTAATGAATTTGTTTAAGTAGAAATTTAATATCAATATTTTATTTAAACAGAAACAAGTCCCGAACGTCGTACAAATCGATCCAACCGATTCGATCTGACCTAAAAATACAGCGTAAGGAATTTCTATTCAAATTTCTTTGAAATTGGATTTATTAAGTAGAATTTTAATAAGAAAGATTTTATTTGAGCAGGGTATTATTTTGAAATTTTGAAACATCCTGATAAACATTTATTGCTCAGAATCCAAGTAAGTGCAAATATAACGTTTTGGCTACGACCCTACATCACATGATAGATATTATTTTATTTATTACTGTTTTATTTTATCATACGTTTTCGATGATTGAAAACACATGTAAGAATCTTGACATAGAATTGTTTAAAAGATAAAATGGATAGGACATTTGCATGTGTATGAAAATGATGAAATTGATGACAAATACGTGATAGCAAAAGTTTGAATGTTAAAAGTAAAAATAAAAGTAAAAGATGATGAAGCCATGAGATGACTAAGTCTTAAAAGAAGGTTGAGTTTCAACCAGTATGTAACTATTAACAAGATTCGGTAAAAGAAAATTTTGAAACTTGCATGTATTTCCACTTACTGAGTTTTCTCATAGTTTTTAATTTGTGATGCAAGTAAATTTTTATCTGAGGAAGAACTAGCTGCAATTAAGAATCCTCCAATAGCAAGTGAGCATACAGATGATGAAAATATTATTAAGTTCGAGGAAAAATATTTAAATTAGTATGTTTTAATTTTCAAATGATATTTAATGTTTTAATTATGTTGAATTTTATTATTAAATAAAGTTTCATAAATTGTTTTAATTATGCGATGGTTTTATAACACCCGAAAATTTTCTACAACGCACGTGTAACCTTAGTTTAGGGTATGTTATGAGAGTTAATATTAATTCTAGAGATTCCCTAAGCTTTTAAAAGAGAGGTGAAATTGTAAGTGGATTTTGAGAGAAAACTATAGGATTTAGTGGTTAGGAAATGCGTGTTGTGTTAAAATGTTGATAAAGGAAAATGTAAATGAGATAAAAGTGAAATAAGAGGATGAAAAGGGAGACTTCAACGTGTGAGGAGAAAGGGAGTGAAGAGTGTGGTTATTTTATAAAAATGAGAATTTTGTGGTTAAAGTTAAAAAGAGAAAAGTTGGAAATTTTATAAAATGGAAGGGTTTTGTGCAAAAAGGGAAAAAGTTCATCTTTCTCCCCTTTCTCTCCACGGTTTTTTTGGCAGCCATTAGAGGGGTTCTTCTTCTTCATTTCCTCAAGTTTTTGGCAAGAATCAAGGTTAGTTTTTAGTAGGTTTTATATTGGATGCATATAGGTGAAGTTTATTGGTGTTTTTATCGAGTTTTGTGGAGATTTTTAGGGGGTTTGGAACCCCTAGTTTGAGAACTCCGAAAATTGTGGTTCTTGGCTAGTTTTCTTTCTAGATTTAGTGTTTTAAATGTTAGAGGGATTAGTTTAGGTGATTTATGGAGTTAGAATGGAGTTTTGATGGAAATGAATGAAAAACCGGTTTTGAAAGTAATGGGGGCCGATTCTGTTTTTGTGATTTCAAAATTTTTAAGTTGTTTGGTTGTTGAATTTAAGTGTTTCAATGGATAGTAGACGTGTAGAGGTTTACGGAATGGTGTGGCAAGTCGAAATCTGTTGAAAAACGAATAAGTTATAGCCGTTTGAAGTTGGACACTAAAACTTAGTGGGAAAATCGAGTTTAGGGTTTAGATTTTATTTGTTTAAGTTGTTGTTAGTTTTAGTTGTTAGTTTTGGTTAGACAATTCCTTATAATTTCCTTAGAGTATTTCTAAGTTATTTCCTTATTTTGGCTAGGTTGTCGAGCGATCCTTTTGAGTAGTCGCAGTGAGCTAACACATGCCAAGCAAACAAGTAAGTAGTGGATTGTAATTGTTTTGCCTTCGGGCCTACACCACAGAACAGTAGGATTTATTTTGTGGTTGTTGTTGGTTGTTTTTCATTTGAGTATTGTGTGAATGTCATGCATTATGTTTTGAGTTTTGTGCATAATTGGAATGGTAAGTATGAAACGTGTAAGAAAAGCACTAGAGGGTTGAACGCCTCATCGTTAACGTGCAAGTAGCACTAGAGGGTTTAACGCCTTGTCGTTAACGTGCAAAAAGCACTAGAGAGTTAAATGTGTAACACCCAGAATATTTTCCTGTAGATTATGTAGCCCTAGTTAGAGTTGTTGTGGGAGTTTAATGTTACTCATAGAAACATTTTGGGAGTTCATTTATGTAAGAGTTATGCAAATTGTATAGTGACATTTATAAAGGAAATTGTGAGAAACCTTAGATTGGAGTGTTAGGAAATGATGTGAATTTTAAATTGTAACAAAAGTAAATAAAATGAAGTAAAGTTGGAGTAAATGAGAGGCTCTCACGTTGGAATGTTTGATGAAAAGAAGAAGAATGTTGACAAGTCAAAAGTATAGGTTGAAAATTCAAAGTCAAAAAAAAAAAGAGACCAATAGAATAAAAGGAAAATTTAAGTGAATTAAACAAGGGAAAATTGAGGTTAAAAAGGAGACATCCACGTTGCTTTAAGGAATGAAGAAAGTGGAGTGGTTAATTTATAAATTTCAAAAGTTTTGTGGAAATTGTCAAAAGTGAAAAGTTAATTTAGGGTAAATTATAAAATACCCTTCTTCCTCCCCATTAATTCACAAAAATTTGCAGCAAAATTTGCAGAGTTTCCCCTTCTCTTCTACTTCAATTTCTTCAAAGATTCAAGGTAAAATTAATTGGGTTTTAGTTTAATGTAATTAGGTGTTGATTTTTTGAAGTTTAAAGTGTATTTTGGAGGAGTTTGGTGAGGGTTTGGAAAACCCTAAATGGAAATTCCAAAATTCCATTCCCTTGGCTAGTTTTCTTCCTCTTTTGATCATTTAATCCTTAGATATGATAGTTTAGGTTGTTTGGATGGTTAGATTATGGATTGAAAGTGAATTTCACAAAAATCGGGTTTTAGGGCCAAGAACACTGATTCTGGTTCTGCATTTTCGGGTTGGCCAAGTGATTTATTTGGTTAATTTGAGTATTTCAATGGATAGTAGACGGGTAGAGGTTTACGGATTGGGGTGGCACGTCAAAATCCGTTGAAAAAGGAGGAAGTTATGACTGTTTGAAGTTGGACGTTGTTAATTTTGGGTAAAAATCGGGTTTGTGTTTTGAGAGCGAAATTTGTTTTAAGTGTTGCTTAGTTTTAGTTAGAAAATCCCTTAGACTTTATTGGTGACTTATCAAGTTAAGTTTTCTTTATTTTAGGTCGTTGAGCTAGTGAAGTGATAAGACGAAGTGAGCAATTGAAAACCGAGCAATCAGGTAAGTAGTGGATGTGTGTCTTTTGCCTTCGGGCCTACACCACAAAACGGTAGGGATGATTGTTTGTTTGTTGTTTGTGTGGTTGCTTCATTTTTTTTTGGTTGAGCATGGTGTGAGTCATGCATAATTGTTTTGAACTACGAAATGAACGAGAGTTTGGCATGTTTTGAATTGTGTGGATGAAATATAAGATATGCAACAGTGTGATATGCAAATGTGTCTCGAGTAGAAGGATTTCTACTTGAGAGGTACGTTGATGTGTCTCAAGTAGAACTCGAGAGGTACGCTGATGTGTCTCGAGTAGAACTCGAGAGGTACGTTGATGTGTCTCGAGTAGAAGGATTTCTACTCGAGAGGTACGTTGATGTGTCTCGAGTAGAACTCGAGAGGTAC
The DNA here is from genome assembly GCA_022432975.1 of Begonia masoniana. Classification (NCBI taxonomy): domain Eukaryota; kingdom Viridiplantae; phylum Streptophyta; class Magnoliopsida; order Cucurbitales; family Begoniaceae; genus Begonia; species Begonia masoniana. The sequence goes on along the minus strand of CM039506.1, from coordinate 23,923,342 downwards.
GTTGATGTGTCTCGAGTAGAACTCGAGAGGTACGCTGATGTGTCTCGAGTAGAACTCGAGAGGTACGCTGATGTGTCTCGAGTAGAAGGATTTCTACTTGAGAGGTACACTGATGTGTCTCGAGTAAAACTCGAGAGGTACGTTGATGTGTCTCGAGTAGAACTCGAGAGGTACGCTGATGTGTCTCGAGTAGAAGGATTTCTACTTGAGAGGTACGCTGATGTGTCTCGAGTAGAACTCGAGAGGTACGCCTACGATTAATGAAGTAAGAATGTGATGCATACAACTGAGCGTTAGAAACTGCATGTGATAGGATCTGTTGCATTTTGTTTAGTCGCATTTGTTATTCCCTACTTGCTAAGCGTAAGCTTACGTGTGTGTGTGTGTTCTGTGGTGTAGGTAACGACGTGGTTACAGGTGAGCTAAGTGAGTGAGCCAGGACTTGGGAGCAGTCGGAGATGCACGGGGCGTGCCAGTGCGGGCAGTTGTCGGGGCGTCTCGACTATGGTCTTCGGGATGTATGTGGGATTTGTATTTTGATAGTTTAGTTTAGATTTCGGATTGTGGGTGTAACGACCCAGACACTGTACCCTATTTCCCGTACGAAATTCTTCTTTTTCTTTTTATACTTAGCGTTTAAGTGGAAAACGATTTAATAAAACGTTTAAAAAATTTCAAAACTATTATCTAAACTAACACGCGCACAAACACCTACAAAATACACCTCACCATTTCACTAACGCAATTCTATCTATACCACGAATTATAACTACATCACAAACATACACTTCCCAATACGACTTAACTTTAAACCACCGATACTCCTACATCTCCGAAATCTCACTCAGAACGACTCGAGATATAATTAAACAAAACACATTTTCACGAAAACAAACTGCATGGTTCCGTTTAAAAGTTTAACATATCCTCCTGTTTACAAAATACCAAGCAGTTCATAAAAATCCAAATAAAAACCTTAACCAACGTTTTATAAAACAAATCTATCAACTAAACAGAACCAAACACCCTAATATGATCAACTATACATTTTATAATACCATTAACATAAATCTATCACCTAACCAGATCCAAGCATCCTAATATGATCAACTATACATTTTATAATACTATTAACTCCTCCAAAATACTTACATACATCCCAAAATACCAACTCCTCCAAAACACTCACATACATCCCAAAATACCAACTCCTCCAAAACACTCACATACATCCCAAAATACCTTTACATCATTCCCCACGGGTCAAAACGCGCCTCGACTGCCCAGCGCACTGCCACGGCCATCATCCATCAGCTGCATCTTACATCAGGAGGAGGAACGCCATCCTCACCTGGTTCGATGTCACCTAAAACGTCACCTACACCATACAGACACCTATGAGATAATTAAATCTCAGTAAGCTACGTAAATGCAGATGCATGCGTGCAGATGCTATTCAGAAAACATGCTCAGATTCAGATACAGAAACAGATACAGATTCAGATTACAGATTCATTTTTATTACGTCGCAGACAGATTGTTACCGAGATATCAACCCACTAAATGGAAAGGATACATTCCGCGGTCGAACTACCACTTTCCACCTAGAGAGGGGGGGTACATGCTCACAAATCCTACAGCCATGCCTGAGCCCCATCTCGCGTAACCAGATACAGACAGATTACGTTTATTCATTACAGACATTCATTCGTTATCTTAAAACACGTGCAGAAATTCGTTTTCGTGACATTTGAAATACGTGATGCATGAACAGTTCATATAACAGTAAACATGTAGACAAAGCATACCATCAAAACTCAACAATCAACCTATACACATATAGACAGAGCATACCATCAAAACCGAAATAGAGTAACATATAAACAATTTAAACCTAACTACCCAACCAAAAGCGATTTAAAGCAAACAACTCTTCAAGGATCCTCGACGCGACATCGAAGTATGGTGTAGACCGATTGGTCAGAGTAAGTCACGAAGACTTACCTGTCGTCCGTAGCTTGCTGGTTTTGGCACATCCGGTCACATATGGCTCGACCTATGTCAAACATTCAGACTTCATTAAAATCAAGCCTACATTCTCCAATTACTCTCAAATTACTATTTCTAGTCTAATCCAATTAAAACCTAACTTAACGGGCCACTAATTCGGGTTGGGTAAAAACCGACCTAAAACTTCGAACGCGCGTAACTTTCGCGTCGGTTATCGGAATCGAACGATTCCAGTGGCCACGTACTCCTCTAATAACCTATTTTAATATGCCAAAAGGAATTTAAAAACAAACGACCGAAACTAGGTCAATTTAGCAGAAACCCGAACTGCCCCTTTTTCCCAAAATTCCTCTTTTTGATTTTTCATCAAATTCCATCAAGTTCTTCACCAATCTATCCTTTTAACATCCAATTAACAACAACTAACCTAAAATCGAAGTTACAAAGCACAAACCCGAATTGCCCTAATTCGGGCATCACTGATTTTTCGCTCAATTCGAGCACAACACGGCCAGGCGACCTTCGCCGGCCTAAGCCCGGTCATTTGACGCCGAGGCTAGCCAAAAATGGCCGGTGGTTAGAGCTCAATCGAGCTCGACGTTCACTGCCTCAAACCGAACCAAAAACAGGGAGAAAACCGAGCTTACCGGTTCGGTTCGTGCGCGAGACGGCCGGAGTTCTCCTGTCGCCGTTGTCTGGCCGGAAGGCGCCGATGTTCGTCGGTGAACGGCGCCGCGTCGCCGTCGTCTCTTCTCGTCTCCCCTGTTCTCGCTCGCGGGGCTCGGGTTCGAACAGCAGAATGGCCTTCGGGCCATTCTGTTGTTTATGTTTTATTTTTTTTTTTTTAAATAATAATAATAATAATAATAATACTCTATTTTATTGAACGTCACTACCTCTCGTGTTTTCAACTGTTTCGAATTTCTTATTTCGCCGATAAATCCAACTTATTATCTGGGTCCTATTAAAACTGTCCGTTCGTGAATCGGACCTCGTTTACTATTTTTACTAAAATTATATTACGAGAAACATAATTACTCAGAATATAGCGTTATTATTCCGAAAATTCTCGTAAATTCTTTAAAATTCCAATTAGTCGTTAGGATCGTAATGACGCTTTCTTTTCGTGAAACGAGCCTGATTTGACATATTTACCAAAAATACCATTATATAATAAAATAATGATATAATATATTAAATCCAAAAACCCGTACAAGCCGGGTATTACAGTGGGGCTTAGGTATTTTGGGATTTGGTATAGGTCTCTAACTGTTTTGTATATTTGGGGTTTTGGTGTTTTTATTGTTTGGATTTCATATTGTGACTAGTGATGGCTTTGTTGGATGATTGGTATGGAATGATAGTGTTTTAAGGCTTTGATTTCAGGTTTTGATTTTAAAATAAATAACATCGGGTTTACATTCTTTATTTTTTTTCATTATCCGTTTTAAGTCGGCTTTTCAAGATTTTTACGGGACACAAAGTTAAGGGTGTCGGGACTGTGTGGCAAAAATTTTAGAATTTTTGGAGGTGTTTGGCTCGACGGAAAATGAAGAAAAGTGAAAAAATGTCAAAAAAATGACAAAATGGGGCATATTGGCGCGCTGGCACCCTAGAGGGTGCCGAGCATTCGGCGCTGGGCGCCGAACGGTCGGTGCTGCGCGCACGGCGCACGCTCGCCGCGCCCAGCACCCAAAAATAAATAAAAAAATTATTTTTTTTTCTATTTCCAAAATGTTTTGACCCGACATTTTCCAACGTATTTTACGCACATTTTCCAACATTTTTTTAGGGTTGAAAAAACCCAAAAATCGAGTCAAAAATTTGTCGAAAATTATTTTAAACGTCGTTTTAAACACTGGTTGGGTTAGCAAAGTAGCACACCGAGCCGGGGAGTGTTCGGGGGCGTTACAAAATGCCTCGTCGTTAAGGTGCAAGTGGAGTACTAGAGGGTTTAACGCCTCGCCGTTAACGTGCTAGAGCATGCATTAGAGAGTTGAATGCCTCGTCGTTAACGTGCAAAAGGAGCACTAGGGGGTTTAACGTCTCGTCGTTAACTTGCATGAGTAAGACAACAACTGAATGAGTAGAATTTGTATGTGTTAGAGTGGTGTGTGTCTCATTCATGTTTACTGTAATAACCCAGAAAATTTACCGAATAAATTTAAAGTCCTGTTAGAGTTCCTTGAAAGATTTTAACAGGCTAATTAGCCTAATAAAGCTTAGGAATTTATTTGGAGGAGAATTTTCCAAAAGATTAGGTCGAGAGGGTGCGAACTTAACGGAAATATGGAAGCTCAAACATGCGAGGGCAATGTAGTAAATTAGTTAATAAATAATTAAATAAATAAATAAAAATAAATAAATAATACATTTTAAAACTAAATGGCTTCGCGAAGAAGCCATTCAGTTTGTTTGCAACCCGAGCCCCGGCGAGAGAGAGGCCGGCGTTTTCCTCCGACAACCCCGACGTCTCGGCCACCATTCCGACGAGCGAACTCCGGCGGACTGAAACCCCACTCTTCCCCTTTGATTTCGAGCACACATCGAACAGAAAGAGGTGAGTTCTTCTCCCTGTTTCCTCTCTTATGCGCGGCCGAGGTGTGGTCTGATTGATGGAGCATGTTGGCCTATTTTTCTTGTTGTTTTGGCGACGAAAATAAGGGGGAAATTGGAGTGTGCGATGGGCGATCCTCAAAGGTTGAAATACCCTTGTTTCAGGGGTGAAACCGAGAGGAAAGGGAGGGGGTGGAGGCTGTGGTTCGGGTTCTGAAATTGGAAACCTTGGATTTGTTTAAATTAGGCTTAATAGGTTAGAATGTGATGAATTGGTGATGGATTGAAAGAGTTTGTTGGAAAATAAAAAATGGAAAATTAGAATTTCTAAAAACCGTTTCTATTTTTTTAGTTTTGACCTAGCTATTGTTATTTGTTTTGAATTCTTTCTTGGTATGTTAAACTAGGTTATTAGGGGAGTGTGTGGCCGCTAGAATCGTTCGATTCCGATAACTGACGCAAAAGTTACGCGCGTTCGAAGTTTCAGGCTGGTTTTTTAATCAAAACAAATTAGTGACCTGTTTAGTTGGGTATGAGTCGGGTTAAGTTAGAAACATTAGTTTCATGTTGAATTGGTGAGTTTAAGTCTAAGTATTAACGAGAATTTTTAATTATGCTAGGTGAAGTCGTAGGTGACGCTACGTGCCAAACAAGAGCGAGCTAGGACGCGAGGTAAGTAGTAGTGTGGTTGAGAATGTTTGAGAGTCGCCCAGAAGGGCCTACACCACAGTTGTTTGCATGTTGTGAGTCGGGTGTAAGTCGTGATGAAGTCGTCGTAGGTTGGTCATGGTATGCAGGTTATGAGTCGTAGGTACGTGTGTGAGGGTTGTGGGACGGTTGTAAGTAGGCGGTGAGTCTTGTGAGGGTTGTGGGATAGCTGTACGTACGTGGTGGGCCTTGTGAGGGTTGTAGGACAGTTTCACATATGTGGTGAACTTTGAGCAGGTTGTGGGTCAATTGTGAGTAGGTTGTGAGTTCTGTGTAGGTTGTAGGCTAGTTGTGAGTAGGTTGTGCGTTCTGTGTAGGTTGTGGGCTAGTTGTGGGTAGGTTGTGAGTCCTGTGCAGGCGGCGGGCCAGTTTTGTGTAGGTTGTGAGTTTTGTGCAGGTTATGAGTTAGTGGTACGTACGTTATGAGTCTTGTGCTGGTTATGGGTTAATGGTATGTGTGTTATGAGTCTTGTGCAGCTTGTGGGTGAGTTGTGCGTAGGTTGTGAGTATCGTGTAGGTTGTTGGTCAGTTGTGTGTAGGTTGTGAGTCTTGCGCAGGTTGTGGGTCAGTTGTACGTCAGTTGTGGGTTTTGTGCACGTTATGGATTGTAGGCAAGTTTGTGATGTGATGCGTATGTGGAGTCGTAGTTAGTTGATTGTGATGCGTATGTGGAGTCGTAATTAGTTGATTATGGTTAGCATGCATCATGTTTTAAGAGTTACGCAGAATGTTTCGAGTATGTTTTTAAGCACGAATGGAGAGTAGAGGATGTAAGGTATGGTGTGGACAAGAGACAGGGGCTGGGGTGTGACTGTGGGCCCCGTTTTCGGGATGAGCTGGGACGGTGGCGACGTGCCGATGGCAGCGCAGTGTATCGACCGACTGTCTCGGGCAGTTGCACTTCGAGTCGAGGCAGGGGCTGGGGTGTGACTGTGGGCCCCATTTCCGGGATGAGCTGGGACGGTGGCGACGTGCCGATGGCAGCGCGGTGTATCGACCGACTGTCTCGGGCGGTTGTACTTCGAGTCGAGACAGGGGCTGGGGTGTGACTGAGGGCCCCGTTTCTGAGATGAGCTGGGACGGTGGCGACGTGCCGATGGCAGCACGGTGTATCGACCGACTGTCTCAGGCGGTTACACTTCGAGTCGAGGCAGGGGCTGGAATGCGACTGTGGGCCCCGTTTCCAGGATGAGCTGGGACGGTGGCGACGTGCCGATGGCAGCGCGGTGTATCGACCGACTGTCTCGAGCGGTTGCATTTCGAGTCTGGATAGGGGAGGGGGTTTGGGTGTGACTTTAGGCTCCATTCCTGGAGGAACCGGGATGGTGGTGACGTGCCGGTAAACAGTGCGGTGTACGAACCGACTGCCCGGTGTGGTTGCATTCCAAACCTCGGTGAGATGCAATGCGGTGAGGTGGTGACAACGTGTGTAGAGACGTGCATGTGTTAGGATTGCATAATTAGTTTCATGGTTCACGTTTATTTTCAGCACTCTATTTGCTAAGCTTTGAGCTTATGGTGTGTTCTGTGGTGTAGGTACTATTGTGGAGGAAGGTGAGAACCGAGAGCCTGACCAGGAGTAGGTGGCAGTTCGTGATGTGCGACCAGGGCCCCGGTTGATGGCAGTGTTAGGGCGACCCGACCCATGGAGGAGCTACGGTGTTAATAGGGAGTAGGACTTTTTGTCTTTTGTGGGGGTATTTGTAATTGTTATATATAATCATAGTTAAGGGTGATGTGTCGTCCTATTACTTCACTTATGGATGTTAGTATTTTGGTTTCCCTCTTTACTGCTATTGGAGATTTCGTATGATGGATAGTTGAGTAGGAGTATTCTGGATCTGGTTGAAGATTTTGATTTGTATGCAGGTACCTAGCATTATGGGGGCGCCATTTTTAGGCGTTATTCTGCCAAAATTTTTGGGGAGGACGCCGTGGTGCTTGATGGTTAGGATTAAGGGAAAGTTGTGAGTTTAGGCAGCTAGGTCAGACATAAGAGAGTTTCAGGAGGTTAGTTTTAATTCTGCTGCGTGAGTTTTTATTGGAAGATATTTCTAGCGTTGGAAGTTTAAGCGAATGGGATTAGGAGGGCTTGGTGAGTTAATTAAACCAAGTATGGCACGAGTGACGTCTTTGGGAGACTTAGTTTTAAATCCTGTTGTTTCCGTTTATTTAAAATGGATTTCTTTGCGTTAGTAGTTAAGTGGAGGAGTTAGTAGTCAAAGGGAGTCAGTTAGCTCAGAGTAGTCCCTGTAGCGAGCCGGGTCGTGTAGACTCGGGGCGTTACATTTACATTCATCATTCATTACTTGCTAAGCGTAAGCATACGTGTGTGTGTTTTGTGGTGTAGGTGACGATATCTTCACAGGTGAGGTTGATGAGGGAGACCAGGCTTAGAAGCAGTCAGAGATGCACGGGGCACGCCTGTGCAGGCAATTGTCGGGGCTTCTCAGCCATAGTTTTCCGAGGGATGTGTGGGGAAGTCAGTATTTTGGGATTATGTATAGTTTCTAACTATTTGAATGTTTGAAGTATTTGGTTGTTTTGTTGGTTGGATTTTGTAAATATGGTTTGGGAATTATTTTGGACTTTCTTTAATCATGTTTTATAAAAGTTTGAATTTCAGGATTTCGGTTTTAGAAATTTCAGTTGTTATGCCGCTCGTTTTTGTTCGTATAGTAAACAACGTTAGTTTTTAATTGGTCCTATGTTTTTGCTAACATTTTGGAGTCGGTTTTCCGTGAAATTTACGGGTCACGGAGTCAGGGAGGTCGGAATTGTTTGGGGTAAGTTTTGAGCGATTTGGGTGTGAGTGGTTTGATGAAAAATGAAAAAAAATTGGAGAAAGGGCGCTGGTGGCCAAGATGAGCGCGCGCAGGGCGCAGGGGGCAGGGCGGCCGCGCGCAGTGCCCAGCCAGATCGATCGGTGTGTAGCGCCGATCGATCGGCACTCGGTTCCTGTTCATCGATCGCGCACCCGAGAGGGTGCCGATCGATCGAGATAGATTGTCATGTTATTCGACATCAGTTAGTTCTTGATAATGTGGAAATCTTCATGTTGCTTCTCAACATCATTTGGCTGATTTGTTTACTAAACTTCTAAATCCACAGTCTTTTCGACAATTGCTTCACAAGATAATAGTCTTAAACTTACTCTCTCCATCTTTTTGTAGGATCGTGATTGACTAAGAGGGGAGGGGAGGGGAGGGGGGGGGGTTAATTAGATTTTTCTCTCTTAAACTTAGTTTACTTACTGAAATGAAAATTACTTAATAGATTGTTTACTGATTCAAAAATAAACAGAGAGAGAGAGAGAGAAAGATGACACCGTGATTTTTACGTAGTTCGGCTAACCTTGCCTACGTCCATGCTTCAAGGATTTTCTCCTTGAAGATTCACTACTTCTCTTCCACGAGAAAACTTGATTGGACTTCACGGGCGCCAATCAACTGCCTGTACACTTTGATTGAACTTCACAGGCGTCAATCGCTACCTTTACACTTTTCACAAGATGAAAATATTGAGCACAAAGATTACACTCTCTCAAGATAAAACTCAAGTTCTAGGGCAGAGAGATGTAAAAATGATTATCGAGTAAGCTCTTGGGAGTAAGGAATAACAGTTCAGAGTTTGGCAAAAAGTCATTCTCCCGAGCTTCATTCTTCTTTTTATACTCTGGTTCGTAATCCACATCTTATTAAAAATTATGACCGTTGGAGAGCATCCGTACGTAGAAAAATAGTCATTGAGAACTGAAGTCGCTATCGCTCGCGGTCTTTAATTCGGCGCAGTTAAGACTCTGGATGTTCTCTCTTTGGACGAGTGAGTTTGGACGAATGCTTGTCGGATTACAGCTTCGCATGAATTAATTGATCTGTCTTTGAACACGTGCTCGTACAGTTTGGACGCTTGATATTTGGACGAGTACTTTGGACGACTACATCACCTTGATTTTGGACGACTGCATCTGTCTTGTAAGTTTGGACTACTGTGTCTTCCTTATAAGTTTGGACGACTTCGTTTCCCTTGTAAGTTTGGACGACTGCGTCTATCTTTAATGTAGATAACTGACTTCGGACTATTAACACTTAGTCAAAAACGTCAGAAGCATAATACCCTTTTCCAAGGGCATTTTCAGATAAATGCACTAAACACAGTAAATCAATTATACAGTTTATATATTTCTAATTAATCACAATCATAAAAACATATTAACACTTAAACACCGTTAAGTCAACAATCTCCACTTTTTGATGATGACAAATATATACTCTGTTTCAGCATACTAATCGTTATGTCAGTATAATTTAAATTTACACACACTCCCCCATACTCTATGCATTCAATAATTTCTTAATGAGCATTCTGTAAATTTTCTACCTTTCTCCGTAAATTCTATACTCGTCTCCCCCTTTGACATTATCAAAAATAAGCACTGATAAGAGGAATGACATTCAGCATAGCACATTAGAGGAATTAGAATAAAACAGGCACAAGTGGACAACATATAGAGAAACAGATACCATTCATAAAAATATTCATAGTGATAAAACAAATATGCATGAAAGAATTTGTCTAGTTTTCAGGGAAGAAGGAGTATCCCAGCCCATGAGAGCTCCTAGTTGACTAAGGAAATCACCTTGAGCAGGAAGGGATTCCACCTGACGAGAGTGCTCCCCAACAAGATCAACTTCAACAGCAATAGAAGGGGCAGTGACTAGAGGGGGATCAGAAGCGGCCTCGGGCTGATGAACTGTGATGACCCGACTTGACACGTATGTGGTGGAAACACCCATGCTCCGCAGATCTTCAGAGGCTACGGCCCGGTTGAGGCTGGAGGTGGGTTAAAACTCTGCGGATCCCAAAGGGTTAGGCTGGAGGGTTCGGTCGTAGAAAGGGGGGTCGTCACAATCCCACATCGCTTGGGGAAGTATGTGGAAATGAAACATATGTAAAGAGACCCTCCCAACATAGCAAGACGCGTTTTGGAGCACAATTGACAATGGATCCCATAAGAAATCTGAAGTTAAAAGTGCTTCGGCGAGAGCAATTCCAAGTTGGGTGACCTTCCGGGAAGGCCTCGCCAAACAAAGCCGTGAGCGGAGGATATTGGGCTGCGGCCCAATCCCAAGAGCAGACAATATATTGCTGGGAATAGGGGTCGTTACAAATGGTATCAGAGCCAGTACCCAACCGAAAATGTGGCCAACGAGGACGTTGGGCCCCCGGGGGGGTGATTGTGATGACCCAAATGTGCACGTATGAGTACGACTGCGGGGCAAACCTTGGGTTGCGGGGCAAACCTCGGGACCTAAGCCGAGTGTAGGCGAATCCCGGACTCGAGTATAGACAAATCCCGGGTTGTAAAAAGGGGGTCGTCACAATCCCACATCTCTTGGGGAAGTATGTAACGACCCCAGAGAGATCGTCACATAATCCATATCTTTATTAATCATTTAATTCTTATTACTCACACATGATTCATTATCAGTAATGTATTATTTTTTTTTGAAACATAATCTAACTCAAGATGTCATACGTAATTCATCAGGCCTTATTCGACAAAGGAAAACATTACACATCTGCCGGCAAGCAGTGCAATGTGTATTGGTTGGTAAGGGAAACTTAAACCTTTAGACTGCATCTACCGATGGAGAACTAAACTTGCACCTGCCGATCGCTAAACGACAAGCATGGGGTTTACATCTTCCGATAGAGAAAGATTTCATCGTCCGATTCGTCACGTGAAGCTCGCGTGACTCACTTATCACAACCTAACAAAGGACATCTTCCGATGAGCACGAGCTTAGCACATGACCCTTTAAAACTTCATTAGATAGGAGATATCATCCGATGGGCACGTGCTTCACTCGTGGTTCATTAACCTCGTTCAGCATCAGCAATACAACACATACCGGTCACTAGACGACAAAATAACATTTTCATCATCCGGTGACTTTAATACACCTCATTTGTCGAACACTAGACGACAAAATTACACTTACATCTTCCGATGGTTTAAACACCCTACATCTACCGGTCACTGGGCGATGAAATAACACTTACATCATCCGGTAACTTAAATACTCTACATCTGCCGATTGCTAGACGACAAAATAGCACTTTCATCATCTGATGGCTTAAGCACTCTACATCTACCGGTCACTGGGCGATGAAATAACACTTACATCATCCGGTAACTTAAATACTCAACATCTGCCGATGACGTCAGCCGGATGATTGCCTTATCCAACTTCTATCACACGGCAGAAAACACTATATTCATCTAACAACTTCATCCAATAGAAAATACCACAACACACCCGAATCTTAATTTAGTAACTATAAACCTCAATAAGTAAGAATCATGAACTCATCCAAAATACGCATAGCGGAAGGCTTAAGCAAAACAAACCATTCAATAATCTTTAAAATCATTATCAGGCTCTTAAGTCTAATCATTCAAATCTAAATCTCATGGTTATAAGAGAATTCTATTCTACTTAGACATCCGTCTATCATAAACTTCACTGACATACTATGAGCATAACCAGGGGTCTTAATCGCCTGCCCAGCCTTGCACTGTCATACTGAGCATCCTCCAGCAACCAGCTTTAAACATCATCTCTGGACTGGAAATCCTCACCTGTTAGCTCTTCACCTACATCATAAGGTTTAACTATAAGCCTAATGCTTAGTAAGGAATGCAACTCTAACATGGATGCATGAATGTATAATTCGGGAAATCACATGCTCATAAGTCTTTTCTTGTCCATATCTTTGCTCGTAATCATCATTCATAGTCATGGATCATATTCATCATTTATAGTCATGGATCATATTCATCATTCATAGTCATTGATCATATTCATCATTCATAGTCATTGATTATACTCTTCATTTAAGTTGTGTAGATTAAGAGAGGATTTGTGCCGGTAAAGGGGGTTCGACAGTGAGTTTGATCTTGGTCCCTACTGCGGGTCGTGTTCATATGTCCCTCTTTGGACTGTGACATACGCCGAACCACCCCAACCCTCACTTAGTCCACGTTGCACAAGTTTTATCATCTTACTTGATTCATGAGAAAAACATGCTCTTAAAACATTTTCATATGCATAAAATAGTCATGATGCATGTACATGGAAATTCCTAAACCATCAAGCTACAGACAGAGCACTATTCAACATAATACCTTACCATTGAACTAATCATCAACATAAATGCTAGACAGTAACATAAGAGAACTACTAATCATCGTATGAGTTTCTACCTAACATCCTTTGATGTAGGGTCCTAATGACCGAGAAACCTATACATTCACTTACCTGGTCTCCTTAACAATTTGAGCTTCTTTCTCTTCAAACTTCTTCACCTAAAACATTTACATTGCAGTAGTTAAAACAAAATCCTATTAGTTCTAATCACGAGTCATCCTAGGATCTAATAGCTATAGTCACTCCTGAATCCTTAGTATAGTTTCTCTGTGCAGTTTGAAATCCAAACCCAAACAGACAGATTCGATTAGCGATAGTTCAGGGTTGGTTGTTTAATGTCCAAAATCGATTCGGAATGACATTACCACTTTTAGATTTTAAAATACCCTTACAATACTCGGCCATGAAGAACTCAGAACTTCAACACATAGCAGAAAACAGAGCTAACGACTAAAAGATAGCTACATTGCCAAACTCGTACCTCGAGCACAAAGTAGCCGAGAAACAGCAAGGAAACCGGTCGTCGAAAGAGGGATTTCCAGCTGACAGAGAGCGAGAGCTCGGGAGAGAAGAAATCGCCGAGAGTAGAAGGTGTCGGCTACAGTGGTTTAAATGAGGTTTGAACCCTTTCCATTTTCTTTAATACCGGTCTCAAACCTCCATTATTACAACTTTGCCACCCAACCTAGTTTAAAACCACATGTAATTAATTAAGCTTGGCATAAAATTCTAAACCGTGAAGATTGAATAATCATGGCCGTTAATTCAGTTAGGGAGTCACCTGGTTTGAAGTTGTCGGGTGTTACAAAGTATGTGAAAATGTAACACCCCTAATTCCGTACCCGTATTTCCGTAATAAATTTTTCATTTTATATTTTTTTTTTTTACTTTTCTATGCTTTAAATAAAACTTTGTGCGGAATAAAAACTGAAGTTGAAAACAGAACTGAAATCGGAATTAAATTTGAACCTTAAAAGCATTTAAAACAAACTATAAAACAATTAAAAAAAAACTTAAAAACATTAATTAAAAACATTAAAACAGATCAGAAAAGAGGGAGGGCAGAATCGGAATTCTGCCCTCAAAAGTAGCAGCGACCAGGCGCTGCTATATGCAGCGCTCGGTCGCCGAGTGCTGTCGCTGAGCAGCGATCGATCTCTGCTCGGCAGCAGAGATCGATCGCTGCACTGGAAGGCAACCACAGCGATCGATCTCTGCGCCGTGCAGAGATCGATCGCTGCACTAGGCAGCGATCTCGATCACTGCTAGCTATGGCAGCGATCGATCTCTGCTCTGCAGCAGAGATCGATCGCTGCAAGCATGCAGCGATTTCCTCCTTCAGACTTCCAACCTTCAACACTTATCATTTTTACAGCATTTAACATATCTGTTTGCTCTCTGGAATCCGATTTCCAGAGAGCAAACCTCCTTTTCTTTACACCAAATTTCCATATAACTCACAACTTAAATCTACTTAAATCCAATTTAAACGTATTCTAAACTCAATCGACTCGAGTCGGACTTTGCGAAGTCCAACTGCGTGGATAGCTCTAAACATCGAGCATAACCGTATCAACCTAAAACCAATCAAACATTTCCAAACATTCATTAAACAGTTTAAACCAAAACGTTTTACATACAATTACCAAAACGTTATCTAATCCCTATCCAGATCCAAACAACCTAAGTATACTATACAATTATCAACTCAAAACATCCCAAAATAAACCCAGAGTTCAGACATACATCCCCACGGGTCATATTGCGCCTCGACTGCCCAACGCACTCCCACGAGCATCATCCATCAACTGCCTCCGACATCAGGAGGAGGAACGTCGTCCTCACCTGGATCTACGTCACCTAGCAGATCACCTACACCATACAGACACATATGAGATATTGAAATCTCAGTAAGCTACGTAAATGCAGATGCATGCGTGCGTATGCCATTCAGAAATCATGCTCAGATTCAGATTACAGATACAGAATTACAGATTACAGATTCATTACGTCACAGACAGACAGAATTGTCACCGAAACCTCTACCCACTAAGCGGAGAGGGCCCATCCAGCGGTCGGACTACCCTTTCCACCTAGAGAGGGGGGTACACGCTTGCAACACGCACAGCCGTGCCTGAGCCCCATCCCGCGTGACCAGAAACAGACAGATTACGTTTATTCATTCAGATTTCGTTACAGATTTTCATTTCAGATATACGTTCCTTTTCTTAAAAACACGTGCAGAAATTCCTTTTCATGACTTTCGAAAACCGTGATGCATGAACAGTTCATATCAGCGGAAAGTAAACAAACAGTTCATATCAGCAGACAATATAACATAACCTATAAACAATTAACCTAACTACCCAACCTAAACAACGTAAAACAAGGAACCCTCAAGGATCCTTGATACGACGACGAAGTATGGTGTAGACCTTTCGGTCAAGCAAGTCACGAGAACTTACCTTGAGTGCGCTGGATCTCAAGCTTTGTCCACGAGAGTCGTGTATCTGAGAAAAATACGACATTCACAGTTAAAACCAATTTAAACCATAAATGTCCAAATTTCAAAACTTAGCTAAAGAATTCTTCTAAATTCTTCACTTAGCTAATTAAAGCTTTTCGAACATTAATTATAGCTTGATTATCCAAGTTAACGAGTTTTCCCCTAAAACCCGAAATTTTACCAATTTATAACTTTTTCGCAAATCGACTTTTCTTCGTCCAATAACGTTCGATACGTTCAATATATACGTAATTATAGCTAACCTATTAATTACGAAGCCTAAATCGCGTTTTTAACGGAAACCTAATTTAAACCCTAACCCTAAATCGAACTAAAACTCGAAACAAACGCTCAGAGATTGAAGCTACATACCGAGAGTAGCGAGAGAGGAAGAAATGACGAAGATCGGAGGAAAAACGGAGGAGAACGGAGGTCGGAATCGACAGAAATCGCCGGCGGCCGTGAGGGAGCTCGCTCACTGTTCGTGCGTTCCAGAGAAGAGAAGGAGAGAATGAGTGAAAAAGAATGGTTTGTGATATTTTATAAATTGATTTTTCAAATTACCATTTTGCCCTTCTTTGATTTCTTCTTTCGTTTCGTTAATTGGCTAACCGTTCGAATTCTCCAAATTTCCAAATTTCGCCAATAACTCCTATTTATCGCTTGGGATTATTAAAACTGTCCGTTCGCAATTCGGACCTCGTTTACTATTTTTACGAGAACGTCTCTTACATTACGAAAAGCGTATTTACTCGGAATATAGTGTTTGATCTCCAAAAAATTTCCGTAATTCCTTAAAATTCTTATTATTCGTTAGAATCGTAATGACGCTTTCTTTTTGTGAAACGGACCTGATTTGATATATTTACCAAAAAATGCCACTAATAATATAATAATAATAATCAAAGGTCCGTACAAACCGGATATTACAGAAAATGAAACATATGTAAAGAGACCCTCATAATATAGTAAGACGCGTTTTGGAGCACAATTGGCAACGGATCCCATAAGAACTCCGAAGTAAGCCGAGTGTAGGCAAATGCCGGACTCGAGTATAGGCAAATCCCGGGTTGTAAAAAGGCGGTCGTCACAATCTCACATCTCTTGGGGAAGTATGTGGAAATGAAACATATGTAAAGAGACCCTCCCAATATAGTAAGACGCATTTTTGGAGCACAATTGGTAACGGATCCCATAAGAACTCCGAAGTTAAAAGTGCTTCGGCGAGAGCAATTTCAGGTTGAGTGACCTTCCTAGAAGATCTCGCCAAACAAAGCCGTGAGGAGAGGATATTGGGCTGCGGCCCAATCCCAGAGCGGACAATATCTTACAGGAAAAATGGTCGTTACAAATGGTATCCGAGCCTGTACCCAACTGGAAAGGTTGCTAACGAGGACGTTAGGCCCCCAAAGGAGGGTGATTATGATGACACGACTTGACAGTAAGTGGTGGAACCACCCATGCTCCGCGGATCCTCAGAGGCTACGGCCCGGTTGAGGCCGGAGGTGGGTTTAAACTCCGTGGATCCCAGAGGGTTTAGTCGTAGAAAGGGGGGTCGTCACAATCCCACATCGCTTGGGGTAGTATGTGGAATGAAACATATGTAAAGAGACCCTCCAAACATAGCAAGATGCGTTTTGGAGCACAATTGACAACAGATCCCATAAGAACTCCGAAGTTAAAGTGCTTCAGCAAGAGCAATTCCAGGTTGGATGACCTTCCGGGAAGTCCTCGCCAACCAAAGCGTGAGGGGAGGATATTGGGCTGCGGCCCAATCCCAAGAGCGGACAATATCTTGCAGGGAATAAGGGTCGTTACATGCACACTCGAAGCTGGAATACACACTGGCTTAGGAGTCGCTCCACCAGCGTCCAAAGCCTCATCCCATGAGAGGGCTCACTATAATTCTTATGAAAAAGGGCACTGAGATCTCCAATGAGAGTGATCACCCTATCTGATTCTCTCTACAATTGAGCTGTGGCATGATTAGAATGAAATCGAACAGAAGAGATGACATCATCAATTGCTTTACTATGCTCGACACCCGCTTGATCAACGCATTTGTTGACATTAGCAAAAGCTGAATTATGATTTGATTCCATTAGATCAATGCGTTTGGGCAGTCCTTGAGTAGCAGCCACGAGATGTTCTAATTTACATGTAATGGCATGGTAAGGCATGAGTAGTTTGAATCAGACAAACTATTAAGGGAACTAATCTGCCCCTTAATCGAGAAGAGGGTGTTATGACTTTGGGAAAACTGATCTACTTCCCATCGACAGAGGGATCTGATCAGCTATTAAGGGAACTAATCCGCCCCCTTAATCTAATAGAGGATGTTATGACTTTGGGAAAACTGATCCACTTCCCATCGAACAGAAGGATCAGATCAGAGAATGAACACAATGCAACTGAGATGTGAAAGTAGAAATTGTATGATTAGGATTTATTAATTTAGTATCTCATTCATATTTGCTCTACTTATTTAGCATTAGGCTAATAGATGAGTTTTGTGATGTAGGTGCTGAGGTTTCAACAGGTGATTTCTCTGAGTTTACAGAGGGATAGGTGGAGTGATGGAGCACATCTAGACGCGGTTTGGTGCTCTGATGAGGCGGTTTGACTAATGTCTGTATGTGAAGTCTAAATGGATTGTGTTTGTCGAAGTGTGCTGAGAATTTTAATGATGTGATAGTTTTTAGTATTTATGATACATTTTGAGATTTCTCGGATAATGATACATTGTTAGTTCTAACTGTGATCTTACTGGTTTTTTCAAGCATTTCAATGGGTCAAGTTGTTTTGACTGATTTTAGTAAAATTTACAAGTTTTTTTAGCAGTCGGAGTTGTTCTTTGTTTATGGTGTAAATGGTTGCTACGCTGTTCAGTTGACTATCGATAAATGTTGTCTATCGGTGGATGTTGAGTGTTACTGTCTACCGGTAGATGTTATCGATCGGTAGAAGTTGACTATGGTAGATATTGTCTATCGGTGGAGGTTGACTGTTACTGTTACGCGGTAGATGAGAGTAGTCGACGTATCGTCTCAGCAGATGTCAAAGGCAAAATGTCGTTCAGGTAGGTGCAAGCAGTAGATGTGAACGGTGAATGTCGGTAGCAGAAGATGTATTCTGTTTTTACTTCTACCCGTGAGGCTATTTAGCGGAAGAGGTATTCTGTTTCTACTTCTACCGCTGATACTGTTTGGCGGAAGACGCAGTCTGTTTCTGTTTCTACCGCTGCGGTTATTTATCGGTAGATGTGCTCGGTTAGCGGTGGACGGGTTCAATTTTAAGGCATTTAAATATTTAACACCCTCATGCCCTCGGTTCTTCTGGCCGATTGCTTTTATTATTTAATTATTATATAAGTATTTTTTTAGTGATTTATTTTAACCCTGTTTTACACAAATGATTGTTCCGCTGCAAGTTTTGATGTTTTTAAATAAGTGTTGAATTTTGACCGTTGAGTAAGTTTTAAAAATCCCTCAAAATTTCTTAGTTCTGTTCAGCGTTATGTGTAGCGAAACAGGGTTTGTAAAATTCGGAGCGTTACACTTAGCGGGTTTTTGTTGTTCGTTTTTTCGCTTATGCTCACCGGGGAGATGTGAATACTTAAAAGGGCTTGGGTTCGTTTAAAGCGGGGGGGGGGGTAATTTTTTTTTGGGCTGGGACCCCCCCCCTCCCAACAAGTGGGGGGTGCCTTTTGTGGGGCCATGCTCGCCGGCAGATGCTATGAAAATCATTAAAGTTAGTTTTCAAAAAAAAAAGAGTACAAAAATGAATTAAGTTAGAAGGTTCAAGAATTTCGGACGTCCTCCTGGGTCGTTACAATGAAGGTTGTTGGGTCCTCAA
>CM039506.1:23880379-23904393 GCA_022432975.1 Begonia masoniana | reverse complement strand
TCAACTTATCTACGCCAAACCCTTCTAACTCATTTCCAACTCTAGCTTTGTTACCCCAAATCGAGTAATCCTAAGATACTAATGAGTACATTATTACCTCAATTTTTACTAACCTCTATAAATTCTTAGATCAGGACTAACTCTTCACCCCTTTGAAGACTCTCAACTTAAATCCCTGGTCACCTAGTAAATTTCTCACGATAGAGCAAACTTATTCATCCTATTAGTTAACATCGTTTGGCTGAAATACCTATCATGTATCTTCATAACTAAGTTCACATAGTCACTTACTTTTCTAATTCCGACACGTATCCATCAAACAATCTCAAACCTCCAAGGCCATCTCAATAGCGTAACACTAGAACCTACGAAGTAAACTTCTTATCCTTAGTTCTAGATTTCAAATTCCCCTTCGATCTTACTATCGCCTCTTACACCTATTTACCTCGTACCTCATTCTAACATCATTCACATATTTTGAATTCTCACTACCTAATTTAATTCACTATGCACTCGAAGTACTAACTGAGTTTTCATTCACACCAAATTGGCAACTCTCTATGACTCTAAGTTGAGTCATTCTAAACTATACACCCCAACGCTCAATAATCCCTACAATTATTGACTTCACTACACTTTTCTACATCTCCCAAAGTTTTCATTTTCTTTCTACCCTATCATCTCACTCCTAACTTATCACTTCTATCTCTTACACTTACTTATATCAGCCAATCAAGACAATTTATACCTTGAACAATCATGACATTTCAGTAGTTATTCCAACACAACCCTCATACTCAAAGCTCTCATCTCTTAAACCTATCAACCATTCCTCAAAGTATACTTTGAATCTTCGTACTTACATTCACTATGCTCAATTTGTCTACTCCTAATTTCAGTCATTACCAAACACTCAAATTCTTAGGTCTAAATGAACTTGTTCCCAACTTTACACTCAACACTTATCACCCTAATACCTTAAATGATCTATACTCACTTTAACTTCAACCTCATAAAGTTCAAACTTAAAACTTCCCTAGATTCACAGCCTTCCTGAATTACCCTTACTCCTAAATCTATTCGTAAACTTTCTGTGTGAACTTTCTTTCCTTCTATCTGATGTTCTCTAAATACCGCAGTTTCACACGGACCTCTAAATAATCAATGGCTAACCCCTTTTTTTTTTTTCTAACCTTCATTAAAATTTACTTATCTCTTCGCTTACCTCTTTCCTCTTAAGTCCACCCAAAATTCATAATCTAACCTAGCACTTCTTCTATCTATATTGCATAATCCCAGCATTTGAGTTCTAATTTACATCCTATACTTAAACCTATCCACTCTTAAACTTCTCAACTTTGACCTCAACGATTTATAACACCAGCGATTCCGACTTTGTTACATAAGAGTCAAACCCTCAAAATTTTCTTTAACTTAATTTTATCCCTAATGCACACATTCTTCAGGCGAGTTCCATCCCTCTCATTGAATAATTCGTATATCTCTTCAAATCATACTCATATACCACTAAATACTTAAGGTCTATATATCAAATTCTAACCTTTCCCTTTTCTATATAATACTACCACTAATCTCCTTCTCAAGTTTTTCAATAAATACTTAAATCCAAAATTTCACCCAAGATTCTCTCCAAAATATGCTAACTAATCTTCTTCTAACTCGGGTTCTAAATATTTTCCCAACTCTAAGCAAATCTGTAAACTCTCATCCTCGATTCTACATAATCACTCTGACCATAATCTCTCAATCATTTATTTAAACTAACTTTGGAATACGATCCACATCTAGATACTCCCACTGTACGTGAATCTAATGTTACCTGAACAGTCTAGGGTATCTCCCGATAATTTCAAACTCCTCTGAGGTTCGTCCTATCCCAGTACTCCCAAGGGTTTGCTAACTAGGTCCCAATTCTATCTATTCTAATTTTATCTCACATAAGATATAATTTTCTACGGGAACCAAATCCTATGTGTATCATCATTACAATCACCCTAAGTTACTATTACAATCATCCTAAGTTGCCTAGCGCTCTTATTCTAAGATCTGTCTCGCCTTGCATTCAACCCACCATGTCCTCACCCATTTACTACTAGGACACAACTCACACCTTTCCTAACGGCTATCACTTCTACTAAGGCTAACGTTTACACTCAACTTGGGTCGACCATCCCTCCTTTTCTCACATTCCTAGGATATCAGACTTACATTCCCAACCTAAGATTCTCTAATTTCTCCATGCTCAATTCTACGTATGTTGCCTTGTCCGTTTCGCTTTTCCAATTAATTCGTAACTATTCGAACGATCAGTTCATTACGTCTATAAATTGGCTCAAAGGATCCACCGAGATTGTCTTGGTACTCTCGGGATTTTCTAATCTATTACAGTTCCAAACAAATAGGGGTTAAAACAATTTAATCTTAAATATAAACTAACTAAAATAAAAGAAATACTTACAGTTAGTGAAGCACGTTGCATGACGGCCGGCATTGTCGGGTAATCCTTTGAACGACTCGACCATTTTGCTCTGATACCATCTTGTAGCGCCCCCGAACCCACCCTGGCTCGGTGCGCTACTTTGCTAACCAATCCAACGATAAAACATAATTTAAAATAGTTTTCATGAATCCCAAAACATAAAATAAAACTGACACAGCGAAATTTAAAACTAAGTCTCCCGAAGCTCTCTTATGTCATACCTAGCTGCTTAGACTCACTAATTTCCCTTAATCCTAACCATTAGACACCACGGCGCCTTCCCCGAAAATTTTGGCAAAGTAACGCCTGAAAATGGCGCCTCCAAAATGCTCGGTACCTGCAACCAAATAAATCCTCAACCAGATCCAAATACTTCTACTCACCTATCTACTCAGCTATCCAGCATACGAAATCTCCAAATAGCAGTAAAGAGGGAAACTAAATTACTAACATCTCTAAGTGAAGAAAATCCACAGTATAGGGCGACATATCACCCTTAACTATGACTATATAACAAATACACATAGCTATACCATAACTGTTAAAAATATCAACCAAAAAGAGTACGCATTCCCATCATTTCCACAAACAGACATTTACAATATACTAGCAAAATACAAAGCCCACATTCATCGAAGACCATGGTCGAGGCGCCCCGACAACTGCCTGCACCGGCGTGCCCTGTATGCCACCGACTGCTGCCTAATCCTGGCTCCCTCGTCTAGCTCACCTATAACACGTCACCACCTACACCATAGAACACAAAAGTAAGCCTAATACTTAGCAAGTAGGGAACAATGCATTTAAAAAAAAAAACCATGCACGATGCACCACAACACTCACACACAACCCTAACACATGCAATTTCTATATCTCGGTTGTATGTATCACGTTCTCACTTCATTAATGTAGACGTACCTCTCTCGTAGAATATCATTCTACTCAAGACTCATCAGCGTACCTCTCGAGTTCCACTTGAGACACATCAGCGTACCTCTCGAGTAGAAATCCTTCTACTCGAGACACATCAGCGTACCTCTCGAGTTCCACTCGAGACACATTAGCGTACCTCTCGAATTCCACTCGAGACACATCAGCGTACCTCTCGAGTAGAAATCCTTCTACTCAAGACACATTAGCGTACCTCTCGAGTTCCACTCGAGACACATCAGCATACCTCTCGAGTAGAAATCCTTCTACTCAAGACACATCAGCGTACCTCTCGAGTTCCACTCGAGACACATCAGCGTACCTCTCGAGTAGAAATGCTTCTACTCAAGACACATCAGCGTACCTCTCGAGTAGAAATCCTTCTACTCAAGGCACATCAGCGTACCTCTTGAGTTCCACTCGAGACACATCAGCGTACCTCTCGAGTAGAAATCCTTCTACTCATGACACATCAGCGTACCTCTCGAGTTCCACTCGAGACACATCAGCGTACCTCTCGAGTAGAAATCCTTCTACTCAAGACACATCAGCGTACCTCTCGAGTTCCACTCGAGACACATCAGCGTACCTCTCGAGTTTTACTCGAGACATATCAGCGTACCTCTCAAGTAGAAATCCTTCTACTCGAGACACAATTTGCATAACACACTGTTGCATCCACACAATTCAAAACATGCTAAACTCTCGTTCATTTCGTAGTTCAAAACAATGATGCTTGACTCACACCATGCTCAACCAAAAACAAAACGAAGCAACCACACAAACAACAAACAAACAATCATCCCTACCGTTCTGTGATGTAGCCCCGAAGGCAAAAGGCACACATCCACTACTTACCTGGCGTCCTAGCCCACTGAGGATACTTGGTTCCCTGTCCACCTACGGCTCGACCTACGATAAATATTCAAACTTTATTAAAATCAAGCTTACATTCACGAATTTACCCTCAAACTACTATTTCTAGCCTAACCCAACTAAAACCTAACTAAACGGGCCACTAATTTGGGTTCGGTAAAAACCGACCCAAAACTTTGAACACGCTTAACTTTTGCGTCGGTTGTCGGAATCAAACGATTCCAGCGACTACGTACTCCCCTAACAACTTAGTTCAACTTGCTAAAAAGGAAATTTAAAGCTAGGTCAAAACTGGCAAAACCCGAACTGCCCTAAGTCAAAAATTTTCTCATTCCCGATTTTCCATCAATTTTTACTCTTTTCCTCACCAATCGACCACCCTCACACCTAATTAGTATAATCCAACAAGATTCTAAGGCTTTACATAGGAAAACCCGAATTCCGCACATTGGAGCCCTCAGTTTTTCGCTCAATCTGAGCTCACCATTGCTCGGCAACCATCGCCGGCGTTAAGCTTGGTTATTTGACGCCAAGAACGGCCAAAAGCAGCCAGTAATCAGAGCTCAAATGAGCTCGTCCCTCTCAGCCCTAAATCGAACCGAAAACAGGGCAAAAACCAAACTTACCGGGTCGGTTTGTGCGCGGAGTCAGCCGGAGACGCTAGCCCTTAGTTCGTCGCCGTCGGCGATCGACGCCCTTCTCTCCCTCCCCTCTCCCCTACTCCTCGTGTAACTCGAACGACAGAATGGCTTCGGCCATTCTGTTGTTTTCTTTTTATTTTAATTTATTTATTTTTAATAATAATAATAATAAATTATAATAATAACATTAATGAAACTAACATTACCATTATGCCCTTCCAAAAATTCCGTTAAATCCCGTTCTTAAATTATAAATTTTCGTAAATTGACCCTCATCCCGTACCCAGCTTAAGTTCTACACTGGGAATACCCGAACATAATTTAATAAACTTAATAACTAATATAACTTAAATTAATTAAATCTAAAACAATACACTTGGATAAAAAATTCTCGGGTGTTACAACCTCGATGTGCCTTTGTCAACAAGAAGAAAGAGAATGTCACATTTGGTGGAAATCAAAGGGACAAGATTGTTGTCATCGGCAATATAGGTAATCCTGCCAACCCTATTATTGAAAATGTGTTATTAGTAGAAGGGTTAAAGCATAACTTGTTAAGTATTAGCTAATTGTGTGACAAAGGGTATAAAGTGACTTTTAAATCAAATGCTTGTGTAATTAAACATAGTTTGAATAACAAAATTCTGTTCAAAGGATATAGAAAAGAGAATGTTTATATTATTGATTTAGATAACGTTGAATATACTGATGAACAATGCCTTGCTGTGAATCTGTTGGTTGATAGTTGGACTTGACATATGAGATTAGGGCACGTAGGTATGGATACCTTAGTTAAGATCACTAAGAAAATCTAGTTAGAGGGATTCCAAAGATATCTTTTGAGAAGGATAAAATCTGTGAAGTTTGCCAAATGGGCAAGTAAATCAAAAGTTCCTTTGCATCAAAGAATGCAATTTCTACATCCAAGCCTCTCCAACTACTTCTCATGGATCTCTTTGGTCCTTTTAATATTGCTAGTCTAGGAGGCAAACACTATGCCTTTGTCATTGTAGATGATTTCTCTAGATTTGCTTGGGTATTCTTTCTAAAGTCTAAGCATGAAACATTCGACACCTTCTCTAGCTTTAGGAAAAGAGTTCAAAATGAAAAGAAGCTCGCCATTGTTACTATTCGTAGTGATCATGGTGGAGAATTTAAAAATGAAAGATTTGAACCCTTTTGTCTCAAGCATAGAATTGAGCACAATTTCTCATCCCCTAGAACCCCTCAACAAAATGGTGTTATTGAGAGGAAAAATAGGTCACTTCAAGAGCTTGCTCGGACCATGCTCAGTGAGAATTCACTTCCTAAGTATTTCTGGGCAGAAACTGTTTCCACAGCTTGTTATGTGCTAAACCGGGTCTCCATAAGACCTATTCTTGAGAAAACCCCTTATGAACTCTGGAATGGAAAAATTTCTACTGTCAAATACTTTAGAGATTTTGGTTGTAAATGTTTCATTCTAAACACCAAGGACAACATAGGAAAATTTGATTCCAAATCTGATTTTGGAATTTTTCTTGGTTATTCTCTTTCCAGTAAAGCATATAGGGTGTTCAACAAAAGAACACTAGTTGTAGAGGAATCCGTGCATGTCAATTTTGATGAGACCCCTCAACCCACAATCAATGTGGATGAGAATGATATTTTAGAAAAGCAACTAGATTCTTTCTCCTTAGAAAAATCTGCAGAAACCATTTAAGGAGAAATTTTCCTAGAACCTTCCTCAAAATCGCTAGAAATTGTCCCAGTCAAGGATGAAAATGATGCACTTCCCAGAGACTGGAAATATGTTAAAAATCATCCTAAAGAGATTTGGATTAGATTCTTCTAAGTCCTCTAGAACTCCTATGAGCACAACTACAAAATTGGACAAAGATGAAAATGAGAGAAGTGTGGATATTAAGAAATATAGAGGTATGATTGGTTCTCTATTATATCTAATGGCTAGCAGGCCAGATATCCTATTTAATGTGTGCTTCTGTGCTAGGTTTCAAGCTTCCCCTAAGGAATCCCACTTAAGTGTAGTTAAAAGAATATTCAAATATTTAAGTGGGACTTATGATTTAGGCTTATGGTATCCAAAGGGTACTTCATTTGATCTAATAGGATATTCTGATTCTGATTATGCTAAAAGCCTCGTAGATAGGAAAAGTACCAATGGTACCTGTCAAATTCTAGCTGAATCTCTTGTATCATGGTATTCTAAGAAGCAGAATTCTGTAGCACTTTCAACTGCCGAAAGTAAATATATTGCTGCTGACAGTTGCTGTGCTCAAATGCTTTGGATGAAGCAATTGGCAGATATCTTTACCAAGCCATTAGATGAGAAGACCTTCAATAATATTAGAATAAGGTTAGGTCTCATTAGGATTGAGAAAAATTGAGTTTCTTTTTTTTTTTTCTGCTTGAAAAACATTGGCCAATAAGTAGTGTGGTCAATAAAGAAATGGACGATCTCTAAGTATTTCTCCTCTCTGAAATGAATAGACTTTGACAATGAACGTTGTCTCAATGGACTTTGACTATGGACGTTGTCACAATGGATGATAACAATGGACTTTAAAAGAAAGGCAGTTAAATTCTTTCGAAATGTTACAGAAACCCTAACTTTCGAAAAATCATCTAAAAACCTCTCGACTCCTCTCACTCATCCAGCGATTCCTATCCTTCTCTGCGTGACAGCGCCAATCTCAAATTCTCTCTAAACTCCATCTCTGTTCATAAGTCTCTCTCCTTTTTCCATGGCATCTTCCTCTCGCCTAGCACAAGTTTTCTCTAGGAAGAAGCAAATGACTTCTTATACCATGGATACTCAATCTGGCACTGCTCCTCCCTCTCTCATTTGGCCAAATCACAAGTTCGTCAATCAGGTCGCCTTCAATAGGTATTATGAAGATTTTGAATTTAAACCTCTTATTCGATCTTGAGCTATCGTATTTAGAGATTTGACTGGTTTGAATTTAGCGGAACCCTTACTTAGGTTGGGGTTAATGAGGCTGTTTGATTCTGAGGCCCCTTATTGTGCAACTCCAATACGAATGTTTTATACAAACCTAGAACATTCTACACGTCCCCTCATTCTCAGAAGTTATGTCTATGGCAGACATATTGAATTAACTCAGGAAATGGTCCACGAAATACTTCATTGCGAGTTTCTGAATGGCTCCTGGAGATTCTTTGAGGCAGCAAAGACTCCTTCCTTTCTTGAGAGGCCTGCAGGCAAAGATTTAGTGAAATTGATTGCCAAGGATCCACCCAATGCTCCCTTAAAGTTGAAGAGTAAGGATTTGAACCTCCGGGCTCGAGTCTTCCACTAGATGATCCACTACAACATCTTGCCTGTCGATGGTCATCGCGACCATGTAAGTGGTATGGATCTTTTCTTGCTTGGGCAGCTTTTCAAAGGGGAACCATTTAGTATTGGCTTCTTTGTCTTAAACCGGATGCTCCAAGTTGTCTGCAATGCATCCAAGTCTCTGCCTTACAATCTTCTACTTATGAAGATTTTTGATAGGTTTGGAGTCAGATTTCCAGAGTCTGACAAGCTGTTATCCCTGAAGAAATCCGACTTCCTTTCATCCTCCACCTTGTCCAGAATGGGCATAACAAGAAATGATCAAGGTGTGTTGGTTGAAAAATCTAGTCGAGGAGGTGTTTCAAGGCGCTTAATTATTGCCGAAGAGGCCGAGGAAGACAGTGCTCCAGATGACACTCTCCTTCCTGACCTTGCATCTCTGCCACTTCCAGTTTTTCTTCTTCATGCTCCTAAGAAGGCAGTCAAGAGCAAACTCACATTCAAGAACCTGTGAGTGTAACGCTCCGAATTTTACAAACCCGGTTCGCTACACATAACGCTGAACAGAACTAAGAAATTTTGAGGGATTTTTAAAACTTTACTCAACGGTCAAAATTCAACACTTATTTAAAAACATCAAAACTTGCAGCGGAACAATCATTTGTGTAAAACAGGGTTAAAATAAATCACTAAAAAAATACTTATATAATAATTAAATAATAAAAGCAATCGGCCAGAAGAACCGAGGGCATGAGGGTGTTAAATATTTAAATGCCTTAAAATTGAACACGTCCACCGCTACCGAGCACATCTACCGATAAATAACCTCAGCGGTAGAAACAGAAACAGACTGCGTCTTCCGCCAAACAGTATCAGCGGTAGAAGTAGAAACAGAATACCTCTTCCGCTAAATAGCCTCAGCGGTAGAAGTAAAAACAGAATACATCTTCTGCTACCGACATTCACCGTTCACATCTACTGCTTGCACCTACCTGAACGACATTTGCCTTTTGACATCTGCTGAACGATACGTCGACTACTCTCATCTACCGCGTAACAGTAACAGTCAACCTCCACCGATAGACAATATCTACCAATAGTCAACTTCTACCGATCGATAACATCTACCGGTAGACAGTAACACTCAACATCCACCGATAGACAACATTTATCGATAGTCAACTGAACAGCGTATCAACCATTTACACCATAAACAAAGAACAACTCCGACTGCTAAAAAAACTTGTAAATTTTACTAAAATCATTCAAAACAACTTGACCCAGTGAAATGCTTGAAAAACCAGTAAGAATCACAGTTAGAACTAACAATGTATCATTATCCGAGAAATCTCAAAATGTATCATAAATACTAAAAACTATCACAATCATTAAAATTCTCAGCACACTTCGACAAACATCAATCCATTTAGACTTCACATACAGACATTAGTCAAACCGCCTCATCAGAGCACCAAACCGCGTCATAGATGTGCTCCATCAACTCCACCTATCCCTCTGTAAACTCAGAGAAATCACCTGTTGAAACCTCAGCACCTACATCACAAAACTCATCTATTAGCCTAATGCTAAATAAGTAGAGCAAATATGAATGAGATACTAAATTAATAAATCCTAATCATACAATTTCTACTTTCACATCTCAGTTGCATTTGTGTTCATTCTCTGATCTGATCCTTCTGTTCGATGGGAAGTGGATCAGTTTTCCCAAAGTCATAACATCCTCTATTAGATTAAGGGGCGGATTAGTTCCCTTAATAGCTGATCAGATCCCTCTGTTCGATGGGAAGTAGATCAGTTTTCCCAAAGTCATAACACCCTCTTCTCGATTAAGGGGCAGATTAGTTCCCTTAATAGTTTGTCTGATTCAAACTACTCATGCCTTACCATGCCATTACATGTAAATTAGAACATCTCGTGGCTGCTACTCAAGGACTGCCCAAACGCATTGATCTAATGGAATCAAATCATAATTCAGCTTTTGCTAATGTCAACAAATGCGTTGATCAAGCGGGTGTCGAGCATAGTAAAGCAATTGATGATGTCATCTCTTCTGTTCGATTTCATTCTAATCATGCCACAGCTCAATTGTAGAGAGAATCAGATAGGGTGATCACTCTCATTGGAGATCTCAGTGCCCTTTTTCATAAGAATTATAGTGAGCCCTCTCATGGGATGAGGCTTTGGACGCTGGTGGAGCGACTCCTAAGCCAGTGTGTATTCCAGCTTCGAGTGTGCATGTAACGACCCTTATTCCCTGCAAGATATTGTCCGCTCTTGGGATTGGGCCGCAGCCCAATATCCTCCCCTCACGGCTTTGGTTGGCGAGGACTTCCCGGAAGGTCATCCAACCTGGAATTGCTCTTGCTGAAGCACTTTTAACTTCGGAGTTCTTATGGGATCTGTTGTCAATTGTGCTCCAAAACGCATCTTGCTATGTTTGGAGGGTCTCTTTACATATGTTTCATTTCCACATACTACCCCAAGCGATGTGGGATTGTGACGACCCCCCTTTCTACGACTAAACCCTCTGGGATCCACGGAGTTTTAACCCACCTCCGGCCTCAACCGGGCCGTAGCCTCTGAGGATCCGCGGAGCATGGGTGGTTCCACCACTTACGTGTCAAGTCGTGTCATCATAATCACCCTCCTTTGGGGGCCTAACGTCCTCGTTAGCAACCTTTCCAGTTGGGTACAGGCTCGGATACCATTTGTAACGACCCATTTTTCCTGTAAGATATTGTCCGCTCTGGGGATTGGGCCGCAGCCCAATATCCTCTCCTCACGGCTTTGTTTGGCGAGATCTTCTAGGAAGGTCACTCAACCTGAAATTGCTCTCGCCGAAGCACTTTTAACTTCGGAGTTCTTATGGGATCCGTTACCAATTGTGCTCCAAAATGCGTCTTACTATATTGGGAGGGTCTCTTTACATATGTTTCATTTCCACATACTTCCCCAAGAGATGTGAGATTGTGACGACCGCCTTTTTACAACCCGGGATTTGCCTATACTCGAGTCCGGCATTTGCCTACACTCGGCTTACTTCGGAGTTCTTATGGGATCCGTTGCCAATTGTGCTCCAAAACGCGTCTTACTATATTATGAGGGTCTCTTTACATATGTTTCATTTTCTGTAATATCCGGTTTGTACGGACCTTTGATTATTATTATTATATTATTAGTGGCATTTTTTTGGTAAATATATCAAATCAGGTCCGTTTCACAAAAAGAAAGCGTCATTACGATTCTAACGAATAATAAGAATTTTAAGGAATTTACGGAAATTTTTGGAGATCAAACACTATATTCCGAGTAAATACGCTTTTCGTAATGTAAGAGACGTTCTCGTAAAAATAGTAAACGAGGTCCGAATTGCGAACGGACAGTTTTAATAAATCCCAAGCGATAAATAGGAGTTATTGGCGAAATTTGGAAATTTGGAGAATTCGAACGGTTAGCCAATTAACGAAACGAAAGAAGAAAATCAAAGAAGGGCAAAATGGTAATTTGAAAAATCAATTTATAAAATATCACAAACCATTCTTTTTCACTCATTCTCTCCTTCTCTTCTCTGGAACGCACGAACAGTGAGCGAGCTCCCTCACGGCCGCCGGCGATTTCTGTCGATTCCGACCTCCGTTCTCCTCCGTTTTTCCTCCGATCTTCGTCATTTCTTCCTCTCTCGCTACTCTCGGTATGTAGCTTCAATCTCTGAGCGTTTGTTTCGAGTTTTAGTTCGATTTAGGGTTAGGGTTTAAATTAGGTTTTCCGTTAAAAACGCGATTTAGGCTTCGTAATTAATAGGTTAGCTATAATTACGTATATATTGAACGTATCGAACGTTATTGGACGAAGAAAAGTCGATTTGCGAAAAAGTTATAAATTGGTAAAATTTCGGGTTTTAGGGGAAAACTCGTTAACTTGGATAATCAAGCTATAATTAATGTTCGAAAAGCTTTAATTAGCTAAGTGAAGAATTTAGAAGAATTCTTTAGCTAAGTTTTGAAATTTGGACATTTATGGTTTAAATTGGTTTTAACTGTGAATGTCGTATTTTTCTCAGATACACGACTCTCGTGGACAAAGCTTGAGATCCAGCGCACTCAAGGTAAGTTCTCGTGACTTGCTTGACCGAAAGGTCTACACCATACTTCGTCGTCGTATCAAGGATCCTTGAGGGTTCCTTGTTTTACGTTGTTTAGGTTGGGTAGTTAGGTTAATTGTTTATAGGTTATGTTATATTGTCTGCTGATATGAACTGTTTGTTTACTTTCCGCTGATATGAACTGTTCATGCATCACGGTTTTCGAAAGTCATGAAAAGGAATTTCTGCACGTGTTTTTAAGAAAAGGAACGTATATCTGAAATGAAATCTGTAACGAAATCTGAATGAATAAACGTAATCTGTCTGTTTCTGGTCACGCGGGATGGGGCTCAGGCACGGCTGTGCGTGTTGCAAGCGTGTACCCCCCCTCTCTAGGTGGAAAGGGTAGTCCGACCGCTGGATGGGCCCTCTCCGCTTAGTGGGTAGAGGTTTCGGTGACAATTCTGTCTGTCTGTGACGTAATGAATCTGTAATCTGTAATTCTGTATCTGTAATCTGAATCTGAGCATGATTTCTGAATGGCATACGCACGCATGCATCTGCATTTACGTAGCTTACTGAGATTTCAATATCTCATATGTGTCTGTATGGTGTAGGTGATCTGCTAGGTGACGTAGATCCAGGTGAGGACGACGTTCCTCCTCCTGATGTCGGAGGCAGTTGATGGATGATGCTCGTGGGAGTGCGTTGGGCAGTCGAGGCGCAATATGACCCGTGGGGATGTATGTCTGAACTCTGGGTTTATTTTGGGATGTTTTGAGTTGATAATTGTATAGTATACTTAGGTTGTTTGGATCTGGATAGGGATTAGATAACGTTTTGGTAATTGTATGTAAAACGTTTTGGTTTAAACTGTTTAATGAATGTTTGGAAACGTTTTGATTGGTTTTAGGTTGATACGGTTATGCTCGATGTTTAGAGCTATCCACGCAGTTGGACTTCGCAAAGTCCGACTCGAGTCGATTGAGTTTAGAATACGTTTAAATTGGATTTAAGTTGTGAGTTATATGGAAATTTGGTGTAAAGAAAAGGAGGTTTGCTCTCTGGAAATCGGATTCCAGAGAGCAAACAGATATGTTAAATGCTGTAAAAATGATAAGTGTTGAAGGTTGGAAGTCTGAAGGAGGAAATCGCTGCATGCTTGCAGCGATCGATCTCTGCTGCAGAGCAGAGATCGATCGCTGCCATAGCTAGCAGTGATCGAGATCGCTGCCTAGTGCAGCGATCGATCTCTGCACGGCGCAGAGATCGATCGCTGTGGTTGCCTTCCAGTGCAGCGATCGATCTCTGCTGCCGAGCAGAGATCGATCGCTGCTCAGCGACAGCACTCGGCGACCGAGCGCTGCATATAGCAGCGCCTGGTCGCTGCTACTTTTGAGGGCAGAATTCCGATTCTGCCCTCCCTCTTTTCTGATCTGTTTTAATGTTTTTAATTAATGTTTTTAAGTTTTTTTTTAATTGTTTTATAGTTTGTTTTAAATGCTTTTAAGGTTCAAATTTAATTCCGATTTCAGTTCTGTTTTCAACTTCAGTTTTTATTCCGCACAAAGTTTTATTTAAAGCATAGAAAAGTAAAAAAAAAAAAATATAAAATGAAAAATTTATTACGGAAATACGGGTACGGAATTAGGGGTGTTACATTTTCACATACTTTGTAACACCCGACAACTTCAACCAGGTGACTCCCTAACTGAATTAACGGCCATGATTATTCAATCTTCACGGTTTAGAATTTTATGCCAAGCTTAATTAATTACATGTGGTTTTAAACTAGGTTGGGTGGCAAAGTTGTAATAATGGAGGTTTGAGACCGGTATTTAAAGAAAATGGAAAGGGTTCAAACCTCATTTAAACCACTGTAGCCGACACCTTCTACTCTCGGCGATTTCTTCTCTCCCGAGCTCTCGCTCTCTGTCAGCTGGAAATCCCTCTTTCGACGACCGGTTTCCTTGCTGTTTCTCGGCTACTTTGTGCTCGAGGTACGAGTTTGGCAATGTAGCTATCTTTTAGTCGTTAAGCTCTGTTTTCTGCTATGTGTTGAAGTTCTGAGTTCTTCAATGGCCGAGTATTGTAAGGGTATTTTAAAATCTAAAAGTGGTAATGTCATTCCGAATCGATTTTGGACATTAAACAACCAACCCTGAACTATCGCTAATCGAATCTGTCTGTTTTGGGTTTTGGATTTCAAACTGCACAGAGAAACTATACTAAGGATTCAGGAGTGACTATAGCTATTAGATCCTAGGATGACTCGTGATTAGAACTAATAGGATTTTGTTTTAACTACTGCAATGTAAATGTTTTAGGTGAAGAAGTTTGAAGAGAAAGAAGCTCAAATTGTTAAGGAGACCAGGTAAGTGAATGTATAGGTTTCTCGGTCATTAGGACCCTACATCAAAGGATGTTAGGTAGAAACTCATACGATGATTAGTAGTTCTCTTATGTTACTGTCTAGCATTTATGTTGATGATTAGTTCAATGGTAAGGTATTATGTTGAATAGTGCTCTGTCTGTAGCTTGATGGTTTAGGAATTTCCATGTACATGCATCATGACTATTTTATGCATATGAAAATGTTTTAAGAGCATGTTTTCCTCATGAATCAAGTAAGATGATAAAAACTTATGCAACGTGGACTAAGTGAGGGTTGGGGCGGTTCGGCGTATGTCACAGTCCAAAGAGGGACATATGAACACGACCCGCAGTAGGGACCAAGATCAAACTCACTGTCGAACCCCCTTTACCGGCACAAATCCTCTCTTAATCTACACAACTTAAATGAAGAGTATAATCAATGACTATGAATGATGAATATGATCAATGACTATGAATGATGAATATGATCCATGACTATAAATGATGAATATGATCCATGACTATGAATGATGATTACGAGCAAAGATATGGACAAGAAAAGACTTATGAGCATGTGATTTCCCGAATTATACATTCATGCATCCATGTTAGAGTTGCATTCCTTACTAAGCATTAGGCTTATAGTTAAACCTTATGATGTAGGTGAAGAGCTAACATGTGAGGATTTCCAGTCCAGAGATGATGTTTAAAGCTGGTTGCTGGAGGATGCTCAGTATGACAGTGCAAGGCTGGGCAGGCGATTAAGACCCCTGGTTATGCTCATAGTATGTCAGTGAAGTTTATGATAGACGGATGTCTAAGTAGAATAGAATTCTCTTATAACCATGAGATTTAGATTTGAATGATTAGACTTAAGAGCCTGATAATGATTTTAAAGATTATTGAATGGTTTGTTTTGCTTAAGCCTTCCGCTATGCGTATTTTGGATGAGTTCATGATTCTTACTTATTGAGGTTTATAGTTACTAAATTAAGATTCGGGTGTGTTGTGGTATTTTCTATTGGATGAAGTTGTTAGATGAATATAGTGTTTTCTGCCGTGTGATAGAAGTTGGATAAGGCAATCATCCGGCTGACGTCATCGGCAGATGTTGAGTATTTAAGTTACCGGATGATGTAAGTGTTATTTCATCGCCCAGTGACCGGTAGATGTAGAGTGCTTAAGCCATCAGATGATGAAAGTGCTATTTTGTCGTCTAGCAATCGGCAGATGTAGAGTATTTAAGTTACCGGATGATGTAAGTGTTATTTCATCGCCCAGTGACCGGTAGATGTAGGGTGTTTAAACCATCGGAAGATGTAAGTGTAATTTTGTCGTCTAGTGTTCGACAAATGAGGTGTATTAAAGTCACCGGATGATGAAAATGTTATTTTGTCGTCTAGTGACCGGTATGTGTTGTATTGCTGATGCTGAACGAGGTTAATGAACCACGAGTGAAGCACGTGCCCATCGGATGATATCTCCTATCTAATGAAGTTTTAAAGGGTCATGTGCTAAGCTCGTGCTCATCGGAAGATGTCCTTTGTTAGGTTGTGATAAGTGAGTCACGCGAGCTTCACGTGACGAATCGGACGATGAAATCTTTCTCTATCGGAAGATGTAAACCCCATGCTTGTCGTTTAGCGATCGGCAGGTGCAAGTTTAGTTCTCCATCGGTAGATGCAGTCTAAAGGTTTAAGTTTCCCTTACCAACCAATACACATTGCACTGCTTGCCGGCAGATGTGTAATGTTTTCCTTTGTCGAATAAGGCCTGATGAATTACGTATGACATCTTGAGTTAGATTATGTTTCAAAAAAAAATAATACATTACTGATAATGAATCATGTGTGAGTAATAAGAATTAAATGATTAATAAAGATATGGATTATGTGACGATCTCTCTGGGGTCGTTACATACTTCCCCAAGAGATGTGGGATTGTGACGACCCCCTTTTTACAACCCGGGATTTGTCTATACTCGAGTCCGGGATTCGCCTACACTCGGCTTAGGTCCCGAGGTTTGCCCCGCAACCCAAGGTTTGCCCCGCAGTCGTACTCATACGTGCACATTTGGGTCATCACAATCACCCCCCCGGGGGCCCAACGTCCTCGTTGGCCACATTTTCGGTTGGGTACTGGCTCTGATACCATTTGTAACGACCCCTATTCCCAGCAATATATTGTCTGCTCTTGGGATTGGGCCGCAGCCCAATATCCTCCGCTCACGGCTTTGTTTGGCGAGGCCTTCCCGGAAGGTCACCCAACTTGGAATTGCTCTCGCCGAAGCACTTTTAACTTCAGATTTCTTATGGGATCCATTGTCAATTGTGCTCCAAAACGCGTCTTGCTATGTTGGGAGGGTCTCTTTACATATGTTTCATTTCCACATACTTCCCCAAGCGATGTGGGATTGTGACGACCCCCCTTTCTACGACCGAACCCTCCAGCCTAACCCTTTGGGATCCGCAGAGTTTTAACCCACCTCCAGCCTCAACCGGGCCGTAGCCTCTGAAGATCTGCGGAGCATGGGTGTTTCCACCACATACGTGTCAAGTCGGGTCATCACAGTTCATCAGCCCGAGGCCGCTTCTGATCCCCCTCTAGTCACTGCCCCTTCTATTGCTGTTGAAGTTGATCTTGTTGGGGAGCACTCTCGTCAGGTGGAATCCCTTCCTGCTCAAGGTGATTTCCTTAGTCAACTAGGAGCTCTCATGGGCTGGGATACTCCTTCTTCCCCTGAAAACTAGACAAATTCTTTCATGCATATTTGTTTTATCACTATGAATATTTTTTATGAATGGTATCTGTTTCTCTATATGTTGTCCACTTGTGCCTGTTTTATTCTAATTCCTCTAATGTGCTATGCTGAATGTCATTCCTCTTATCAGTGCTTATTTTTGATAATGTCAAAGGGGGAGACGAGTATAGAATTTACGGAGAAAGGTAGAAAATTTACAGAATGCTCATTAAGAAATTATTGAATGCATAGAGTATGGGGGAGTGTGTGTAAATTTAAAATTATACTGACATAACGATTAGTATGCTGAAACAGAGTATATATTTGTCATCATCAAAAAGTGGGAGATTGTTGACTTAAACGGTGTTTAAGTGTTAATATGTTTTTTATGATTGTGATTAATTAGAAATATATAAACTGTATAATTGATTTACTGTGTTTAGTGCATTTATCTGAAAATGCCCTTGGAAAAGGGTATTATGCTTCTGACGTTTTTGACTAAGTGTTAATAGTCCGAAGTCAGTTATCTACATTAAAGATAGACGCAGTCGTCCAAACTTACAAGGGAAACGAAGTCGTCCAAACTTATAAGGAAGACACAGTAGTCCAAACTTACAAGACAGATGCAGTCGTCCAAAATCAAGGTGATGTAGTCGTCCAAAGTACTCGTCCAAATATCAAGCGTCCAAACTGTACGAGCACGTGTTCAAAGACAGATCAATTAATTCATGCGAAGCTGTAATCCGACAAGCATTCGTCCAAACTCACTCGTCCAAAGAGAGAACATCCAGAGTCTTAACTGCGCCGAATTAAAGACCGCGAGCGATAGCGACTTCAGTTCTCAATGACTATTTTTCTACGTACGGATGCTCTCCAACGGTCATAATTTTTAATAAGATGTGGATTACGAACCAGAGTATAAAAAGAAGAATGAAGCTCGGGAGAATGACTTTTTGCCAAACTCTGAACTGTTATTCCTTACTCCCAAGAGCTTACTCGATAATCATTTTTACATCTCTCTGCCCTAGAACTTGAGTTTTATCTTGAGAGAGTGTAATCTTTGTGCTCAATATTTTCATCTTGTGAAAAGTGTAAAGGTAGCGATTGACGCCTGTGAAGTTCAATCAAAGTGTACAGGCAGTTGATTGGCGCCCGTGAAGTCCAATCAAGTTTTCTCGTGGAAGAGAAGTAGTGAATCTTCAAGGAGAAAATCCTTGAAGCATGGACGTAGGCAAGGTTAGCCGAACTACGTAAAAATCACGGTGTCATCTTTCTCTCTCTCTCTCTCTGTTATTTTTGAATCAGTAAACAATCTATTAAGTAATTTTCATTTCAGTAAGTAAACTAAGTTTAAGAGAGAAAAATCTAATTAACCCCCCCCCCTCCCCTCCCCTCCCCTCTTAGTCAATCACGATCCTACAAAAAGATGGAGAGAGTAAGTTTAAGACTATTATCTTGTGAAGCAATTGTCGAAAAGACTGTGGATTTAGAAGTTTAGTAAACAAATCAGCCAAATGATGTTGAGAAGCAACATGAAGATTTCCACATTATCAAGAACTAACTGATGTCGAATAACATGACAATCTATCTCGATCGATCGGCACCCTCTCGGGTGCGCGATCGATGAACAGGAACCGAGTGCCGATCGATCGGCGCTACACACCGATCGATCTGGCTGGGCACTGCGCGCGGCCGCCCTGCCCCCTGCGCCCTGCGCGCGCTCATCTTGGCCACCAGCGCCCTTTCTCCAATTTTTTTTCATTTTTCATCAAACCACTCACACCCAAATCGCTCAAAACTTACCCCAAACAATTCCGACCTCCCTGACTCCGTGACCCGTAAATTTCACGGAAAACCGACTCCAAAATGTTAGCAAAAACATAGGACCAATTAAAAACTAACGTTGTTTACTATACGAACAAAAACGAGCGGCATAACAACTGAAATTTCTAAAACCGAAATCCTGAAATTCAAACTTTTATAAACATGATTAAAGAAAGTCCAAAATAATTCCCAAACCATATTTACAAAATCCAACCAACAAAACAACCAAATACTTCAAACATTCAAAATAGTTAGAAACTATACATAATCCCAAAATACTGACTTCCCCACACATCCCTCGGAAAACTATGGCTGAGAAGCCCCGACAATTGCCTGCACAGGCGTGCCCCGTGCATCTCTGACTGCTTCTAAGCCTGGTCTCCCTCATCAACCTCACCTGTGAAGATATCGTCACCTACACCACAAAACACACACACGTATGCTTACGCTTAGCAAGTAATGAATGATGAATGTAAATGTAACGCCCCGAGTCTACACGACCCGGCTCGCTACAGGGACTACTCTGAGCTAACTGACTCCCTTTGACTACTAACTCCTCCACTTAACTACTAACGCAAAGAAATCCATTTTAAATAAACGGAAACAACAGGATTTAAAACTAAGTCTCCCAAAGACGTCACTCGTGCCATACTTGGTTAATTAACTCACCAAGCCCTCCTAATCCCATTCGCTTAAACTTCCAACGCTAGAAATATCTTCCAATAAAAACTCACGCAGCAGAATTAAAACTAACCTCCTGAAACTCTCTTATGTCTGACCTAGCTGCCTAAACTCACAACTTTCCCTTAATCCTAACCATCAAGCACCACGGCGTCCTCCCCAAAATTTTGGCAGAATAACGCCTAAAAATGGCGCCCCCATAATGCTAGGTACCTGCATACAAATCAAAATCTTCAACCAGATCCAGAATACTCCTACTCAACTATCCATCATACGAAATCTCCAATAGCAGTAAAGAGGGAAACCAAATACTAACATCCATAAGTGAAGTAATAGGACGACACATCACCCTTAACTATGATTATATATAACAATTACAAATACCCCCACAAAAGACAAAAGTCCTACTCCCTATTAACACCGTAGCTCCTCCATGGGTCGGGTCGCCCTAACACTGCCATCAACCGGGGCCCTGGTCGCACATCACGAACTGCCACCTACTCCTGGTCAGGCTCTCGGTTCTCACCTTCCTCCACAATAGTACCTACACCACAGAACACACCATAAGCTCAAAGCTTAGCAAATAGAGTGCTGAAAATAAACGTGAACCATGAAAACTAATTATGCAATCCTAACACATGCACGTCTCTACACACGTTGTCACCACCTCACCGCATTGCATCTCACCGAGGTTTGGAATGCAACCACACCGGGCAGTCGGTTCGTACACCGCACTGTTTACCGGCACGTCACCACCATCCCGGTTCCTCCAGGAATGGAGCCTAAAGTCACACCCAAACCCCCTCCCCTATCCAGACTCGAAATGCAACCGCTCGAGACAGTCGGTCGATACACCGCGCTGCCATCGGCACGTCGCCACCGTCCCAGCTCATCCTGGAAACGGGGCCCACAGTCGCATTCCAGCCCCTGCCTCGACTCGAAGTGTAACCGCCTGAGACAGTCGGTCGATACACCGTGCTGCCATCGGCACGTCGCCACCGTCCCAGCTCATCTCAGAAACGGGGCCCTCAGTCACACCCCAGCCCCTGTCTCGACTCGAAGTACAACCGCCCGAGACAGTCGGTCGATACACCGCGCTGCCATCGGCACGTCGCCACCGTCCCAGCTCATCCCGGAAATGGGGCCCACAGTCACACCCCAGCCCTGCCTCGACTCGAAGTGCAACTGCCCGAGACAGTCGGTCGATACACTGCGCTGCCATCGGCACGTCGCCACCGTCCCAGCTCATCCCGAAAACGGGGCCCACAGTCACACCCCAGCCCCTGTCTCTTGTCCACACCATACCTTACATCCTCTACTCTCCATTCGTGCTTAAAAACATACTCGAAACATTCTGCGTAACTCTTAAAACATGATGCATGCTAACCATAATCACTAATTACGACTCCACATACGCATCACAATCAACTAACTACGACTCCACATACGCATCACATCACAAACTTGCCTACAATCCATAACGTGCACAAAACCCACAACTGACGTACAACTGACCCACACCTGCGCAAGACTCACAACCTACACACAACTGACCAACAACCTACACGATACTCACAACCTACGCACAACTCACCCACAACCTGCACAAGACTCATAACACACATACCATTAACCCATAACCAGCACAAGACTCATAACGTACGTACCACTAACTCATAACCTGCACAAAACTCACAACCTACACAAAACTGGCCCGCCGCCTGCACAGGACTCACAACCTACCCACAACTAGCCCACAACCTACACAGAACGCACAACCTACTCACAACTAGCCTACAACCTACACAGAACTCACAACCTACTCACAATTGACCCACAACCTGCTCAAAGTTCACCACATATGTGAAACTGTCCTACAACCCTCACAAGGCCCACCACGTACGTACAGCTATCCCACAACCCTCACAAGACTCACCGCCTACTTACAACCGTCCCACAACCCTCACACACGTACCTACGACTCATAACCTGCATACCATGACCAACCTACGACGACTTCATCACGACTTACACCCGACTCACAACATGCAAACAACTGTGGTGTAGGCCCTTCTGGGCGACTCTCAAACATTCTCAACCACACTACTACTTACCTCGCGTCCTAGCTCGCTCTTGTTTGGCACGTAGCGTCACCTACGACTTCACCTAGCATAATTAAAAATTCTCGTTAATACTTAGACTTAAACTCACCAATTCAACATGAAACTAATGTTTCTAACTTAACCCGACTCATACCCAACTAAACAGGTCACTAATTTGTTTTGATTAAAAAACCAGCCTGAAACTTCGAACGCGCGTAACTTTTGCGTCAGTTATCGGAATCGAACGATTCTAGCGGCCACACACTCCCCTAATAACCTAGTTTAACATACCAAGAAAGAATTCAAAACAAATAACAATAGCTAGGTCAAAACTAAAAAAAATAGAAACGGTTTTTAGAAATTCTAATTTTCCATTTTTTTATTTTCCAACAAACTCTTTCAATCCATCACCAATTCATCACATTCTAACCTATTAAGCCTAATTTAAACAAATCCAAGGTTTCCAATTTCAGAACCCGAACCACAGCCTCCACCCCCTCCCTTTCCTCTCGGTTTCACCCCTGAAACAAGGGTATTCAACCTTTGAGGATCGCCCATCGCACACTCCAATTTCCCCCTTATTTTCGTCGCCAAAACAACAAGAAAATAGGCCAACATGCTCCATCAATCAGACCACACCTCGGCCGCGCATAGAGAGTAAACAGGGAGAAGAACTCACCTCTTTCTGTTCGATGTGTGCTCGAAATCAAAGGGGAAGAGTGGGGTTTCAGTCCGCCGGAGTTCGCTCGTCGGAATGGTGGCCGAGACGTCGGGGTTGTCGGAGGAAAACGCCGGCCTCGCTCTCGCCGGGGC
The DNA here is from genome assembly GCA_022432975.1 of Begonia masoniana. Lineage (NCBI taxonomy): Eukaryota > Viridiplantae > Streptophyta > Magnoliopsida > Cucurbitales > Begoniaceae > Begonia > Begonia masoniana. Next base: position 23,881,510 of record CM039506.1, on the reverse strand, counting down.
TCGGGTTGCAAACAAACTGAATGGCTTCTTCGCGAAGCCATTTAGTTTTAAAATGTATTATTTATTTATTTTTATTTATTATTTAATTATTTATTAACTAATTTACTACATTGCCCTCGCAGTGTTTGAGCTTCCATATTTCCGTTAAGTTCGCACCCTCTCGACCTAATCTTTGGAAATTCTCCTCCAAATAAATTCCTAAGCTTATTAGGCTAATTAGCCTGTTAAAATCTTTCAAGGAACTCTAGACAGGACTTTAAATTATTCGGTAAATTTTCTGGGTTATTACAGTAAACATGAATGAGACACACACCACTCCTAACACATAACAAATTCTACTCATTCAGTTGTTGTCTTACTCATGCAAGTTAACGACGAGACGTTAAACCCCCTAGTGCTCCTTTTGCACGTTAACGACGAGGCAATTCAACTCTCTAATGCATGCTCTAAGCACGTTAACGGCGAGGCGTTAAACCCTCTAGTACTCCACTTGCACCTTAACGACGAGGCATTTTGTAACGCCCCCGAACACATCCCCGGCTCGGTGGTGCTACTTTGCTAACCCAACCAGTGTTAAAACGACGTTTAAAAATAATTTTCGACAAATTTTTGACTCGATTTTTGGGTTTTTTCAACCCTAAAAAAAATGTTGGAAACTGTGCGTAAAACGTTGGAAATGTCGTGGCCAAACATTTTGGAATAGACAAAAAAAAAAAAAATAATTTTTTTATTTATTTTTGGGTGCGGGCTCGGCGATCCGTGCGCGTGGGACGCGCATCACCGCCGTTCGGCTCCCATCGCCGAATGCTCGGCACCTCTAGGGTGCCAGCGCGCCAATATGCCCCATTTTTGGCATTTTTTTTGACATTTTTTTCACGTTTCTTCTTTTCCGTCGCGCCAAACACCTCCAAAAATTCTAAAATTTTTTGCCACCCAGTCCCGACACCCTTTTTGGATAGTAGAGGAATCTGCTTTTTCATTCGGCTTTTTGCGGATAGTCAAACAAAGCAAAAGTAGTGACAACAAAGTCATTGCTGACGCCCTTAGCGCGTATAACTTTTGATTTGAAAGACAAATCTTCATTTCTTTTAGCCATTTACTTTTCTGCTAGCACCGAATCTTACTTTGCTG
>CM039506.1:23461650-23880279 GCA_022432975.1 Begonia masoniana | reverse complement strand
GAATTAGCCGCTGTCGTTTTGCTTTGAAGATATGGAGGCACTCAAATTATATGGACAGCAGTGTGAGGTGTTTTTCTAACATAAAGTCTGAAGTAACTCTTTACACCAAAAGGAATTGAACATGAGGAGAGGCGTGGTTGGAATTGTTAAGGTATTACGACTCTGTTTGGGGGAATCAAGCATCCACACGGTAAGGCTAACTATGAGCTGACGCATTGAGCAGGATTCAACAACATGGCAACCGTTGTATCAACTATGTCTATACCCTTGAGGACAGAAGTTCAGAGGTTGAGTTGAGATAGTTCCAGGAGCTTATCAACCTTACTTGCCGATGACCATTCAAGCAACGGTTTTTTAGAAAAGATCAAGGAGGCACAAACAGAAGAGTGACTCTGAGGAGAATAACAACATGATGAACAAGGTGAAAGATACCACCTACGAGTTAGTCTTTCCAAGGTGGGATTCTGAGGTTGAGACATAGATGGCCGTCCTAATGATGAAGAATTACCGTAACTAATCTTGGCTGAGGCGCATCGTCTCCCTTTTCGTGCATCCTGGATGCACCACGATGTTATCGAGACATGAAGTTACTCTTTGGTGGCCAACTTTTTTTTTTTTTTTTTAAGAAACTTCACTTAATTTGATTTGTTCCAAAAGAATTGATCGTATCAAACAAATGAGTTCACCGTTACATGACTTGTGGTTAGAACCTAAGTTATCCATTTCACCTTCAAGGTTTTAACTTAAAGTGATGAAAACGATCTGTATTGACGACCCAATAACCTTTATGGACCCATAATTAATACTTAGTAATGCGTCTGATGAAATATAAGAAACTTCAATTAATTTGATTTGTCCTAAAAGAACTGAACGTATCAAGCAAATGAGGTTCACTATTACATGATTTGTGGTTAGAACTTAAGTTATCCAGTTCACCTTCAAGGTTTTAACTTAAAGTGATGAGAACGACATTTATTGAGGACCCAATAGCCTTCATGTACTCGTAATTAGGACTTAATAATGCGTTTGATGAAGTATAAGAAACTTCTCTTTATTCGATTTGTTCTAAAAGAACTGAACGTATCAAACAAATGAGGTTCACTGTTACATGACTTGTGGTTAGAACCTAAGTTCTCTATTTCACCTTCAAGTTTTTAACTTAAAGTGAGGAGAATGATGTCTATTGAGGACCCAATAACCTTCATGGACACGTAATTAAGAATTAGTAATGCGTTTGATGAAGTATAAGAAACTTCACTTAATTAGATTTGTTCCAAAAGAACTGAACGTATTAAGCAAATGAGGGTTACTGTTAAATGACTTATGGTTAGAACTTAAGTTATCCATTTCACCTTCAAGGTTTTAACTTAAAGTGATGAGAACTGTGACGACCCTACCACTGTACCTATTTTTCCTGTATTATTTTTTTTATATATTTAAAACTTTAAACTTAGCGTTTTAGAGGAAATTAAACTTTTAATGTCGGAATCGAAATTGGAATAGAAATCGACGGAGTCTATGTTTATAAACGATTTAAAACAACACTTAAAACAATTATAAAACAAATTTAAAACAATTAAAAACTAAAATAAAAATAGGCAGAGGGCAAAAAGGGACGTTTGTCCCAAAATGTGATAGGCGATCGATCGCCAAAAACGGGCGATCGGTCGCCGCTGCAAAACAGGAGGGGCGATCGTGATCGGCCCTTTTTATTGGCCATCGATCGCCTCGTGATCGATGGTCAGGCGATCGATCACCCAAAAGGGGCGATCGATCGCCACGCTCTCTGGAAAAACCAGAGAGTGGCGACCAACCGAGGAGATCGCATCACCTCCCTAGGCGATCAGCCGATAACGAGGGGCGATCGATCGCCCTCCCTGGCGATCGATTGCCACCCTCACTGCCTCCCTCTCCTTTTCTTTTTCTTTTTCTTCTCTCTTTCTTCTTTTCCATTTTTCCTTCATACTCCTACATACACATAAACACAATTCCACCTACATCTTAACTCCATATTTCAACATAAATTCACCCATAATCCATCCATTCCTTACTTCATCAATCACCCAAAATATCAACTCAAACACTCAATTAAAAACATAACCTAATTTCATAAAAACAAACTGCGTGGTTATGTTTAAAAACCGATCATTTTCCTAATAAAAACGTTTTATAAAAACAGGTTTACCAAAACATCGAAATATCAAATATAAACCTATCAACTAGTCAGATCCAAGCACCCTAATATGTTCAACTATACAATTAACCTATCTAATCCATCGTTAGACCAAAATATCCCAAAAAATCCTCAAAATACATACATACACTCCCCACGGGTCAGGTTATGCAGCGACTGCGCCAGCACACCACCACGAGCCATCCTCCGTCAACTGTATCACTCATCAGGTGGAGGGATCTTGTCCTCACCTATGTCGAAGTCACCTACACCATACAGACACCTATGAGATAAAAATCTCAGCAAGCTCTACGTAAATGCAATGCGTGTTGTGCATATGAGTTCGTAAAACCATTCAACGTTTTCATTATCTTTACTCTGGTTGTCACCGAGATCTCATCCCCCTAAATGGAGAGGGCACATCCAGCGGTTGGACTACCCTTTCCACTTAGAGGAGGGGGTACACGCTTACAACACGTACAGCCGTGCCTGAGCCCCATCTCGCATGACCTATAACTGTATGAGTACATATTAGATGCGGTATTGTGACAGACCCCTTTGTGCCTACACAATAGATCAATAGTCCCTCTGCATCGCCATTTTCTTTAAAACATTGTGCGGAAATTCATTTTCTATGCATAATTTAAAACCGTGATGCATGAACAGTTAATGGCATAATTTAAACATACAGCATATATACCATCAAGACAATAGAAACATAAACTATAAATAAAACTAAACCTAACTACCCCACCAAAACAAATTAACAAACACGTCACCAAAACTCCTCGAGACGACCTCGACGTACAGTGTAGGCCAATCGGCCAGAGAAGATCACGAGAACTTACCTCGTGTCCGATGCAATCCAAGCTCCATCCACGAGCGTTGTTTACCTAAGCAATTTCACCAAATTGTTGTTAAAACAAGCTTAAACAATTAAATGCTCAAACTAGCAAAATCCTTAACTAAGGAATTTCTCCTATGGCTATAACTCAACTAACCGAGGCGTTTCTATAACCAATTCGCGCTCGATACCACGAAACATCCATTAACGAGTTTTCCGAAAACTCAAAAATTCATCAATCTCTAATACTCGTCCTAAATCAATTTAACTTCGTCCAAAAACGTTCAATACGTCTGTGATGACCCGGATGTGTAAGTATATCTACAATGGCTGCACCAACCGGAACCCGGATGGCGGTACGTCTACACGAGCGAACCGAAAGGTGACAGGTCGTAAAAAAGGGGTCGTCATAATCCCACATCGCTTGGAGAAGTATGTGGAAATGAAACATATGTAAAGAGACCCTTCCAACATAGCAAGACGCGTTTTGGAGCACAATTGGCAACGGATCCCATAAGAACTCCGAAGTTAAAAGTGCTTCGGCGAGAGCATTTCTAGGTTGGGTGACCTTCTGGGAAGTTCTCGCCAAACAAAGCCGTGAGGGGAGGATATTGGGCTGCGACCCAATCCCCAGAGCGGACAATATCTTGCTGGGATATGGGGTCATTACAAATGGTATCAGAGCCTGTACCCAACCGAAATGCCACGAGGACGTTGGGCCCCCGAGGGGGGGTGATTGTGATGACCCGGATGTGTAAGTATATGTACGATGGCTGCACGAACCGGAACCCGAATGGTGGTACGTCCGCGCGGGCAAACCGGAAGGTGACAGGTCGTAAAAAGGGGGTCGTCACAATCCCACATCGCTTGGGGAAGTATGTGGAAATGATATATATGTAAAGAGACCCTTCCAACATAGCAAGACGCGTTTTGGAGCACAATTGGCAACGGATCCCATAAGAAGTCCGAAGTTGAAAGTGCTTCGGCGAGAGCAATTGCTGGTTGGGTGACCTTCTGGGAAGTTCTTGCCAAACAAAGCCGTGAGGGGAGGATATTGGGCTGCGGCCCAATCCCCAGAGCGGACAATATCTTGCTGGGATATGGGGTCGTTACAACGTCCACTATGTTCATAACTACTATAACCCTACTGATTTCTAACCCTCAATCGCGTTTTTCACAAAACCTTAAACGAACTCTAATCGTTTAAACTTCTTAAAACTTGAAATAAACTCCACTAAAACCTTATAATCGTACCTAGGGTTGAGTTTGGGGAAGAAATTGCGAAGAACGGAGACGATCGGAGCACGAACCGGTCGCCGGAAATGAGAATCGCCGTGAATCGCTAAGGAGTGAGAGAATTCGCAGGAGAGAGAGAGAGAGTTCACGTGGAGAAGAAGAAAGGCAATTACCTTTTTTTATAATTTTACTTTGGTAAGTTACCATTTTGCCCTTCCTTTGATTTTCTATTTATTTCGTCATTTGTTTCGTTAATTAGCTAACGATTCGGCTTCTCCAAATTTCCTTAATTTACCAATAACTCCAACTCATTGACAGGGTTCCTTTAAAACTGTCCGTTCGCAAATCGGACCTCATTTACCATTTTTACCAAAGTATCCTTTATATTATGATAAACGTAATTCTCGTAAAATTAGCGTTAGCTCCTAAAATTCCCGAAATTTTCTTAAAATCCTTATTAATTATTAAGATTGTAATAACGCTTTCTTTTTGCAAAATGGACTTGATTTGACATATTAATAAAATGCCGATTACATCAAAATAATAATAATCCGTACATCCGGGTATTACAAGAACGATCTGTATTGAGGACCCATTAACCTTCATGGACGCGAAATTAAGACTTAATAATGCATTTGATGAAGTATAAGAAACTTCACTTCATTCGATTTGTTCTAAAAGAACTGAACGAAACAAGCAAATGAGGTTCACTGTTACATGACTTGTGGTTAGAACCTAAGTTATGTTGTTTTCGAGGTTCCTACGCAGGGCGGAATTCACTATTATTCATAATAATAATGACATGCGTTACCCTGTGACTTTAAAACTATTTTAAAATCTTCAAAAAACCATAAGTTGAATCGTTAGTCTAAAAAGAATTATTTTTGAGAAATATGTAGTTTTTCAAAATGTAAATAATTTACATTGACAAAAATTATTAGATTTAGATTGTGGAATAATAATAGAAGATACCTCTTGGAGCAACGCTTTTACTCAGGTACTCCCGTCTGATCTTAACAGCTTTAACTCAGGATCAGGTGTATTTCTTGAAAACTTTGAAACCGTCGAGTGTTCTCTGAAGATCTTTACACTTAAATTTCCTGACGTGTGAGCGTCTCTCTTACAAGAATAACACACTCTTATATTTCTAGAGAGACGTGTTCTCAACATATGAGACGTCTCTATTCGATCTTAGAAAATGTTTTTCTAAAATCGAATACGGCAAGGTCAAACCTTTTTTCTAGGGATTAGATCTCTTTCTTTCTTATTTTCTCACACTCTTTGTCAAATCAAATTCGACGATTTTATAGATCTATTATAAAATAATTTTTCAGATTTATTTTAATAAAAACTAATTTTTAAAAAATAAATCTTATCCAATCAAATCTAATTTGATTAGCAGTTGATTTATCTAATAAATCAATTTATCGATTAATCATATAATCTAAAAATAGTTTTTAGAATATATTTATGAAAACTACTTTTCAAGATAATCTCATCTTATGAGATTCTTCAGATCTACTTTTAAATAGTAAACAAACTATAAGTCAACTGTAGATCAAATCTAATTTGATCAGATTTTCCAGATCTACTTTTATTCAAATTTCAAAAATCTGATTTGATAGTTTATTACATAACTAACTTCAATTTAAATTTGAAGATCAAAACTCATCTGATGAGATTCTTTAAATCTAATTCAAATCCCTTAAATCAATCTCATCTAATGAGATATTTTTATTTTGAATTCAAAATATAAAACTATTTATATATTTTGAATCACAATATATTCTTTTGAGTGTCTATAAATGATTAATCATTTATATGTTTATTCTTGTAATATAGAAATCAAATAGTGATATGAGATAACAGAGGGACCGATGGACCTATAGTTCTAAGCTCCAATAATATTTGTTAATTAATATAAACTCTTTATATTAAATAACATAATGATTAACTCTAGAGTAATTCCACTAAATACCTAGAGTTGCACTCTTAGAACTATAAAGTATATTTACTCAAAGTAATTTCCATTGATCTAGTCATTACATATGAATTAATCCTCCATTAAGATTCGTAATAGAGCTAGGTATAAAATCCGTTAACCTCTCATATTACATCTTTATCCTTGACTACTATTAGTTCTTAATTGAATAATTAATTCATAACATTTATGAATTTATGTGCTAATTATTCAATCCCTGAACTAACAAACAAGGAAATCTTGTATTATGGATTTCATTGTATCAATGTTAGCATTCTCAGCTACTCATTAAATTTATTCTCAAAATACAAGGTTTATGTAATGCAACTCATACAAAACTGTACCGAGTAAATCAAATAATAAATTAAAATGAAATAGGAGTCTACTAAATACAATGAATTAAGATCATACATATATGACCATCATTATGATAAAATTAATTATTCTTTATTTAACGGATATTATAAGAACAATATAATTTCATCTGGTCCAGTCCTATATAATCATATTATATAAAATACAATCACTTTATGTCACTTCATATATAGTCAGGATATGACTATACGTTCTCAACGAAGTGAACTGTATTTATAACTTTATTAATTTGAAGATCCTTTACTTCAAATATAAGTCATGAACTATTATGATTATTTATTTTTAAATTTAATCCCACATATATCAACATATATGTAAATTTCAAATTGCACAAATAATCAAGGATTTTTCTTTGAATTATAAAGCATATTCAATAATGCAAAAATAAAAATTAATCATAAAATTTATTTATTAATTTACAGCAACATAAATGTTCATAATATTTGCTTGTTAGGCACATTAATCCCAACAAGTTATACATTTTACATTAAAGGTTTTAACTTAAAGTGATGAGAACAACGTGTATTGAGGACCCAATAACCTTCAAGGATGCGTAATTAAGACTTAGTAATGTGTTTGATAAAGTATAAGAAACTTCACTTAATTTGATTTGTTCCAAAAGAACTGAACGTATCAAGCAAATGAGGTTCACTGTTGCATGATTTTTGGTTAGAATCTAAGTTATCAAATTCACCTTTAAGGTTTTAACTTAAAGTGATGAGAACGATTAGTATTGAGGACCCAATAACCTTTACGGATGCGTAATTAAGACTTAGCAAAGCGTCTGACGAAGTATAAGAAATTTCACTTAATTTGATTTGTTCTAAAAGAGCTCAACGTATTAAGCAAATGAGGTTCACTATTACATGATATGTGGTTAGAACCTAAGTTATTTATTTCCCGTTATAGGTTTTAACTTAAGGTGATGAGAACGACGTGTATTGAGGATCCAATAACTTTCATGGACGCGTAATTATGACTTAGTAATGCGTTTGATTAAGTATAAGAAACTACACTTCATTTGATTTGTTACAAAAGAACTGAACGTATCAAGCAAATGAGGTTCATATTTACATGACTTGTGGTTAGAACGTAAGTTATCCATCTTAACTTCAAGGTTTTAACTTGAAGTGATGAGAACAATGTGTATTGAGGTCTCAATAAGCTTCATGGATGCATAATTAAGACATAGTAATGTGTTTGATGAAATATAAGAAACGTCACTTCATTCGATTGGTTCCAAAAGAACTGAACGTATCAAGCAAATGATGTTCACTGTTACATGACTTGCGGTTAGAACATAAGTTATCCAGTTCACTTTCAAGGTTTTAGCTTGAAATGAAGAGAATGATGTGTATTGATGTCCCAATAACTTTCATGGACGTGTATTTAAGACTTAGTAATGCGTCTGTCGAAGTATATGAAACTTCACTTCATTTGATTTGTTACAAAAGAACTGTACGTATCAAGCAATTGAGGTTCGCTATTACATGACTTTTGGTTAGAACCTAAGTTATCCATTTCACGTTTCAGGTTTTAACTTAAAGTGATGAGAATGACGTGTATTGAGGACGTAAAAACCTTAATGGACACGTAATTAAGACTTAATAATGCGTTTGATGAAATATAAGAAACTTTATTTCTTTCGATTTGTTCCAAAAGAACTGAACGTACTAAGCAAATGTGGTTCACTGTTACATGACTTGTGGTTAGAACCTAAGTTATCCATTTCAGCTTCAAGATTTTAATTTAAAGTGATGAGAACGACGTGTATTAAGGTCCTAATAACCTTTATGGACTCGTAATTAAGAGTTGTTAATGCGTTTGACAATGTATAAGAAACTTTACTTCATTCTATTTTTTCCAAAAAAACTAATCGTATCAAGCAAATGAGGTTCACTGTTACATGACTTGTGGTTAGAACCTAAGTTATCTATTTCACCTTAAAGGTTTGAACTTAAAGTGACGAGAACGACGTTTATTGCGAACCAAATAATATTCATGGACGCGTAATTAAGACTTAGTAATGCATTTGATGAAATATAAGAAATTTCACTTAATTTGATTTGTTCCAAAATAACTAAACGTATCAAGCAAATGAGGTTCACTAATACATGACTTGTTATTTGAACCTAAGTTATATAATTCACCTTCAAGGTTTTAACTTAAAGAAAGTTATGAGAACAATCTGTATTGAGTACCAAATAACCTTGATGGACGCGTAAGTAAGACTTAGTAATACGTCTGACGAAGTATAAGAAACTTCACTTCATTTGATTTGTTTCAAAAGAACATAGCGTATTAAGCAAATGAGATTCTTTGTTACATGACCTGTGGTTAGAACCTAAGTTATGCATTTCACGTTCAAGGTTTTAACTTAAAGTGATGAGAACGACGTGTATTAAGGACCCAATAACCTTCATGGACGCGTAATTAAGACTTAGTAATACGTTTGATTAAGTATAAGAAACTACAGTTCATTCAATTTGTTCCAAAAGAACTGAACGTATCAAACAAATGAGGTTCACATTTACATGAGTTGTGGTTAGAACATAAGTTATCCATTTCACGTTTCAGGTTTTAACTTAAAGTGATGAGAACGACGTGTATTAAGGACCCAATAACCTTCATGGACGCGTAATTAAGACTTAGTAATACGTTTGATTAAGTATAAGAAACTACAGTTCATTCAATTTGTTCCAAAAGAACTGAACGTATCAAACAAATGAGGTTCACATTTACATGAGTTGTGGTTAGAACATAAGTTATCCATTTCACCTTCAAGGTTTTAACTTAAAGTGATGAGAACGACGTGTATTGAGGACCCAATAACCTTCATGGACGCGTAATTAAGACTTAGTAATGCGTTTGATGAAGTATAAGAAACTTCACTTCTTTCAATTGGTTCCAAAATAACTGAACGTATCAAGTAAATGAGGTTCACTATTATATGACTTTTGGTTAGAACCTAAGTTATCCATTTCACCTTCAAGATTTTAACTTGAAGTGATGAGAATGATGTGTATTGATGTCCCAATAACTTTCATGAACACGTATTTAAGACTTAGTAATGCGTCTGTCGAAGTACAGGAAACTTCACTTCCTTTGATTTGTTCCAAAAGAACTGAACGTATGAAGAAAATGAGATTCACTGTTACATGACTTGTGGTTAGAACCTAAGTTATCCATTTCACGCTCAAGGTTTTAACTTATAGTGAGGAGAACGACGTCTATTGAGGACCCAAAAACCTTCATGGACACGTAACTAAGAATTAGTAATGCGTTTGATGAAGTATAAGAAACTTCACTTAGTTTGATTTGTTCCAAAAGAACTGAACGTATCAAGCATATATGGTTCACTGTTACTTGACTTGTAGTTAGAACCTAAGTTATCCATTTCACCTTCAAGTTTTTAACTTATAGTGAGGAGAACGACGTCTATTGAGGACCCAAAAACCTTCATGGACACGTAACTAAGAATTAGATTGAGGACCCAAAAACCTTCATGGACACGTACTAAGAATTAGTAATGCGTTTGATGAAGTATAAGAAACTTCACTTAGTTTGATTTGTTCCAAAAGAACTGAACGTATCAAGCAAGATGTATTGGGATTTAAGGTTACATTATTGGTGGCCAAATATGAAGGGGGATGTTGCCAAGTATGTGGAGTCATGTTTGGTATGCCAACAAGTTAAAGCAGAACACCAACGCCCAGGAGGTACTCTTCAACCCCTACAAATCCCTGAATGGCAGTGGGAAAACATTTTCATGGATTTTGTTGTAGGTTTGCCAAAGACAACTAAAGGACATGATAGTATTTGGGTCGTGGTTGATAGAATGACAAAATCGGCACACTTTATACCAGTAAGAATGACTTTCACAATGGACCAGCTTGCTGATCTGTACGTCCAAGAAATCATCAGATTGCGTGGAATTCCTTTATCTATTGTATCCGATCGTGATCCTAGATTCACCTCAAGATTTTGGCAAAGTTTGCAAGGCACATTAGGATCAAAGTTATCTTTCAGCACTGCCTTCCACCCACAAACCGATGGACAATCTGAACAGACAATTCAAATACTTGAGGATATGTTGAGGGCATGTGTGCTAGAGTTCCAGACATCGTGGAGTCAATACCTGCCCTTGGTTGAATTCTCTTACAACAATAGTTACTAGTCCAACATAGGTATGGCACCTTATGAAGCACTTTATGGCAGAAAGTGCAGGTCACCTTTGTACTGGGATGAGGTCGGTGAAGCAAAACTCCTAGGTCCCGAGATCTTGCAACAGATGTCAGACAAGATTGCCACTATTAGGAAAAGAATGATAACAGCACAGAGCCGACAGAAGAATTATGCAGACCAAAGGAGAAGAGACCTTGAGTTTTCTATTGATGATGAAGTTTTTCTGAGGATTTCACCATTTAAAGGAGTCTTGAGATTTGGTAAGAAAGGAAAGCTAAGCCCACGATTTATTGGACCATTCCCTGTCTTAGAAAGGGTTGGCTCTACAGCTTATAGGTTGCAACTGCCTCCATCACTGGAAAGGGTTCACAATGTCTTTCACGTGTCAATGTTAAGGAAATGCATACGAGATCTGACGCAAGTTATTCAGCCAACAGATATTGAGTTGGAACCGACACTGGTGTATGAAGAAAAGCTGGTGCAGATATTGGAATCTGCAGTTAAGACTCTGAGGAAAAAAGAGATTCCACTGGTGAAAGTTTTATGGATGAATGATGGTATCGAGGAAGCCACATGGGAAAGACAGCAGGACATGATGGACAAATATCCAGAACTCTTTGCTTGATCAATTTTCGGGGACGAAAATTTTGTTTAAGGAGGGGTGGATGTAACACCCGACAACTTCAACCAGGTGACTTCCTAACTGTATTAACGGTCTTGAATATTCAATCTTCACGTTTTAGAGTTTTATGCCAAGCCTAATTAATTACATGTGGATTTAAACTAGGTTGTGTGGCAAAGTTGTAATAATGGAGGAATGAGACCAGTATTTAAAGAAAAAGGAAAGGATTCAATCCTCATTTAAACCACTGTAGCTGTCATCTCTTACTCTCGGCGACTTTCCCTCCCGAGCTCTCGCTCTCTATCAGTAGGAAATCCCTCCTTCGACGATCGTTTCCTTGCTGCTTCTCGGTTACTTTGTGCTCAAGGTACGAGTTTGGAAATGTAGCTATCTGTTAGTCGTTAAGCTCTGTTTTCAGCTATGTGTTAAGGTTCTGGATTCTTCAATGACCGAATATTAGTAAGGATATTTTAAAATCTGAAAGTGGTAATGTCATTCCAAATTGATTTTGGACATTAAACAACCAACCCTGAGTTATCGCTAATCAAATCTGTCGGTTTTGGGTTTTGATTTCAAACTGCACAGAGAACTATCCTAAGGATTCGGGAGTGACTTTAGCTATTAGATCCTAGGATGACTTGTGGTTAGAACTAATAGGGTTTTGTTTTAACTACTGCAATGTAAATGTTTTAGGTGAAGAAGTTTGAAGAAGAATGAGCTCAAATTGCTAAGGAGACCAGGTAAGTGAATGTATAGGTTTCTCGGTCTTTAGGACCCTACATCAAAGGATGCTAGGTAGAAACTCATATGATGATTAGTAGTTCCTTATGTTACTGACTAGCATTTATGTTGATGATTAGTTCAATGTTAAGGTTCCATGTTGGATAGTGCTCTGTTCTGTAGCTTGATGATTTAAGAATTTCCATGTACATGCATCATGACTATTTTATGCATACGAAAATATTTTAAGAGTATGGTTTTCTCATGAATAAAGTAAGATAACGAAGTAAATCTTATGCAACGTGAATTAAGTGAGGGTTGGGGGCGGTTTGACGTATGTCACTGTCCAAAAGGAAGGACCATGATTACGACCCGCAAGGGATTATGTACACTCTCACTGTCAACCCCCTTTACCAGCACAAATCCTCTCTTAATCCACACAACATGAACGAAGAATATGATTGATGAATATGAATGATGAATAAGAATAAAGATTTTGTGTATGAATACGAACAAGAAAGGATTCATGAGCATTTGTCTCTCAAATGAGCATTCATGCATACTTGTTAGTATTGCATTCCTTACTAAGCATTAGGTTTATAGTTTAAACCTTATAATGTAAGTGTTATTTCATCGTCCAGTAACCGGCAGATAAAGGGTGTTTAAGCCATCGGGAGATGAAAGTGTTATTTTGTCGTCTAGTGATCGGAAGATGAAGTGTATTTAGGTTACAGGATGATGTAAGTGTTATTTCATCATTCAGTGACCGGCAGATGTACAGTGTCTAAGCTATCAGATGATGAAAGTGCTATTTTGTCGTCTAGTGATCGGCAGATGTAGAGGGTTTAAGCTATCGGATGATGAAAGTGCTATTTTATCATCTAGTGATCGGCAGATGAAGTGTATTTAAGTTACCGGATGATGTAAGTGTTGCTTCATTGTCCAGTGACCGGCAGATGTAGAGTGTATTTAAGTTACCAGATGATGTAAGTGTTATTTCATCGCCCAGTGACCGGCAGATGTAGGGTGTTTAAGCCATCAGTATTTGCAGTCTAAGGGTTTAAGTTTCTCTTCAGCTGATACACATTGCACTGCCCCCCGGCAGATGTGTAATGTATTTCTTTGCTGAGCGATACCTAGTGAATCGCGCATGACATCTTGAGCTAAGTTATGTTTCAAAAAAATATATATATTACCAATAATGAATAAAGTGTGAGTAATAAGAATTAACTGATTAAGAAAGATACGGAATGTATGACGATCCTTCTGGGTTCGTTACAGTTAGAATCTAAGTTATCCATTTCACCTTCAAGGTTTTAACTTGAAATGTTGATAACAATGTGTATTGAGGTCCCAATAACCTTCATGGATTGTAATTAAGACTTAGTAATGCGTTTGATGAAGTATAAGAAACTTCAATTCATTCGATTGGTTCCAAAAGAACTGAATGTATCAAGCAAATGAGGTTCACTGTTATATGACTTGTTGTTAGAACTTAAGTTATCCATTTCACGTTCAATGTTTTAACTTAAAGTGATGAGAACGATGTGTATTGAGGACCCAATAAACTTCATGGACGCGTAATTAAGACTTTGTAATGCATTTGATTTAGTCTAAGAAACTACACTTTATTCGATTTGTTCTAATTGAACTGAACGTATCCAGCAAATGAGGTTTATATTTACATGACTTGTGTTTAGAACCTAAGTTATCAATTTCACCTTCAAGGTTTTAACTTGAAGTGATGAGAACAATGTGTATTGAGGTCTAATAAGCTTCATGAACGAGTAATTAAGACTTATTAATGCGTTTGATGAAGTATAAAAAACTTCACATCATTCGATTGGTTCCAAAAGTACTGAATGTATTAAGCAAATGTGGTTAACAGTTACTTGACTTGTGGTTAGAACCTAAGTTATCCATTTCACCATCGAGGTTTTAACTTGAAGTGATGAGAACGATGTGTATTGATGTCCGAATAAGCTTCATGGATGCGTAATTAAGACTTAGTAATGTGTTTGATGAAGTATAAGCAACTTCATTTCATTTGAATGGTTCCAAAAGAACTGAACGTATCAAGCAAATGTTGTTCACTGTTACATGACTTGTGGTTAAAACCTAAGTTATCCATTTCATCTTCAAGGTTTTAACTTAAAGTGATGAGAACGACGAGTATTGAGAACACAATAACCTTCATGGGCGTATAACTAAGACCTAATAATGCGTTTGATGAAGTATAAGAAACTTCACTTCATTCGATTTGTTCTAAAAGAACTGAACGTATCAAGCAAATGAGGTTCACTGTTACATGACTTATGGTTAGAACTTAAGTTATCAATTTCACCTTCAAGGTTTTAACTTGAAGTGATAAGAGCTGTCACGCCCCAAAGGGGACCCACAACAGAATGGGGAACGACCCAGCCCAAAAAGAACTAGATCGTTCGACCCTTAACACCAAATTTCACTAATCGTAGCGGAATATTAACCAATTAAGATAAGCCAAGGCTCGAACAGATAAATAAACAGGTCTAACAAGTGACACCAGATGATGTAATGATATATGTCCAAATAAAATAACACATGTGAATTAAATACAACAAAGTTTACACATCCACAGTAGTGTCTCACCTTAAAAATATAAGATACTTTCTCAAGAAAATTTTATTAAAATAGAGAACTTCTGCAAAGTGATTATTCTCGTGCCAACAATTAAATTCTCTTTTACTGAATCTTGAAAAATAGTAGTCGTTTGGGGTGAATCGACTAAACTCAATAGGGATATAGTTTATTTCCAACTGTTATAATGTAACACCCCTAATACTGTACCCATTTACCTGTATAAATTTTTCATTTTATTTTACACTTTAAGCGGAAACTAAATCGGAATCGAAGTCGTTAGTGTTGTTTGGAAAATCATTTAAAACATACATAAAATTGTTTAATAAAACAATTAAAACTATTTAATTAAAACTAAATTTAATTAAAAACAATCGGGAGGGCAAAACTGTCCAGCCCTGAAAACAGAGGGCAGCGACCAGGCGCTGCAGCATACAGCGCCTGATCGCTGCATGCTGTGCAGCATGCAGCGCCTGATCGCTGCACACTCTGTGCAGCGATCACACAGCATGCAGCGCCTGATCGCTGCATGCTGGGCAGCATGCAACGATCGATCTCTGCATGCTGCAGAGATCGATCGCGGCACACTCTGTGCAGCGATCCACCACTGCCATCGATCGCCATCTCTCTTTCTCTTCATCACTTCTCTTATGCCATTTTTCCAAGTGCTCTCTGGAAACTCCAGAGAGCAAAACCACAATCAGATCTGCTCTCTGGAATCCGATTCCATAGAGCAACAGTTCCTCAAATAAAACAATATTTTAAACGCAATAAAACTTCTTAAAAACGAACTGCATGGATACGTTTAAAAGTTGTCTAATCCTCCTGTTTCAAATTCCAAGCAGTTCCAGTAAAAACTATTAAAACACCGATTATAAAAAGATTTCTAAAAACGTTTAAAACATCAAATATAAACCTAACATCTAACCATATCCAACATGTTTGTCTATACATACGTGTCATCCATTAAATCCCACAAAATACTTACACCAACATCCCCACGGGTCAAAACGCGCCGACTGCTCAGCACACTCCCACGGGTCATTCTCCGTCAACTGCATCAGACTTCGGGAGGAGGAACCTCGTCCTCACCTGGTTTGATGTCACCTAAAATGTCACCTACACCATACAGACACCTATGAGCTAATAGGCATAGTAAATTCTACGTAAATGCAGATGCGTGCAGTGCATATGGAGTTCAGAAATCATGCATAACAGAGCGTCGCAGACAGTATATCACCGAGATCTCATCCCCCTAACCGAAGAGGGCCCATCCTGCGGTCAGACTACCCCATGCGGTTAGAGGAGGGGGGTACACGCTTACAACACGTACAGCCGTGCCTGAGCCCCACCTCGCGTGACCAGATAACAGATTACATTCATTAATTACAGTACATGAGATGTGGTATCGGCCAGACCCTTAATCGGCCCGCACGATAGATCAAGAGCCCCCAATTTCTGGGCCACATAGTTTTCAGAAAACATCGTGCAGTGCAGAAATTCGTTTTCATGCCAAGTTAAAATACGTGATGCATGAACAGTTCAATATAAAAGTAAACAAACAAGCATGCGTACCATCAAGACTGTAAATGAAATAACCTACAAAACGTTTAAACCTAACTACCCAACCAAAGCAGTTAAAACAATCAATCCTCCAAGATCCTCGACGCTAAATCGAAGTACGGTGTAGACCAATCGGTCAGAGTAAGTCACGAGAACTTACCTTGAGCGCGCTGAATCTCAAGCTTCGTCTACGGGAGTCGTTCACCTAAAGCAATTTAGAATCATCAACGTTAAAACGAGTGTAAGCTTCTAAACGTCCAAAATTGATAAAACCTTAACTAAGGAAACTTTCCTAAAGCTTTAATCCACTTCATTGAGCTAGTTCGTCGAGAAATTCATGCTCGGGATCCTAAATCTCAAATTTCGAGCTTTCCCTAAAATCTCAAAATTTCACAATTTCTAACATTTTTCCTAAATCAATTAGATTCGTCCAATAACGTCAAATACGTTCAATATATACTTAATCACGGCAAACCTATTAATTACGAACCCTAATTCGCGTTTTTAACAAAAATTAATCGAAACCCTAATTCCGTAAAACGCCGTAAACGTCGAAATAAAAGCTCTAAGATTGTAGGCTCGTACCTAGGGTTGCGAAAGGAGGAGAAATCGCGAAGAAAACGGAACGATCGGAGGTCGGATCGTCGAGGAATCGCCGGCAGCCAGTGAGGAACCGAGAGAGAAAATAGAAAACAGAGAGGGAGAGGAGTGAATTTGCGTTAAGTGCTGAGAGGAGAGAAAAGAAATTGATTTTTAACTAGAATTTGACTTGCAAAAGGACTAATTTGCCCTTCCATAGTTTTCCATATTAATTTCGTCCTTCGTTTCGTTAATCGTCCAACGATTCGACTTTTTCAACTTTCCATATTTCGCCAATAAGTCCAACTTATTATTTGAGATTTAACGAAACTATCCGTTCGCAAAACGGACTTCGTTTACTATTTTTACTAAAACGTCCTTTACGTTACGATAGAGGTAATTACTCGGAATATAGCGTTTAATCTCTGAAAATTCCCCAAAATTCCCTAAAATTCCTATTAATCGTTAAAGTCGTAATGACGCTTTCCGTTTGAGAAACTGACTTGATTCGACATATTTACCAAGAATGCCACATATATAAAAATATGAATATAATATATTAAAACCAAAAATCCGTACAAGCCGGATATTACATATAAAATATTATGCAGAAATTTAATAAAAATGTAGTTTTCAATTTAAATAGATGTTCAGTGAAAATGGAGCCTCTCACGGACCCCGAGCACACTGGGCCATAAACCAAAACATCAACATGAGGCGGTCGCACGCCATAATTACCCTGATTAGGTTTAGGGTTTCGCGCCCAAGGACACGGCTCTTCAGCTGTCCTATTACTTCTAGTTAAAACCACACAATTTTTATGAATGATAAAATAATGCAGTTGATAATTGTGTGAAAGAACAATAGTACCAAATTAAATAAACATTTTATGCCGAATAAATGAATTTAATTAATGAATTAAAAATAATAATACTTAACTTAAAATAAAATAAACCCCTACCTCGATTGAACTTACAAATGGTTGAAAATCTAAATCAAAGAATCCACACTTTAATTCAATAACTTGGTATTATTCTCTCTGTTCAGATTTCAATAGCTCCACGCGATAAGTGTCAACTAAGATTTCACTCTCAAACACTGATCCAGAATACTATGCTGCAAAATTTGACATAAAATTCAAAATTCAATTAAGACTTGTAAAATGTCCTAAGGAAATCATTAACAGGTGATAAATTGAACTTGACAGAGAATACCGTAGCATCATAGGTCCAAGCTCAATAATTTCAAGGGTCTAAATATTCCTTTAATAAGTGATACCTTTGATTTTTCTTCTAGGGTTGTCCAATTTCGTGAAGAATCAATGGACCATTTCTCTCTGTCTTCCCCTTCTTTATAGAGAACTAAAAATCCTTTAATTAACAACAGAACAACAATTAATCCAGAGACCCTTAACCAACGAAGATTCTTAATCAAATAAATCTTTGAAAACAACCCAACAGTCATTTAATCCAACTGAGACCTACAGGAAGAAAACGACAGAGATGAAGAGAAATCTCTCACCAATTTTTCGAGCACCAAGTTCAAGCCTCCAATTCGTTTGAGAAAAGTTGAAGAGAAGAAGACAAGGAGTGTTTTGAAGCAAAAATCGATGGAATCGGAAACCAACTCGTCGCCGGCCGGTTTCCTCTCTAGGTTTCTATTTCCTCTGTTTTTCACGCGGCGTGGGTTCTGGAAGAGAACCATCTGAAAGAAAAGAAGAATTTAAAGGAGAAGGGCAAGGGAGTCCACATGTGGCAAATTAAATTTTAGGAAAAGAGAATTACATTTTTGACCTCTTCTGTTTTCTCCCCCAAACCAGCTTGTGGGTTTCACATTCTCCCTCACTTAATGAAATTTCGTCCTCAAAATTTACATTAACTATGGTCATATCACTAAATAATTGCGGATACTTTATTCTCATCTCCGATTCAAGTTCCCAAGTGCTTCTCTTTCTGTATGCTACTGAACTTGAACTAATAAATTCTTTTGATGCCAAAAAATTTTGATCTCACTACTCCAAAATCATTTAGCATGCTATACATACTAATAATCCTCTTAAATAAGAATTCCTATCTAGGTTATGACACGTGCCAAATTTGAAATATATATATATCCTCAATATTAATACATGAGCATATCAAACATATTGAGCTCAATTCCACCCTGTTTGCTATTTAACAAATCCATTCAAAATTTCAAATATTCTAATGCACTCATAACCAACTTATCTTCATACCAAAACAGTATTTTGACTTTCAGAAACACAAAACCATGGGTTTCAAACAAAACATTTCACCTCTAAAAGTTTGCATAGTTCTTTTAGCATCTCGAAATTATTCTCATTCTATCTCTATAGCAACACAAACTTTGTATCCGATAAATGATTCAAAAATTATAACTAAGACTCAAATCACAAGTTCTCAATATATCTTCAAGAGTGAAGTGTCTTTCGATCCATTGACCTTAAGGTGATGTATTAAACTCAATTTAATTTCATTGCCCAAAAGCCTCAACATGGTTTTCCAAAACTTAGACAAAAACTTTAAGTTTTTATAAAATATAACACTAAGTGAAACACGAATAAAGATTACATTTTCCACATAAAGTTTACTCACATTGAGCAAAAGTAAATCTTCCTCGCCCAGATAAAATGTGTAAGTTTGCAAATCAACCCATCAAAATTTCAACATCAACATGTCCCTGCTAGTCTCCATCAAGGGTAACCAAATTCATCACAACTTCATCTAACTTTCACTCCAAAATACGTGAGCTCAAGTAATCTAGTATGTTTAACATTGAATCCCAAACTATTGATAAGTAGAGTCAAACAACATATTGACTACATTCAACTCCATGCAAGTCTATCACAAATTGACTACATCACCAATACTTTTAGACCTCATAATTACCAGTAAAGATGACTTATACGATGGACCAGTTTGCTGACTTGTATGTGCAGGAGATCATTAGATTGCATGGGATTCCTGTGACAATTGTCTCGGATCGAGATCCCAGATTTACCTCAAGGTTTTGGAAAAGTCTACAAGGCTCGATGGGTACAGAGTTAACCTTTAGCTCTGCTTTTCACCCTCAAACTGATGGACAATCTGAACGGACTATTCAGATACTCGAGGATATGTTGAGGGCATGTGTACTGGAATTTCAGGCAACATGGAGCCGTTACCTACCTTTTGTTGAATTCTCTTACAACAATAGTTACCAGTCCACCATTGGTATGGCTCTTTACGAGGCACTGTATAGCAGAAAATGTAGGTCACCTTTATACTGGGATGAAGTTGGTGAAGCAAAACTATTAGGCCCTGAAGTTATACAGCAAATGTCAGACAAGGTTGCCATTGTTAGAAAAAGAATGTTGTCTGCGCAAAGCCGACAGAAGAGTTATGCGGATCAGAGGAGAATGGAACTTGAGTTTGCTGTCGGATATGTAGTTTTCCTTAAAATGTCCTCGTTTAGAGGAGTTATGAGGTTTGGAAAGAGAGGAAAGCTAAATCCCCGGTTCGTTGGACCATTTCCTATCTTGGCAAGGATTGGAAACACAACATATAGGTTATTACTGCCTTTATCCATGGACGGGATTCACAATGTCTTTCATGTATCAATGTTGAGGAAATGCATACGAGATCCGACACATGTTTTGGAACCGATGAACATTGAAATTCAACCAACTTTAGCATGTGAAGAAATACCAGTGCAAATTCTCGATTCTTCAGTAAAGATGTTACAGAACAAGGAGGTTCCATTAGTTAAGGTGTTATGGAGAAATCATGACATTGAGGAAGCCACATAGGAGATACGACAAGATATGATGGACAAGTATCCGGAACTATTCGTTTAAGCAATTTTTGAGGACAAAAATTTTGTTTAAGGAGGGTAGGATATAACAACCAGCACCTTGGTCAGGTATTTTTTCCGCGATTATTATGGTGTGAATTATGTAATAAGGAGATTATAAATGAAAGTAGGTTTAATGGCAAGCATTGTAATTAGTGTGAGCTGATTCGATATAAATAGGAAGAGGAAAGCATAAAATCTCATTTAAACTCTCCTATAGCCGACTTTCCTCTTCTGGAAATTTCCTACTTCGGCAACCGATTCCTTCCTTCTCTTTCTTCGACGATTCAAACTCAGGTAAAGTTTAGGTGATTCATTCATTAAGCTTTTGATTAAGGGTGATTACTGGTTGGTGTTTAAAGACTTAGAATCAGACAATGCTTGAATAATGACAGTGTTTCGAGTCTTCTGTATTGACATTAGTATAGAATCCTAGACGTTGTCGACGTTTTAGTTGAGAGTCTAAAATCTATATGAATCTGAAAGTTTAGGCGATGATGCCATTTATGTTTTGAAAGTTAAGCTCTGCACACTAAGTGCTCAGCAAAATGCCTTAGAGGTTCAAGCTAGAATCTAGGATGATTTCTTTAGCTAAGATTTTACCAGCTTTGAGTTTAGATTATTCAGGACATATTTAACATTTAAGTGTGAAATGTCCTAGGTGAAAAAGGATTCAAGTGAAGGCACGACATAGCAAAGGAATCCAGGTAAGTGCATGCGTTAAGATTTCCGGCCATTAGGGCTCTACATCACAAGGGTACTAGGTTAAGCTTGTTATTGACAATGTCTGGATGTTTGTGGTTTGTACTACAGTATATGCTGGATGTCTGAGTTTTCTCTGGTGTAATGTTCTATTTTGTATGTACATTTCACGCATTATGATTTACCTTCAAAAAATGCAAAACGTTTTATGAACATGCCCCTTTCATGAATGATATAAGATAATGAGATGTATGCAACTATAATTAAGTGAGGGTTGGGGAGGTTTGGCCATGTCACTGTCCAGGGATGGACCAAGATTACTTCCCGAGAGGGGGCCATGTACACACACTCTACCTACCCCCCCCCCCCCTCTTCGGCACTAATCCCTCCTTAATGCACGATATATGATCGATGAATAAGAATATGATTTTATTGAGTATACGTTCATGAGTAATTATGCATACGTTGCACTTCTTACTAAGCATTAGTGACACAAAATCCCTTAGAAAAGGGTTGTGTTCAAACCCACAAAATATTCAAGAAGGGTGCTCGGTTGTGTGGTAGTGTAAATGGCTGAAAATATGGACTAAATATGATAATAAATGCAAAAGAAAAAATGAGGAGAGTGGTGTGTGTGCTAGTGGCCGAATATATGGTGGATATAATAAGGGCAAGAAAGATAAAAGAAAAATAAGGAAAGAGATGAAGAGAGGGTGTGTGAAATGGTGTAGATATGCAAGATGAAAATGAAGAGAAAAATGCAATAAAATAAATGTGGAGTGTGTGAGTTTGATGGCCGAAAATTAAAGGGTGATGTGTGTGAAAATGTGATGGCAAGAAAGTAAAAGAAATACCCTTGGCGGACTCGTAGAGCGATCTTACGGTTTAAGTTCTCGAGTGAACAATTTTTTCGTAGGAAAAACGACCACCGTAGGCCGGGATTTTTGTCCTCAACTCCAACTCCCAATGGAGAAGGCAAGGGAATGAGTAAGAATTAACTTAGCAACCCAAGCTAAGTTAATAATGGAGGGCTACTCCACTTGGTTCAAAGAACCAAGGAAAACACCAAAGGAAACACCTTGGATATTAGGGAAATAGTAGTGTATTGATTTGGGCAAAAGTTGTAAAACATTCACCAATGCCATGCTTTTATAGAAATCCTAGGGTGGATTAGGGTTTCCATAAGGATGAATGAATGGTGGCCTTTGGATGAAAAAGGATGGATGGCCAAGATCAAGGTAAACAAGCACACATCCTAGGGAGGAGATGAATGTCATGCCTAAATGGATCAATGGAGGGAATCTTGCCACATCATCAATCCATGTTGCCACTAACTCTTGTACCTGCAAAATCATACCATTAAATGTGGGCTCTTCTTTGGGCCATGGCTTCCTTTAGGCTTGATCTTGTGAAGGTCTTTTTTTGTTTGAATAATTGGTTGAATTTCTTCAACCCATAATCTACCAACATACATCTAACCCTAACCATACAATCTAATGCATGAAGCAATTATATAATTCATACAATAAAGGCAAATGTATGCCAAATAAGTTCAAAAATAAAATAAAAAAATTACAAAGTTAGGGGTCCAGGAAGACAAATTCCCATCGGGCTATTTGGTGACTTCCTCCAAGTGCTCCATATGCAATCCTTCCAAGAATTATACCTACAAGAGAAAAACACGTAATAAGTAGAGAGAAGATATAAAGTTTGGGACTTTGCCAATTTTCCTTGAATGTAACCCGAGGCATGTCATCCTCTTCGGGTGATTTGAGGATTTGACCTCAAATCCGTTGGTTGACTTCTCCCCAAAATTGTCTCCTATGATTTCTTGTCTACTCTTTGAAGGCTCAAATTTGAATGCAACGAGGGTATGTTCTTTCGTTTAAAAATATATCACCAAATGATACTGTAAATGGCAAGGGGGTTGGATGGTCTTACTAAAAATTTCTTTGTTAAGGGTGGTAGAATTGGATTCGAAAGTTACTTTGGAGGGCGATTGCTCAATGATGGGACGAAATTTTTCAAAGTAATCAAATCCGACTTGTAGTGAGGTGGAAATGCTAAAGTTCTTTGACCAAAGAAATAATCCTTTTTCTCTTAAGACCGTAAAGATAAAATTTCTAACAAATTGAACCTTAACTCTAGTTTTATGGTAGAATTTGTGGTAGCCAAATGGAATACGTGGGTTTGGTAATTCTCCCATTAATAAGATGGGACGTTTGTGGAACACAAAGGATGTAAAATTTCTATTTATTTGTTGGGCTTGATGGTGCAATGTGGGAAGGTAATAGTGAGGCCCAAAGCCATAAACAAACCTCTTCCTAATTGAGGGGGATTGTAAAGAAATTTCCTCAAGTTTATTCCTTAGGTATGGTTGGGAAGAAGGGTTTATTCTTTTAATATTTAGAAGGGAGTGTGGTAGACCAATAATCATATTAGAAATTCCAAAAATACTCTCTTCACTTAACTTTATCTTTTCTTGTCGCCATGTTGACTCTTCTTTTAAATCACAAAGCATCTTTTCCTCTTCCACAATTTCTTCCCAAATGAGATTTTTTTTGAAGAAGGGTAAATTTGAGGGTTGAGAGGTGGGTGATTCATGATAAAGGGGATTATGATGCCAAATGACTCCATGTAGCGACCCTAATACTGTACCCAATTTTCCCGTATATATTTTTTTTTATACTTAAAACTTTAAACCTAACGTTCGAGCGGAAATAATACTTTAAAATTTTGAAATCGTTTAAGTTTATACTGTTAAACCATTTAACAAACTTAAATACAATTTAAATAAAACTTAAAACAATATATTAAAACATTTAAAAACAAGGAAAAGCAATCGACTGAGGAAAGGAGGGCAAAAGGGACATTTGTCCCTTTAAAGCCAAGGGCCATCGATCGCCAATCAGAAAAGGGAGGGGCGATCTTGATCGCCCCTTGCTGTGGTGAACGATCGCCTTGCGATCGTTCACCAGGTGATCGATCGCCCCCCCTTGGGGCGATCGATCGCCACACACTCTGGAAAAATTCCAGAGCGTGGCGATCCACCTTGGTGACTGATCGCCTATCTTGGCGATTGGTCGCCAAGTTCCCTGCCTCCCCTTTTTTCTTCTTCTTCTTCTTTCATTCTTTTCCCTGTAAACACATCCACTAACACACTTAACCATTTTTTTTTCATTCATTTCCAATACATTTCAAAACAACTTCAACATAACAACTCTTTTCCCCCCTACGTACAATTCACACTTCACTAATTCCTCGTTTAACGACTCAAAACGCATTTTAAAATGTGGTAAAACTTTATGAAAACAAACCGCGTAGATATGTTTAAAAACCGAACATATCCCTATTACCAAACATTTACAAAACAAGTTTCTAAAACGTTTAAAAACTTCAAAACATAACCTATCAACTAGTCCAGATCAAAACATCCTATAATGTTCTATCTGTACAAATATTTTACCCAAACATTTCATATCCAAAATATCCCAAAATACCTACATACGTCCCAACGGGTCATGAAACGCCTCGACTGCGCCAGAACACTCTTGTGATCATTCTTCTTCAACTAAACTCATGCATCAGGAGGAAGAACGTCGTCCTCACCTATCTCGATATCACCTACACCATACAGACACGCTATGAGCTAAAGGCTCAGCAAGTTTCGTAAATGTTAATGCATGCTTTGCGTATGAGTTTCAGAAATCATGCAACATTTTCTTACCATTACGTCGCAGACAGAATGTCACCGAGGACTCAGCCTATTAGATGGAGAGGACACATCCCACGGTTGAACTGCCCTCTTCACCTAACGGGGGGGAGGGTACACGCTCACATCCGTAAACAGCCGTGCCTGAGGCCCACCTCACGTAACCAGATAACAGATTACATAATTTCATTTCGTTCATTAGTTTCATTTTCTTAAACACGTGCAGAAATCCGTTTTTATGCTATTTTGAAATACATGATGCATGAACAGTTATAGACATAAGGTAAACAAACATATTAAGTCCCATGAAGACAATAAAAGCAACTAAACGCATGTCCTATAAAAGAACTAATCCTAACTACCCAACCTAAGCATTTAAACAAACGATTCTCCAAAGATCATCGACGTAACATCGACGTACGGTGTAGGCCTCTCGGCTAAGTAAGTCACGAGAACTTACCTTGTGCGTGCTGAACTTCGAGCTCCGTCCACAAACGTCGTTCGTCTGAGGCAAAACACAACAGTTAACATTAACACGAGATTAGACCGTTAAATATCAAAATTTAACAAAACCTTAACTAAGTAAATTCTCCTAAAATTCTAACTTAGCTAAATGAGGTGTTTCACTGAGCAATTCACGCTCGATACCTCAAAACTTTCATTGACAAGTTTTTCAAAAAACCACTAAAATTCTCAAATTTTAACGTTTCTCAGAAATCGGCCTAACTCCGTCCAATAACGTTCAATACGTCCATTATATTCACAACTACGGTAAACCTATCGATTTCTAGCCCTAAACCATGTTTTTAACGAAACCCTAAACGAACCATTAATCGTTTAAACTCCTTAAAAACTGAAATAAACTTTGCTGAAACCATAGAATCGTACCTAGGGTCGAGTTTAGGGAAGAAATCGCGAAGAATCGAGACGATCGGAGAGGAGGATCGGCGTTGGAAAGAAGAGAACGCCGTGAGTCGCCGGAGGAGGGAGAATAAAACGCACAGAGAAATCGTGAGTGAGGGAGAAGAAGAGGGGATTTTGATTTTAAATTAAATTTGACTTTGCAAATTACTTTTTTTCCCTTCCTTTAATTTTCTATTTGTTTCGTCCTTCGTTTCGTCAATTGTCTATCGATTCGGTTTCTCTAAATCTCTTTATTTCACCAATAACTTCAACTTATTATCAAGGTTCTTTTAAAACTGTCTATTCGCAATTCGGACTCCGTTTACCATTTTTACCAAAGTATCCTTTATATTACGATAAACGTAATTCTCGTAAAATTAGCGTTAAACTCCTAAAATTCCCGAAATTTTCTTAAAATCCTTATAAATCATTAGGATCATAATAACGCTTTCTTTTCGTAAAATGGACTTGATTTGACATATTAACAAAAATTTCATTATATTATGTAATTACAAAATCTCGTAAATCCGGGTGTTACATTCCATCTACCTTATTTAAAATTTTGTCCTCAAAATTTGATTAGACAAACAACTCGAGATACCTAGCCATCATATATTGCTGTCGCTCCTAAGTCACTTCTTCAACCTCGTGGTTCCGCCATAGGACTTTAACTAGCGGAATGTCTTTGTTGCGTAAAACTTTGATCAAAGACTCCAAAATATGTACCGGCTTCTCCTCGTAAGTCAAGGTAGGTTGTACCTTAATCTCTCTTGCTTCCACGACATGCGATAGATTGCGCAAATACTTCCGAAGCATAGAGACGTGAAATACATTATGGATACCTTCCATTGAAGCTGGAAGCTGTAGTCGATACGCCATCTTCCCAATTTTCTTCAAAATAGGAAAGGGCCCCACATAACGAGGGTTTAACTTGCCTTTCCTTCCGAATCGCATCACACCTTTAAACGGAGAAACTTTCAAGTAAACCTCATCACCTTCTTCGAATTCCAGTTCCCTCCGTCTCGTGTCAGCATAGCTCTTCTGTCGACTCTGAGCTATCTCGATACGGTGTCTGATAACAGCAATCTTCTTTGTCGTTTGCTGTAGAATCTTAGGACCAACAATACTGGCTTCACCAACCTCGTCCTAATACCGCAGAGATCTATACTTTCGACCATATACAGCTTCGTACGGAGCCATACCAATGGTAGCGTGGAAGCTGTTGTTGTAAGAGAACTCGATCAGTGGCAAATACCTGCTCCACGATCCTTGAAATTCCAACACACAAGCTCTGAGCATATCCTCTAGAATCTGATTTGTTCTCTCTGTCTGACCATCAGTCTGAGGATGAAATGCCGTGCTGAAATGCAGTTGAGTCCCTATAGCTTTGTGCAGACTCTTCCAGAACTTCGATGTAAATCTCGGATCTCGATCTGAGACAATAGAAACTGGCACTCCATGTAGTCTCACAACCTCCTATACATAAAGCTTGACGAGCTAATCCATAGAAGATGTCATCTTTACAGATAAGAAGTGGGCCGACTTTGTCAATCGGTCCACGATCACCCAGATGCCGTCGTGACCCTTCGTCATCCTCGGGAGCCCCACAATAAAATCCATGGAGATCTGCTCCCATTTCCACTTCGGAATAGGTAGTGGCTGTAATGTTCCGGCCGGCCTCTGGTGTTCTGCTTTCTCCTGTTGACAAACTAAACAGGTTTCGACATATTTGGCAACCTCACTATTCATGTTTGGCTACCAGAAGTGTTGCTTTAAGTCCCGATACATCTTGGTACTTCCCAGGTGCACAGAATAAGCTGAAGAATGCGCCTCAGCCAATATCTCCTTCTTTAGCTCCTCATCGTTAGGCACGTACCACCTATGCCTGAACTTTAGAATACCATCCTCTGATAACTGGAAATTCGACGAATCCTCGGATGTCAAGCCAAACCGAAACTCCTTGCATTCCATATCTTTCTACTGAGCTTCACGTATTTTATCCAGAATAGTCGGCCTGAGAGAAATGTTGGTGAGCATACTAGACAACTCTACCACTATCTCCACATCGAACCTCTCAATCTCATATCGCAATGTAACCGACATCGCTGCAAGTGAAGGCTGACTCGCAGAAGGCATTCAGCTTAAAGCATTAGCGACCTTGTTCGCCTTTCCTGGATGGTACTTGATATCGAAATCATAGTCTTTCACAAACTCTAGCCACCTTCTATGATGACCCGAATATGCACGTATGGGTACGATGGCTGCACGAACCGGAACTCAGATGACGGTACGTCTGCGCGGGCAAACCAGAAGGTGACAGGTCGTAAAAAGGGGGTCGTCACAATCCCACATCGCTTGGGGAAGTATGTGGAAATGAAACATATGTAAAGAGACCCTTCCAACATAGCAAATACGCGTTTTGGAGCACGATTGACAACGGATCCCATAAGAACTCCGAAGTTAAAAGTGCTTCGGCGAGAGCAATTCCAGGTTGGGTAACCTTCTAGGAAGTTCTAGCCAAACAAAGCCTTGAGGGGAGGATATTGGGCTACTGCCCAATCCTCAGAGCGGACAATATCTTGCTGGGAAATGGGGTCGTTGCAAATGGTATCAGAGCCTGTACCCAACCGAAAATGTGGCCAACGAGGACGTTGGGCCCACGAGAGGGGGTGATTGTGATGACCCTAATGTGAACTTGTGTGTCGAGACCTAAGCCGAGTGTAGCCGAATCCCGGACTCGAGTATAGGCGAGTCCCGGGTCGTAAAAAGAGGGTTGTCACAATCCCACATCGCTAGGGGAAGTACATGGAAATGAAACATATGTAAGAGATCCCTCCCAAGATAGTAAGACGCGTTTTGGAGCGCGATTGGCAACGGATCCCATAAGAACTCCGAAGTTAAAAGTGCTTCGACGAGAGCAATCCCAGGTTGGGTGACCTTCCGGGAAGTTCTCACAAAACAAAGCCGTGAGGGGAGGATATTGTGCTACGGCCCAATCCCCAGAGCGGACAATATCTTGCTAGGAAACGGGGTCGTTACAAATGGTATCAGAGCCTGTACCCAACCGGAAATGTGGCCAACGAGGACGTTGGGCCCTTGAGGGGGTGATTGTGATGACCCGAATATGCACGTATGGGTACGATGGCTGCATGAACTGGAAGCCGGATGGCGGTACGTGCGCGCGAGCGAACCGGAAGGTGACAGGTCGTAAAAAGGGGGTCGTCACAATCCCACATCACTTGGAGAAGTATGTGGAAATGAAACATATGTAAAGAGACCCTTCCAACATAGCAAGATGCGTTTTGGAGCACAATTGGCAACGGATCCCATAAGAACTCCGAAGTTAAAAGTGCTTCGGCGGGAGCAATTCCAGGTTGGGTGACCTTCCGGGAAGTTCTCGCCAAACAAAGCCGTGAGGGGAGGATATTGGGCTACGGCCCAATCCCCAGAACGGACAATATCTTGCTGGGAAACGGGGTCGTTACACATTCTTTGTCGCATATTAAGTTCCTTCTATGTAAATAAGTACTTCAAGCTTTTGTGGTCAGAAAATATCTCGCACTGCTGTTCATATAAATAATGTCTCCAAATCTTCAGTGCGAAGACCGCGACTACTAACTCCAGATCATGCGTAGGATAATTCTGCTCATACGGCTTCAGCTGTCTAGAAGCATAAGCAATCACCCTACCCTCCTGCATAAGCACGCATCCGAGTCCAACTCCGGATGCATCGCAATATATACTGAATTTATCACCTTCAACAGACAATGTCAACACTGGAGCTGTAGTCAATCTCTGCTTCAATTCCATAAAACTGCTGTCACAAGCAGCCGACCATATAAACTTCTCATTCTTTCGAGTCAAGCGTGAGAGGGAAACTACAATATTCAAAAATCCCTTTATGAACTTCCGATAATAGCCAGACAACCCTAGAAATCCACGTACTTCACGCACGTTTTTAAGCTGCGGCCAATCTCTGACCACCTTAATCTTGCTCAGATCTACAGAAACTCCCTCCTGCGATATGATATGGCCAAGAAAACTGACCCGATCCAGCCAAAATTCACATTTGGAGAACTTTGGATACAGCTGGTGTCGTTGCAAAATCCTTAGAACAATCCTCAATTGCTCTTCATGCTCCTCCTTCGTCTTAGAATAAATCAATATGTCATCGATAAAGACTACGAAGAACTTGTCCAGGTACTCCTTGAAGACTCGGTTCATCAAATCCATAAACGCTGCAAGGGCATTAGTAAGTCCAAAAGACATAACTAGGAACTCATAATGCCCGTACCTCATTCGGAATGCCGTTTTCTGAATATCTTCCTTCCGGACTTTCAACAGATAAAAACCCGAGCGTAGGTCAATCTTGAAAAATACTCGGGCACCCTACAGTTGATCAAATAAATCATCTTTCCAGGGCAGTGGGTACTTATTCTTCACAGTAAGCTTATTCAGCTCTCTATAATCCACGCACATTCTGAGAGCACCCCAAGGTGAAAAACTGGGTCGGATGAAACCCTTATTCAGCAACTCCTCTAGCTGAGTTTTCAACTCTCTCAGTTCAGCAGGCGCCAATCTATATGGATTCTTAGACACAGGCGCCGAACTAGGATAAACATCAATCACAAATTCAATCTCCCGGTCTTGTGGTAAACTAGGGAGATCATCAAGGAAGATCTCAGAGAATTCTCTGACTATAGGAAGGTCACTCGGCTTTAATTCACTGAGTAACTGAGTATCAAATACTGCGGCTAGATAAATAGAGCACTCACCTTTAAATTGCTCATTGACCTTCATGGAATAGGAAACAGGCGATCCGCTCCATCTGTTCATTGCCTGATAAAAAAACTCGGCTTTACTCGGGGGTCGAAAGGTCACAATCCTGGATCGACAATCGATGGTGGTAAAGTGCTATGAAAGCTAGTCCATCCCTAAGATAAGATCGTACCGCTCTATGCTCAGAACTATCAGACAAGCATAAAGGGTAGCATCCCCCACTGAGACGACATTGCCTTGGAGAATACGATCCGACTGCATATGCTCTCCCGATGGCAGCATCACTCTATACTCTCCCGAAGGCAGCATCACTCTATATTCGACCTCTGCTAACTCAGACGCTAACCCCAATCTAGCCATGCAAGCAGCTGAAATAAAGGAATGCGTAGCTCCAGTGTCTATCAACGAAAATACCGCTACGCCAATAATCAAAATGGTACCTGCTATCACGAAAGGCTGAGCCTCATCATCGATATCGCCAGGCTCGATAAATGCAAAGATCCTCGGCATAACCCTCCTCTGGTCTCCGCCCAACTGATCCCAGCCCGGCTTTGGGTAATCTCTGACAAAATGGCCGACTTCACCACATATGTAACATTTGTTAGTGCCAACTTGGCACTCTCCACTGTGCTCTCGCTGAAATATGGGGCACCAAGGTATCTGTGGAGTCCCCTGTACTTATTTGCCCTTGCCTCGATCGTTGCCTCCTTCTAAAGGTCTCTTCACACCCCTTTGTTGCTGCGGGGGCTGTTGTACTGTAGGCTGCCATCCTCGGTTCTGTGACTGAGGATGGATCTCACGGAAGAAGCCCTTAGCTGGCTCCCTCAGTCTAACACAAGTTGCCCTGGCAGCTTCAAAGTCAAGGGCTATAGCAGCAATGTCAGAATAGGGCACGTCTATAATACCCGACACAATAATGTTCATCTAGATCTCAGGATTCAGCCCCTCCATAAACTGATGCACCTTGTCTTCATTATCACTTACAAGACGCGGTGAAAAACGTGATAAAGCCTCAAATTTCTGAATATATTCAGCAACCAAACCTGTCTGCTTCAGCTGCGTAAACTCGTTTCTCTTTGCCACTCTCACAGTACGGCTGAAATACCTGTCGAAGAATATGGTCTTGAATAGTTCCCAAATCATAACTGATACATCTGTCGTCGACTTGATCGAATTCCACAAGAAACGGGCATCCAACGACAAATGGAAGGTGACATAAGCTACCTTGCTCCCGTTCCCTACCTCTGCATACCCTAACATATCCTCCATCACCCTGATCCATTCCTCAGCAACTGTTGGATCCAATGATCGGCCATCAAATACTGGAGGTCGGAGGCTTTGGAATTTCTGCATGCCCTGATTATTAGGAACCACCAAATCTTGGGCCCTTTGATTCTCTCGGTTTACTAAGCTTTCAATCTGTTGTGCCTGTCGGTCCATGTGCTGAGACTGATGGTCTAACAATTCTGTAAGTCGATCCAATGCGTCATCCCTAGGATCTTTTCCTCGAACCATTTTTCTATAAAATTCCTATAAAAACAAAACAAAAAATCCTAAGAAACAAAAACAAAGAAATAAAATAGAACGTACTTACAGTCGAGGAAGGAAGTCCGCGTAGTAGCTGTGCAGTCGACCAGTCTGCAGAATCGTTTTTATAACCCGAGGGCTCTGATACCATAATTGTAGCGACCCTAATACTGTACCCAATTTTCCCGTATATATTTTTTTTATACATAAAACTTTAAACCTAACGTTCGAGCGGAATTAATACTTTAAAAATTTTAAATTGTTTAAGTTTATACTTTAAAACCATTTAACAAACTTAAATACAATTTAAAAAAAACTTAAAACAATATATTAAAACATTTAAAAACAAGGAAAAACAATCGACTGAGGAAAGGAGGGCAAAAGGGACATTTGTCCCTTTAAAGCCAGGGGCGATCGATCGCCAGTCAAAAAAGGGAGGGACGATCTTGATCGCCTCTTGCTGTGGTGAACGATCGCCTCGCGATCGTTCACCAAGCGATCGATCGGCCCCCCTTGGGGTGATCGATCGCCACACACTCTGGAAAAATTCCAGAGAGTGGCGATCCACCTTGGTGACTGATCGCCACTCTTGGCGATTGGTCGCCAAGTTCCCTGCCTCCCCTTTTTTCTTCTTCTTCTTCTTTCATTCTTTTCCCTGTAAACACATCCATTAACACACTTAACCATTTTTTTTCATTCATTTCCAATACATATCATAACAACTTCAACATAACAACTCTTTTTCCCCCTACGTACAATTCACACTTCACTAATTCTTCGTTTAACGACTCAAAACGCATTTTAAAATGTGGTAAGACTTTATGAAAACAAATCGCGTGGATATGTTTAAAAACCAAACATATTTCTATTACCAAACATTTACAAAACAAGTTTGTAAAACGTTTAAAAACTTCAAAACATAACCTATCAACTAGTCCAGATCCAAACATCCTATAATGTTCTATCTGTACAAATATTTTACCTAAACATTTCTTATCCAAAATATCCCAAAATACCTACATACGTCCCCACGGGTCATGAAACGCCTCGACTGCGCCAGCACACTCCCGCGATCATTCTTCTTCAACTGAACTCATGCATCAGGAGGAGGAACATCATTCTCACCTGTCTCGATATCACCTACACCATACAGACACACTATGAGCTAAAGGCTCAGTAAGTTTCGTAAATGTAAATGCATGCTCTGCGTATGAGTTTCAGAAATCATGCAACATTTTCTTATCATTACGTCGCAGACAGAATGTCACCGGGGTCTCAGCCTATTAGATGGAGAGGACACATCCCGCAGTCGAACTGCCCTCTTCACCTAATGGGGGGGGGGTACACGCTCACATCCGTAAACAGCCGTGCCTGAGCCCAACCTCGCGTAACCAGATAACAGATTACATAATTTCATTTCGTTCATTAGTTTCATTTTCTTAAACACGTGCAGAAATCCGTTTTCATGCTATTTTGAAACACGTGATGCATGAACAGTTATAGACATAAGGTAAACAAACATATTAAGTATCATCATGACAATAAAAGCAACTAAAAGCATGTCCTATAAAAGAACTAATCCTAACTACCCAACCTAAGCATTTAAACAAACAATTCTCCAAAGATCCTCGACGCAACATCGACGTAAAGTGTAGGACTCTTGGCTAAGTAAGTCACGAGAACTTATCTTGTGCGCGCTGAACTTCGATCTCTGTCCACGAGCGTCGTTCGTCTGAGGCAAAACACAACAGTTAACATTAACACGAGATTAAACTGTTAAATGTCCAAATTTAACAAAACCTTAACCAAGTAAATTCTCCTAAAATTCTAACTTAGCTCAATGAGGTATTTCACCGAGCAATTCATGCTCGATACCTCAAAACTTCCATTAATGAGTTTTTCCAAAAACCCCTAAAATTCTCAAATTTTAACGTTTCTCATAAATCGGCATAAATTTGTCCAATAACGTTCAATACGTCCATTATATTCACAACTAAGGTAAACCTATCGATTTCTAGCCCTAAACAACATTTTTAATGAAACCCTAAACGAACCCTAATCATTTAAACTCCTTAAAAATCAAAATAAACTTTGCTAAAACCTTAGAATCGTACCTAGGGTTGAGTTTGGGGAAGAAATCGCGAAGAATCGAGACGATCAGAGAGGAGGATCGGCGTTGGAAAGGAGAGAACGCCGTGAGTTGCCGGAGGAGGGAGAATAAAACTCAAGCAGAAATCATGAGTGAGGGAGAAGAAGAGGGGATTTTGATTTTAAACTAAATTTGACTTTGCAAATTACCTTTTTGCTCTTCCTTTGATTTTCTATTTGTTTTGTCCTTCGTTTCGTCAATTGTGTATCAATTCGGTTTCTCCAAATCTCCTTATTTCACCAATAACTTCAACTTATTATCAGGGTTCTTTTAAAACTGTCCGTTTGCAATTCGGACTCCGTTTACTATTTTTACCAAAGTATCCTTTATATTACGATAAACGTAATTCTTGTAAAATTAGCGTTAAACTGCTAAAATTCTCGAAATTTTCTTAAAATCCTTATAAATCATTAGGATCATAAAAATGCTTTCTTTTCGTAAAATGGACTTTATTTGTCATATTAACAAAAATGCCATTATATTCTGTAATTACAAAATCCCGTAAATCCGGGTGTTACACTCCACTTGAATGAAGGTACTCTTGGGTTGTTCCATCCAATTGGTAAGCATTTCCATGCATTGGTGGTAAACCTTGTGGTAATTCCTCCTTTAATCGTTCACTTTCCTCTTCCTTCAAAATGTCTTCCTCCTTTTGATATTCCATCTCAACAAGAGGAACTTCTTCGGAGTAATAATTGGCTCCTTCTAATGTCGCTTCTTCCTCTTTACTGAAGCTCGGTGTTTTCTCTAAAACTTCTTGCAATCCTACATTACTTAAAACTTTTTCATTGTACTCATTCATCTTTTTGGGCATAATAGGTGGTGATCCAAGAATGGTTGATGAATTGGCAAGTATCCTTGAAGTTTCTTGTACCCAATTTTCCAAAAGGTGGCCAGTAATTTTAATTCCGTCAATAATTGGTTTGGAAGATAGAATTGGTGGTTGATTAATCCTAGTCCTTATCCCCCTTTTATCCCTTAAATTTCTTCCATGAGTGGAGGGATATTCAGGCCTATTTTGATTCTTAAATTTGTAGGAGATAGGGTAACATATAGGGTGATCTTCCTTAAAAATTTTGTTCCTAAAATTGGGCTCTTCGTTTTCTGTTTTGGGCCAAATTCCTTCTCTAATATCCTCTTCATTATTGTCCAAGAAATCAAGTCTTCTTCCTTACTTCTTCTTAAATTTGCTACAAATCTTTCCCACAAAGATTTAGCTTTCTTGGTTAAACTCTTAGAGGCTAAGTTAACTTTTGCCCTTTCACCATAATACTTATAAGCAAATCTATTTTCTAACTTTTTAACCCAAATAGAATATTCATCACTACCGATGGGCAATCGATCGCCCCTTCATTTTAGGTGGGCGATTGCCCCTTCTGCCCCTGTTTTTGTCGGTTTCCACTGCTTCAATTGTTTTTAACTTCTTATTATGTTTCCTTTTAATAATTTTTAAAGTTTTATTAAATGGTTTTTAAAATAGATTTCAATTCAGATTCCGCTCGAATGTTTTAGGATAAAAAAATAATACGAAAAAATTAGGATACGGGTAAGGGTCGTTACAGTTATGGTATCAGAGCCCCCGGGTTTTAAAAATGGTTCTTTAGACTGCTCGACTGTACAGCCATTATGCGGACGTCCTTCCTCAACTGTAAGTATGTTTATAAGTTTAATTGATTTTAATTTTCTTAGGATTATTTATTTGATTTTATAGGAGCTATAAAATGGTCCGAGGTAGAGACGCTAGGGACGACACCATAGATCTATTGAGGGGTTTCATTGCACAACAATCCCAACTCATTGACTGACAAGCGCAGCTTATAGATAGGGAATTTCGTCAACTGGGGATGTTGACGAACAGGGAAAACCCTAGGATCGAAGGACTAGTCGTCCCCAATAATCACGGCACGAAAAGGGTGGGCAAGGAAGAAATCAAATCAAGTCGACGAAAGCACGTACGAGGAACTTCTCGGGCACCCCTGTGTCCTGAATGCCAGAAGGAACAATGTGGCAAGTGTAGATTAGGTACAGGTAAGTGCTTTCGATGTGGAGAGGTTGGCCACTATGTCAAGGATTGCCCGAAGCAAGGCAGAGACAACTCGGATGGGGATTAGGAAAATGTTGCACAGAAGATACTTGCCCTGATTGGAGAAGAGGAAACTGCCCAACCTTCAGCTGTTTCAGGTATAGTTTTATTTCAACAGTTAATGGAGTGAAAGATATTAGAGTAGAGATATAGTATAGAGTTAAAAGTTTGGAGATGATAATTGAGTAATAAGTTGAAATAAGCTTAAGAATAGAGAGGGGATGACGTAGACTTTGAATAAAAGAAGGATAGAGTTATGCGTTGATGTAACACCCCTAATACCGTACCCATGTTTCCATAAATTTTTTTTTTTTTTTTTTTTAAACTTTAAAACTTGACGTTAAGCAGAATTGAAATCGAAACCGAAACCGGAATCGAAATCAAAATTCGTTTGGTAAATCATTTAAAACATAAACTAAAACTATTTAATAAAACTTCAAAACATTTAATAAAAACATTTAAAAACCACGCAGAAGAAAGGGGGCAAAACTGTCCAGGCCCTGAAATTAGAGGCAGCGACCAGTGCAGCGACTGGTCGCTGCATCGCTGCGCCGAGGTAGCGATCGATCTCTGCGCTGCAGCAGAGATCGATCGCTGCATTGCTTCATAGCACCAGCGATTGATCTCTGCTGCAGAGCAGAGATCGATCGCTGCACACAATGCAGCGATCCCCTCCTTCAAACACTCCAACACTTCATCGACAATTCTCCTCAACACTTCATGCTTCACAAACACATCAATTAGCTCTCTGGAAATCTGAATTCCAGAGAGCAAAATCCTATTACATCACGCCTATACTCACAACAGCGTTTCAAAATTTCAAACTTTCATCTCTCTGGAATCCGATTCCAGAGAGTAACCCCTTTTACAATTCTCTTCCACTTGCAGCGGACTTTACGAAGTCCAACTGCGTGGATAGCTCTAAAAACCGAGCTTACCCGTACCAATCCCAAAACGAATCAAAACATTTCATAACGTTTATCAAAACAGTTTAAACCAAAGTGTTTTACATACAATTACCAAAATATTTTCTAACTCCTATCCAGATCCAAACAACCTAAAATACTCTATACGATTATCAGTTCAAAACATCTCAAAATAACCCCAGAGTCCATACATACATCCCCACGGGTCATATCGCGCCTCGACTATCTAGCGCACTCCCACGGCCATCATCCATCAACTGCACCCTACGTCAGGAGGAGGAATATCATCCTCACCTGGGTCAACGTAACCTAGAACGTCACCTACACCATACAGACACATATGAGATATTGAAATCTCAGTAAGCTACGTAAATGCAGATGCGTGCGCGCGTATGCCATTCAGAAAACATGCAGATTTCAGATTCATATACAGATACAGATTCATTACATCGCAGACAGATTGTTACCGAGATATCAGCCCTATAAATGGAAAGGATACATCCCGCGGTCGGACTACCACTTTCGATTTAGAGGAGGGGGGTACATGCTCACAAACCCTACAGCCAGGCCTGAGCCCCATCTCGCGTAACCAGATACAGATTACGTAGATTAATTACAGATGTTCATTTCTTTTCTTAAAACGCGTGCATAAATTCGTTTTCATGACATTTGAAATACGTGATGCATGAACAGATATAGA
The DNA here is from genome assembly GCA_022432975.1 of Begonia masoniana. Classification (NCBI taxonomy): domain Eukaryota; kingdom Viridiplantae; phylum Streptophyta; class Magnoliopsida; order Cucurbitales; family Begoniaceae; genus Begonia; species Begonia masoniana. The sequence continues at coordinate 23,842,052 of CM039506.1, read as the reverse complement.
CAGAAAGTAAACAATCAACATATATACCATCAAGACCAAAATAGAGTAACCTATAAACAATTTAAACCTAACTACCCAACCGAAAGCGATTTAAAGCAAACAATTCCTTAGGGATCCTCGATACGACATCGAAGTATGGTGTAGACCGATTGGTCAGAGTAAATCACGGAGACTTACCTGGAGCGCGCTGAATCTCAAGCTTCGTCCACGGGAGTCGTGTGTCTGAGACAAAAACACGATATTCGTCGTTAAAACCAATTTAAACTATTAACGTCCAAATTTCAAACCTTAACTAAAGAACTTTTCCTAAATTCTAACTTAGCTAATCGAAGTATTTAGAACGTTATTAAATGCTCGAATACTTGAAATTCCAATGACGAGTTATTTCCGAAAACTCGAAAATTCACAAATTTATACTTTTTCACAAATTGGTTTATTTTCGTCCAATAACGTCCGATACGTTCAATATATATCTAATCACGGCTAACCTATTAATTACGAACCCTAATTCGCGTTTTTAACGAAAATCGATCGAAACCCTAATTAACTAAATCTCCGTAAAACTCGAAATAAACGCTCAAAGACCGAAGCTGCATACCTAGGATAGCGAGAGGAGGAGAAACCGTGAAGAAATCGGAACGAACGGAGGTCGGACGGAGGTCGGATCGTCGATCGGCGTCGGCGGCCGAGAGAGAAGTTTCTTCTCTGTTCGTGAACGCCAGAGAGAAGAAGAAAATGTGAGGGAAAAGAGAGAATTGTAATGTTATATTAAATTGGTTTTGCAAATTACCATTTTGCCCTTCTCACTTAATTCTATTCGTTTCGTCGTTCGTTTCGTTAATCGTCCAACGATTCGGATTCTCGAAAATTCCATATTTTGCCAACAACTCATAATTATCACCAGGGCTTTATTAAAACTGTCCGTTCGCAAAACGGACCTCGTTTACTATTTTTACTAAAACGTCATTTTCATTACGATAAAGGTAATTACTCGGAATATAGCGTTATAATTCCGAAAGTTCTCCAAATTTCCCTAAAATTCTTATTATTCGTTAGGGTCGTAATGAAGCTTTCCGTTTGCAAAACCGACTTGATTTGACATATTTACCAAAAATGCCTTTATATAATAAAATATTGAATAATATATTAATTCCAAAAATCCGTACAAGCCGGATATTACATTCCACCCACCTTATTTAGAATTTTGTCCACAAAATTTACCACAGCTTATAGTCCTTGATATTAACGTCTCACGTCTTGCGGCATTTCATTTCGATTTATTGTCTGTACTCACGGCCATTCTTCGTGGTTCTAAACCAAAACTCATCACTATAATCCCTCATATTAGCCTTAATTCTATATTCCCCCACTTTCGATTTGATCGCGCGCGACCTCTCTCAAGTATGGAACATAATCAAATTTCCAATTCTCCAATCGTCACTTCAATAGTTGCGCATGCATCAACTTTCGACTCTCACTAAATCACTCACAGATTACATCTTCTAATAACACAATTCCTAACACAATTTCAAAGTTCTCTTTTTATCAACGTCTTTCCTCTGTCGTTCACTAAGGTCATAGCTACGTCCAAGCTCCCCAACGCCAGCGAAATCGAACGCCTATATATCATCAAATTTCTTGGTCGTAACCCAAATCTCATCATAACCCCATCGACTCTACCTACCGTCGGGATGAACCCAACTGAACTCCCACTACCCACATTAGCCTCGTACCATACTCCTTACTTTCAATGGGCCTAAACACATCAATCGTCTACGCATCCAAATCTTACCAACTTTCTAATCCTACGATCAAACGTTCTCTAACTGTGTACTTGTCACCAACCGACACAAGCACACGTTGGTCTTTATTTAATCACCCAAGACGTTAAACTTTCCAACTTATCAATTGGTCTCTACCAAAATTGTCTCTAGCCTCAATCCTTGAAATAACATCAACTTCTAAACGTCACTTGGTTGACTAGCGTTCAAGGATCACAAACAACACCCAGATTGTATTCCAAACTCCTATGTATTCTAACTTCAACTCCTCAAATTAAGTTCCTTTAGTTTCTAACTTTCCTAAGCTCGTCCGTGTCACTGAACACGTACCTACCATTTCACGCCCTTAAGGCCTTCTTAATTTCTTATTCCATCGTTAAATTCTTTTAATTACCCTTCGATTACCCACCTATCGAGTATAAAATTTCTACAGATATATAGATATATATAGATGTATAGAATATATAGTATATAGATATAGATCGGAGTTGTAAACCACTCTAGTGCACAAGTTCGTTGGTCTAATCCTCAGTCCCTACTTCTACCATCTCAGTCCTACATTCCTCTAGTAGTTCTCCTGTGCAACCTCTTGGTCATTAACATCCAAATCGTATCCTTCCTTTGATACTTCACGGGTCTTAATAACTATTTCTACGTGAGCTTCCCAACTAGAATTTCACTTCTTTATACTTCTCAGGTATCCTGTCTGTGATATCCCACGTCACATTCCTCCTCGAGTAACTTATCGACCTCGACCCCTGCTTCGATGCAGTTCCCACAACCTACTCCTTCCATTCCAACTACATCTCCGAAATTACATTCTGGCATCAACAGGTTTAACTAAGAGTTTAAGTTGTTACTCTCTTAAGGTTAATGCTCACTTGCAAATTAAGTCCCATAAATACCACGTTTTACTCTAAGTCGCCTTCATGAGTTCCATTACTATGTCTTACTGAAACGCTTATGCCTTCTACAATATGCTCGATTATCTAACTCGAATCTCCATTAACCTCGAGCACAGTAAAGTCTCTAAGTCTCGCTGTGGATTTGCTCTAAACCACTCCTTCTAACCTTAAGTCACTTATGTATCCATCGGTCTCGATTTGTCAAATAAGAGTCATACTCTTTAAAATTGCAAAGCTCACAATTCGTACGACACTAGTCAATCTTAACTCTTCATTGGATCTACGATCCCCCGTACTTATCTCAAATGTCGTGCATAGACTTCTCTAAATTTCCCGATGGTCTAAATCCTTTTTAGTCGGGTTCTAATTATTTCGCTTGGCTCTTGCACCATAACTCGTTCATCAGTCTACTCGTTTACAAACTTGTTGATGATAAGTTCACTCTCTTGTTTCGATTCTCTTCAGATTCTCAATTCTTCTCCTTCTATTTTTCCCAAGAGAAGGATTCAGAAACTTCTTTTCATTAAGGTTTAACCCTCCCGGACCACCGAACACTGTCGTTTCTACCTCCATACCGGAGGTGAGTCCTACGTTTGCAGTTCTCAACTGAAACTATACCCACTGTAAACCTTCTCTATTAAATCTCTATCCTCTCTACGGTCATTCAGACTACTTTGAACTCATAAGTATAACCTTAAATCTGAAGTGCTATATTTTTCCTCAGTAGTTACCACGTTCAAAACCTTAGCTCCTATGCTTTGGTTTTCTATCCTCATTTAAGCAACACCAATGGTCTGACGTATATTACTCATTAATAAATCTTAAATTCTCACCTAGTATGTCGGCTATATGCTTCTTACAGATTCAATATATTTCTTTATGGATTAGTCTTCTAAGGTATCTAAGGTGGTACCCTTTTCCTAGAGATCAGCCAATTCCAGTATCTAGAGTATCCATATGCACATGATTTCAATTCTCTAGCGCTTCGGGATTTAATAATTTTATAACTCGGAGTAACTCTCGTTACTCCATGCCTCTATATTGGTCGATACGATCGCCCCTACCCGATCACTTAAATCTTATGTCCGCGACTCGTATTGATCTATCACATCCATCTACACCACAACCATAATGGTTACTCTCATATCCTTTCCATAACAACACTAGGTAAGCTGCTCTGGACTATGATTTGTCTAATTACTTAAATCTTTTTCACACGAATTTAGGGTATACAAGTTCCTGCTAAATTTTCTTACCTACTTAATTCCACTTAGTATATCTTGACAGCCTAAAGTATTTCCAAATACACTTTTACATCTTAGTTTAAATTACTCCTTACTTCTCTACACCTTAAAACTCTAAGGGTTTGAGTTTCGTCAACTAGGGTTCATTTCCTATAAATTTAAATCCTACATCCTGTAAGATGTGTGACTCTAACAGTAACAAAATCTAAGTGTATACTTTTCACGGGTAAGTCAAGCTAACCTTATTACTACATAACTCTCATTCTATAAGGCCTATATGGTCTAACATCTACTTACCATCTTATCATCGAGGTTCACTCAAAACTCTTCTTGCCCATCTCCTACTATTCTCTTACCTCTCTATCCATAAACCTTCTCCTGTTTGTTACCTGACTATTGCTTCGAACTCTTACCCTATACCCCTTTTTCACTATTATATTAGATATAACTTATTTTATCCTATTAATATTCAAATTAAAACTCTACCTGTAACTGCCGAAGGTTGGGTAGTTTCTTCTTCTCAAGTCGAGGTAGGCAACTTTTGGGTATCATTTCTCTGATTCATGCCCCGTTGGCCTGTACCTGGTTGATCTCGGCCCGATCTTGGGCAATCTTTGACGAAATGACCATTCTCTCCACATCGAAAGCATTTATCTGTGCCTGTCCTACAATCGCCACGGTGCTTCTTCTGGCACACAGGACACAGAGGTCTTTGATAACTTCTTCGCACGCGTTTCCGTCGACTCTGTCTGATCTCTTCCTTGCCCGTCCTCTTCGTACCGTGGTTATTGGGAGCGGCCACCCCTAGGGTTCTTGGGCCACCTCGATTCGTCAATCCCTCGAGCTGACGAAATTGCCTACGTATGAGCTGAGCTTGTTGGTCTATGTGCTGGGACTGGCAGTCTACTAACTCCGTAAACCGATCCAGGATGTCGTCCCTAGGATCCCTTCCTCGAACCATATTTATAAAGCTCCTATAAAATTTAAAACAAATAATCCTAAGAAACAAAATCAAACAAAGCTATAAACAGACTTACAGTTGATGAAGGACGTCCGCGTAGTGGCTGTGTAGTCGAGCAGTCTACAGAATCGATTTTAAAACCCGGGGGATCTGATAGCATAATTGTAACACCCCTAATACCGTACCCGTGTTTCCATACATTATTTTTTTTTTTTTAAACTTTAAAACTTGACGTTAAGCAGAATTGAAATCGAAACCGAAACCGGAATCGAAATCAAAATTCGTTTGGTAAATCATTTAAAACATAAACTAAAACTATTTAATAAAACTTCAAAACATTTAATAAAAACATTTAAAAACCACGCAGAAGAAAGGGGGCAAAACTGTCCAGGCCCTGAAATTAGAGGCAGCGACCAGTGCAGCGACTGGTCGCTGCATCGCTGCGCCGAGGCAGCGATCGATCTCTGCGCTGCAGCAGAGATCGATCGCTGCATTGCTTCATAGCACCAGCGATCGATCTCTGCTGCAGAGCAGAGATCGATCGCTGCAGCTTTACAAGCAAGCAGCGATCGATCTCTGCTCTGCAGCAGAGATCGATCGCTGCACACAATGCAGCGATCCCCTCCTTCAAACACTCCAACACTTCATCGACAATTCTCCTCAACACTTCATGCTTCACAAACACATCAATTAGCTCTCTGGAAATCTGAATTCCAGAGAGCAAAATCCTATTACATCACGCCTATACTCACAACAATGTTTCAAAATTTCAAACTTTCATCTCTCTGGAATCCGATTCCCGAGAGTAACCCCTTTTACAATTCTCTTCCACTTGCAGCGGACTTTACGAAGTCCAACTGCGTGGATAGCTCTAAAAACCGAGCTTACCCGTACCAATCCCAAAACGAATCAAAACATTTCATAACGTTTATCAAAACAGTTTAAACCAAAGTGTTTTACATACAATTACCAAAATATTTTCTAACTCCTATCTAGATCCAAACAACCTAAAATACTCTATACGATTATCAGTTCAAAACATCTCAAAATAACCCCAGAGTCCATACATACATCCCCACGGGTCATATCGCGCCTCGACTACCCAGCGCACTCCCACGGCCATCATCCATCAACTGCACCCTACGTCAGGAGGAGGAATATCATCCTCACCTGGGTCAACGTAACCTAGAATGTAACCTACACCATACAGACACATATGAGATATTGAAATCTTAGTAAGCTACGTAAATGCAGATGCGTGCATGCGTATGCCATTCAGAAAACATGCAGATTTCAGATTCATATACAGATACAGATTCATTACATCGCAGACAGATTGTTACCGAGATATCAGCCCTATAAATGGAAAGGATACATCCCGCGGTTGGACTACCACTTTCGATTTAGAGGAGGGGGGTACATGCTCACAAACCCTACAGCCATGCCTGAGCCCCATCTCGCGTAACCAGGTACAGATTACGTAGATTAATTACAGATGTTCATTTCTTTTCTTGAAACGCGTGCAGAAATTCGTTTTCATGACATTTGAAATACGTGATGCATGAACAGATATAGACAGAAAGTAAACAATCAACATATATACCATCAAGGCCAAAATAGAGTAACCTATAAACAATTTAAACCTAACTACCCAACCGAAAGCGATTTAAAGCAAACAATTCCTTAGGGATCCTCGATACGACATCGAAGTATGGTGTAGACCGATTGGTTAGAGTAAATCACGGAGACTTACCTGGAGCGCGCTGAATCTCAAGCTTCGTCCACGGGAGTCGTGTGTCTGAGACAAAAACACGATATTCGTCGTTAAAACCAATTTAAACTATTAACGTCCAAATTTCAAACCTTAACTAAAGAACTTTTCCTAAATTCTAACTTAGCTAATCGAAGTATTTAGAACGTTATTAAATGCTCGAATACTTGAAATTCCAATGACGAGTTATTTCCGAAAACTCGAAAATTCACAAATTTATACTTTTTCACAAATTGGTTTATTTTCGTCCAATAACGTCCGATACGTTCAATATATATCTAATCACGGCTAACCTATTAATTACGAACCCTAATTCGCGTTTTTAACGAAAATCGATCGAAACCCTAATTAACTAAATCTCCGTAAAACTCGAAATAAACGCTCAAAGACCGAAGCTGCATACCTAGGATAGCGAGAGGAGGAGAAACCGTGAAGAAATCGGAACGAACGGAGGTCGGACGGAGGTCGGATCGTCGATCGGCGTCGGCGGCCGAGAGAGAAGTTTCTTCTCTGTTCGTGAACGCCAGAGAGAAGAAGAAAATGTGAGGGAAAAGAGAGAATTGTAATGTTATATTAAATTGGTTTTGCAAATTACCATTTTGCCCTTCTCACTTAATTCTATTCGTTTCGTCGTTCGTTTCGTTAATCGTCCAACGATTCGGATTCTCAAAAATTCCATATTTTGCCAACAACTCATAATTATCACCAGGGCTTTATTAAAACTGACCGTTCGCAAAACGGACCTCGTTTACTATTTTTACTAAAACGTCATTTTCATTACGATAAAGGTAATTACTCGGAATATAGCGTTATAACTCCGAAAGTTCTCCAAATTTCCCTAAAATTCTTATTATTCGTTAGGGTCGTAATGAAGCTTTCCGTTTGCAAAACCGACTTGATTTGACATATTTACCAAAAATGCCTTTATATAATAAAATATTGAATAATATATTAATTCCAAAAATCCGTACAGGCCGGATATTACATTCCACCCACCTTATTTAGAATTTTGTCCACAAAATTTACCACAGCTTATAGTCCTTGATATTAACGTCTCACGTCTTGCTGCATTTCATTTCGATTTATTGTCTGTACTCACGGCCATTCTTCGTGGTTCTAAACCAAAACTCATCACTATAATCCCTCATATTAGCCTTAATTCTATATTCCCCCACTTTCGATTTGATCGCGCGCGACCTCTCTCAAGTATGGAACATAATCAAATTTCCAATTCTCCAATCGTCACTTCAATAGTTGCGCATGCATCAACTTTCGACTCTCACTAAATCACTCACAGATTACATCTTCTAATAACACAATTCCTAACACAATTTCAAAGTTCTCTTTTTATCAGCGTCTTTCCTCTGTCGTTCACTAAGGTCAGAGCTACGTCCAAGCTCCCCAACGCCAGCCAAATCGAACGCCTATATATCATCAAATTTCTTGGTCGTAACCCAAATCTCATCATAACCCCATCGACTCTACCTACCGTCGGGATGAACACCAACTGAACTCCCACATTAGCCTCGTTACCATACTCCTTACTTTCAATGGGCCTAAACACATCAATCGTCTACGCATCCAAATCTTACCAACTTTTCTAATCCTACGATCAAACGTTCTCTAACTGTGTACTTGTCACCAACCGACACAAGCACACGTTGGTCTTTATTTAATCACCCAAGACGTTAAACTTTCCAACTTATCAATTGGTCTCTACCAAAATTGTCTCTAGCCTCAATCCTTGAAATAACATCAACTTCTAAACGTCACTTGGTTGACTAGCGTTCAAGGATCACAAACAACACCCAGATTGTATTCCAAACTCCTATGTATTCTAACTTCAACTCCTCAAATTAAGTTCCTTTAGTTTCTAACTTTCCTAATCTCGTGTCTACTGAACACGTACCTAACCATTTCACGCCCTTAAGGCCTTCTTAATTTACTTATTCCATCGTTAAATTCTTTTTAATTACCCTTCGATTACCCACCTATCGAGTATAAAATTTCTACATATATATATATATATATATATATATATATATATATATATATATATATATATATATATATATATATATATATATATATATATATATATATATATATATATATATATATATATATATATATATATATATATATATATATATATATATATATATATATATATATATATATATATATATATATATATATATATATATATATATATATATATATATATATATATATATATATATATATATATATATATATATATATATATATATATATATATATATATATATATATATATATATATATATATATATATATATATATATATATATATATATATATATATATATATATATATATATATATATATATATATATATATATATATATATATATATATATATATATATATATATATATATATATATATATATATATATATATATATATATATATATATATATATATATATATATATATATATATATATATATATATATATATATATATATATATATATATATATATATATATATATATATATAGATCGGAGTTGTAAACCACTCTGGTGCACAAGTTCGTTGGTCTAATCCTCAGTCCCTACTTCTACCATCTCAGTCCTACATTCCTCTAGTAGTGCTCCTGTGCAACCTCTTGGTCATTAACATCCAAATCGTATCCTTCCTTTGATACTTCACGGGTCTTAATAACTATTTCTATGTGAGCTTCCCAACTAGAATTTCACTTCTTTATACTTCTCAGGTATCCTGTCTGTGATATCCCACGTCACATTCCTCCTCGAGTAACTTATCGACCTCGACCCCTGCTTCGATGCAGTTCCCACAACCTACTCCTTCCATTCCAACTACATCTCCGAAATTACATTCTGGCATCAACAGGTTTAACTAAGAGTTTAAGTTGTTACTCTCTTAAGGTTAATGCTCACTTGCAAATTAAGTCCCATAAATACCACGTTTTACTCTAAGTCGCCTTCATGAGTTCCATTACTATGTCTTACTGAAACGCTTATGCCTTCTACAATATGCTCGATTATCTAACTCGAATCTCCATTAACCTCGAGCACAGTAAAGTCTCTAAGTCTCGCTGTGGATTTGCTCTAAACCACTCCTTCTAACCTTAAGTCACTTATGTATCCATCGGTCTCGATTTATCAAATAAGAGTCATACTCTTTAAAATTGCAAAGCTCACAATTCGTACGACACTAGTCAATCTTAACTCTTCATTGGATCTACGATCCCTCGTACTTATCTCAAATGTCGTGCATAGACTTCTCTAAATTTCCCGATGGTCTAAATCCTTTTTAGTCGGGTTCTAATTATTTCGCTTGGCTCTTGCACCATAACTCGTTCATCAGTCTACTCGTTTACAAACTTGTTGATGATAAGTTCACTCTCTTGTTTCGATTCTCTTCAGATTCTCAATTCTTCTCCTTCTATTTTTCCCAAGAGAAGGATTCAGAAACTTCTTTTCGTTAAGGTTTAACCCTCCCGGACCACCGAACACTGTCGTTTCTACCTCCATACCGGAGGTGAGTCCTACGTTTGCAGTTCTCAACTGAAACTATACCCACTGTAAACCTTCTCTATTGCATCTCTATCCTCTCTACGGTCATTCAGACTACTTTGAACTCATAAGTATAACCTTAAATCTGAAGTGCTATATTTTTCCTCAGTAGTTACCACGTTCAAAACCTTAGCTCCTATGCTTTTGTTTTCTATCCTCATTTAAGCAACACCAATGGTCTGACGTATATTACTCATTAATAAATCTTAAATTCTCACCTAGTATGTCGGCTATATGCTTCTTACAGATTCAATATATTTCTTTATGGATTAGTCTTCTAAGGTATCTAAGGTGGTACCCTTTTCCTAGAGATCAGCCAATTCCAGTATCTAGAGTATCCATATGCACATGATTTCAATTCTCTAGCGCTTCGGGATTTAATAATTTTATAACTCGGAGTAACTCTCGTTACTCCATGCCTCTATATTGGTCGATACGATCGCCCTTACCCGATCACTTAAATCTTATGTCCGCGACTCGTATTGATCTATCACATCCATCTACACCACAACCATAATGGTTACTCTCATATCCTTTCCATAACAACACTAGGTAAGCTCTGGACTATGATTTTGTCTAATTACTTAAATCTTTTTCACGAATTTAGGGTATACAAGTTCCTGCTAAATTTTCTTACCTACTTAATTCCACTTAGTATATCTTGACAGCCTAAAGTATTTCCAAATACACTTTTACATCTTAGTTTAAATTACTCCTTACTTCTTTACACCTTAAAACTCTAAGGGTTTGAGTTTCGTCAACTAGGGTTCATTTCCTATAAATTTAAATCCTACATCCTGTAAGATGTGTGACTCTAACAGTAACAAAATCTAAGTGTATAACTTTTCACGGGTAAGTCAAGCTAACCTTATTACTACATAACTCTCATTCTATAAGGCCTATATGGTCTAACATCTACTTACCGTCTTATCATCGAGGTTCACTCAAAACTCTTCTTGCCCATCTCCTACTATTCTCTTACCTCTCTATCCATAAACCTTCTCCTGTTTGTTACCTTACTATTGCTTCGAACTCTTACCCTATACCCCTTTTTCACTATTATATATATATATATATATTTTTTATCCTATTAAATATTCAAATTAAAACTCTACCTGTAACTGCCGAAGGTTGGGTAGTTTCTTCTTCTCCAGTCGAGGTAGGCAACTTTTGGGTATCATTTCTCTGATTCATGCCCCGTTGGCCTGTACCTGGTTGATCTCGGCCTGATCTTGGGCAATCTTTGACGAAATGACCATTCTCTCCACATCGAAAGCATTTATCTGTGCCTGTCCTACAATCGCCACGGTGCTTCTTCTGGCACACAGGACACAGAAGTCTTTGATAACTTCTTCGTACCCTGGTTATTGGGAGCGGCCACCCCTAGGGTTCTTGGGCCACCTCGATTCGTCAATCCCTCGAGCTGACGAAATTGCCTACGTATGAGCTGAGCTTGTTGGTCTATGTGCTGGGACTGGCAGTCTACTAACTCCGTAAACCGATCCAGGATGTCGTCCCTAGGATCCCTTCCTCGAACCATATTTATAAAGCTCCTATAAAATTTAAAACAAATAATCCTAAGAAACAAAATCAAACAAAGCTATAAACAGACTTACAGTTGATGAAGGACGTCCGCGTAGTGGCTGTGTAGTCGAGCAGTCTACAGAATCGATTTTAAAACCCAGGGGCTCTGATACCATAATTGTAACACCCCTAATACCGTACCCGTGTTTCCATACATTTTTTTTTTTTTAAACTTTAAAACTTGACGTTAAGCAGAATTGAAATCGAAACCGAAACCGGAATCGAAATCAAAATTCGTTTGGTAAATCATTTAAAACATAAACTAAAACTATTTAATAAAACTTCAAAACATTTAATAAAAACATTTAAAAACCACGCAGAAGAAAGGGGGCAAAACTGTCCAGGCCCTGAAATTAGAGGCAGCGACCAGTGCAGCGACTGGTCGCTGCATCGCTGCGCCGAGGCAGCGATCGATCTTTGCGCTGCAGCAGAGATCGATCGCTGCATTGCTTCATAGCACCAGCGATCGATCTCTGCTGCAGAGCAGAGATCGATCGCTGCAGCTTTACAAGCAAGCAGCGATCGATCTCTGCTCTGCAGCAGAGATCGATCGCTGCACACAATGCAGCGATCCCCTCCTTCAAACACTCCAACACTTCATCGACAATTCTCCTCAACACTTCATGCTTCACAAACACATCAATTAGCTCTCTGGAAATCTGAATTCCAGAGAGCAAAATCCTATTACATCACGCCTATACTCACAACAACGTTTCAAAATTTCAAACTTTCATCTCTCTGGAATCCGATTCCAGAGAGTAACCCCTTTTACAATTCTCTTCCACTTGCAGCGGACTTTACGAAGTCCAACTGCGTGGATAGCTCTAAAAACCGAGCTTACCCGTACCAATCCAAAAACGAATCAAAACATTTCATAACGTTTATCAAAACAGTTTAAACCAAAGTGTTTTATATACAATTACCAAAATATTTTCTAACTCCTATCCAGATCCAAACAACCTAAAATACTCTATACGATTATCAGTTCAAAACATCTCAAAATAACCCCAGAGTCCATACATACATCCCCACGGGTCACATCGCGCCTCGACTACCCAGCGCACTCCCACGGCCATCATCCATCAACTGCACCCTACGTCAGGAGGAGGAATATCATCCTCACCTGGGTCAACGTAACCTAGAACGTCACCTACACCATACAGACACATATGAGATATTGAAATCTCAGTAAGCTACGTAAATGCAGATGCGTGCGTGCGTATGCCATTAAGAAAACATGCAGATTTCAGATTCATATACAGATACAGATTCATTACATCGCAGACAGATTATTACCGAGATATCAGCCCTATAAATGGAAAGGATACATCTCGCGGTCGGACTACCACTTTCGATTTAGAGGAGGGGGGTACATGCTCACAAACCCTACAGCCATGCCTGAGCCCCATCTTGCGTAACCAGATACAGATTACGTAGATTAATTACAGATGTTCATTTCTTTTCTTAAAACGCGTGCAGAAATTCGTTTTCATGACATTTGAAATACGTGATGCATGAACAGATATAGATAGAAAGTAAACAATCAACATATATACCATCAAGACCAAAATAGAGTAACCTATAAACAATTTAAACCTAACTACCCAACCGAAAACGATTTAAAGCAAACAATTCCTTAGGGATCCTCGATACGACATCGAAGTATGGTGTAGAACGATTGGTCAGAGTAAATCACGGAGACTTACCTGGAGCGCGCTGAATCTCAAGCTTCGTCCACGGGAGTCGTGTGTCTGAGACAAAAACACGATATTCGTCGTTAAAACCAATTTAAACTATTAACGTCCAAATTTCAAACCTTAACTAAAACATAAAATTGAAAACACTATGCAGCAACAGTTTTCTCAAACATTCAAAAACAGCTTTTGCACAGAGATTAGCAGACAGAAGTATAGCAAACAAAAAAATAGATTTTGGGTAATAGCTTTTAGCAGTTAAAACAAACCAGGTTTGCCATTTGAGTTATATCATTTGAAAACTTGCAAGATGCATTTAAATAGTGAACAAAAACTTAGACCAACAATGCACAACAAGGCCAAATCAATCAGCAGAGAGAGATTAAGAGTGGAGTTCTTTGCTGGCTAAACAGAACACTGCACGCAAATATGGATTTGCAGAATTGAAACAAACAAAAATATACAGGCGGCCATAACAGAATTTAAGGGCAAACAAAACCAGATTTGCAATAGAATTTTTTTAGCAAGCTGAATTTAAAGTTGTAGGCATTGTTAAACTGAATGTAAACAGGTCATAGCACCATAGAAATCAGCAAATACAATTGGTTGAGTAGAACTTCTATTGGGTGCAGAAAAAAAAAAAAAAAAAAAAAAAAAAAAAAAAAAAAAAAAAAAAAAAAAAAAAAAAAAAAAACAGAAACACACTAACAAGTACAACAACAGAGAAATAGGATGGGAAACAATCCTGAACAAAACAAACTAAACAATCTATCCTACGCCATGCTAACACAGAAGCAAGCCGATTGCTTCACTTAACAGAGCACTAAATGTGCTTGGATACTGAACAAAACAACACTACCGTAGAGAAGAACAAACAGAAAAATGCTCAGCAGAATCAAAGCAGAAACACAGAACCAGAGGAAACAAAAACAGAACAATACTCATCACAACAGAAAATAACAACAGAGATACACATGCTTGAACTAAAACAATCTAAACATCAAACTAAATAAGATATGCATGCTGACAGAAAACAAAACAAAGAAACAAAACAGAACACTAGACACGAACGGAGAAAATGACAGAATATGAAGAGCACTAGGATTTGATACCACTTGATAGGTTCCAGGCCTGCAATGGGGTTAGAAATGCACATGCGGAAGATAGCAAAATGAGACAATGATCGGTGCTCAAAGGAACACCCTAAAACAGAACAGAAAATCGATAATATAGGGCAATAAGAAATTGAAAATGGCGAGAGGGGGAGAAGAGTGATACCGAGCTTCCAAGAAGTGGGTGCTGTGCAGAATGGTGCGGAAATGATGGCGGAGTGGATTGAAGACCCCAAACCGACCCAGAAACGATTCGGCGTTTTGGGTGACAGAAATTCGTCGTTGCTAGAGAAGGATTCTCGGCGGAGGGCACTATGGCATTTGCCCCTTTTCTTCATTGCTTCCATTGCCTGGAAGAGGAAGAAAGGGACTAAGATCACCCCCTAGCAGCCACGAGCTCGGGATGAAATCGGGGGCTTCATCCAGGCGCTGTGCGCCGATGACGCACCGAGAGAAAATCTCTCTGTCGCTCGCGGAGAGCGTTCCAAACAAGAAGAAAACTCCTTTGCAAATCCAAAAATTCGTAATATAAGCTAAAGTTTTACAGAGGTGGAAGGAAAGCTTAAATACAAGAGGGAGAATCGGGGAAGAAGAAGAAGAGAGGCGCCTGGAAAATCATCGGGCAACGGCTAGAAAAAGAGCCGTTGGCAGCGAAGAAGAAGCTGCTCGGGCAGTTCGGTCTGCAGAATGCACTCCAGGCCGGTTCACTTCTTTGCCCTTTGGTTCAGCTTTGGTTCAAGCTTTGTTCTCCTTGGTTCATCCGGTTCAGCTTGGTTCCTCTTGGTTCGGCCTTGGTTCAGCATTCTTTAGGCCTCGGTTCACCTTCCTTTGAGGACTATTACAAAAAAACTACGTTCTAAAAGACTAAAACTTGCCAATTAATGAGTTTTAAATAAAACTAAAATTTCCTAAAAATATATAAATTAAATACAAGTTTAAGTTTCCTAAACTTTAAACAAAGAAAACTTAAAACATGAATTTGTCTAAGGGAAGACAAATCCCCCCTTTAAACCCATGGGTTGTCACCTACAAAATTAGCAAACAAATTAGGCCATAAAGATGGATAGAAGACGTACCTCAACTTGGCTCGGGCCTCGAGTCTCGGGGCACATCAATTACATAAGATGATTTTGGCCGAGGCACGCTCGTCCTCATTTTCTGTACATCTTGGCAGCACCAAGATGTATCGGGACTTAAAGTTAGTTTACTGGTGGCCAAACTTGAAGAGGGACGTTGCTAAGTATGTAGAGTCGTGTTTGGTATGCCAACAAGTCAAGGCAGAGCATCAACGTCCAAGTGGTTCCCTTCAACCATTACTGATCCCCGAGTGGAAGTGGGAACACATCGTCATGGATTTTGTTGTGGGACTGCCTAAGACAACTAAAGGTCATGATAGCATTTGGGTAGTAATTGACAGAATGACGAAGTCAGCTCATTTCCTACCAATAAGGACAACCTACGCGATGGACCAGCTAGCTAATCTATATGTTTAGGAAATCATCAGATTACATGGTATTCCAGTGTCTATTGTCTCCGATCGTGATCCCAGGTTTACCTCACGCTTTTGGAAAAGTTTACAAGGCACGCTAGGTACAAAGTTATCCTTTAGCACTGCTTTCCACCTGCAGACTGATGGACAATCTGAGACGACTATTCGGATACTCGAGGATATGTGGAGAGCATGTGTGCTAGATTTCCAGACATCTTGGAGCCGACATCTGCCCTTGGTTGAATTCTCCTACAACAATAGTTACCAGTCCACCATCGCTATGGCACCGTATGAAGCACTGTATGGTAGAAAATGTAGATCACCTTTATATTGGGACGAAGTTGGTGAAGCAAAACTCCTAGGACCCGAGATTTTGCAGCAGATGTCAGATAAGATTGCCATTATTAGGATGAGAATGATGACTGCACAAAGCCGACAGAAGAGTTATGCAGACCAAAGTAGGAGAGACCTTGAGTTTGCTGTCGGAGATGAGGTTTTCCTAAAAGTTTCACCATGTAAGGGAGTTTTAAGATTTGGCAAGAAGGAAAAGCTTAATCCGCGATTTATTGAACCATTTCCTGTCTTGGGAAGGATTTGTAGTACAGCTTACAAACTGCAATTTCCCCCATCACTGGAAAAAATACATAATGTCTTTCATGTGTCAATGTTAAGGAAATGCATACGTGATCCGACACATGTTGTTGAGTCAACCGAAATCGATACTGAGCCAACGCTGATGTATGAAGAGAAACCTGTAAGGATTATGGAATCTGCAGTTAGGACTCTGAGGAATAAAGAAATCCCACTAGTGAAGGTTTTACGGAAGAATGATGGCATTGGAGAAGCCACGTGGGAGCGACAGCAAGACATGTTAGACAAATATCCTAAACTATTTGTTTGATCAATTTTCGAGGATGAAAATTTTGTTTAAGGAGGGGTGGATGTAACACCCGACAAGTTTGACCAGATGAATTTTTTTAACTGTTTTAACGGTCATGTTTATTTTGACCTTTTCGGTTTGGAATTTATGCCAAGACTAAATTAATTACTTGTGATGAAAATCTAGGTTAGGTGGCAAAATTGAAATTAAGGATGATTGGATTTAATATAAATAGAAAGTGGAAACTCTTAAACCTCACCAAAATCTCACTGTAGCCGACATTCCCTTCTACGTTCTCTCGTTCCCCGAGCTGTCTCCCTCTGCCAGCGACTCTCTCATCGGTGACTGATTCTTCAGCCTCCACCCCAACAATCCACACTCTAGGTAAGACTTTGGTAATGTATTTACTGGTTATTTACTTTGAGCTCTGTTTTCTGCTAGAGCTGGGATTTCAGATTTTTCAATGACAGAATAAGGGTAGTAATGTTTATAACCCGAGTTTAATAAAGGCATCTCCAATTCGATTCTGGACTTTATTATAACTGACTAGGAATAGTTCTCGACCAAATCTGGTTATTTTTATTCTGGAAATTTAGGCTACGCACACAGAGTGCTCAGCTAAAGGACTTATATATATATATATATATACGTTAGATTATAGGGTGACTCTTGATTAGAACTTTTAGGATGTTGTTTTAACTTTACAATGTGGAATGTTTTAGGTGAGGAAGTCTGAGGAGAAGTACTCAAAATTGCTAAGGAAACTGGGTAAGTAAATGTGTAGGATTGCCCGGCCATTAGAGCCCTACATCACAGGGGTGCTAGTTAGAAACTGTTTTTCGATGTTTAAAGATTATCTGAGCTTTTGCCTGTTAGTTACGATACTTGAACTGAAAGAATGATCCTTGTTAGATGTATGACCTGTTCAGTAGGATGATGAACCAAGAGTATCCTTGCTAATGCATCACGAATGTTTCTCAAGCATATGAAAGTGTTTTAAGTGCATGTTTTCTCTCATGAACAAGATATGAATACGAAACCTATGCAACATGGATTATGAGAGGGTTGGGAGCGGTTTTGTAATATCCGGCTAGTACGGATTTCATATATAATATATTATATTAATATTCTATTAAATAATGGCATTTTCCGTAAATATGTCAAATCAGGTCCGATTCACGAAAAGAAAGCGTCATTATGACTCTAACGAATAATAAGAATTTTAAGAAATTTACGGGAATTTTCGGAGTAATGACGCTATATTCCGAATAAATACGTTTTTTGAAGCGTAAATGACGTTTTAGTAAAAATAGTAAACGAGGTCCAAATTGCGAACGGATAGTTTCAGTAAATCCAAAATATTAAGTTGGACTTATTAGTGAAATAAGGAAGTTTGGTGAATCCGAATCGCTGGACGATTGACAAACCGAAGAACGAAACAAATATAAAAACGAATGCAAGGGCAATATGGTAATTGTCAAACCAAAATTTATTTAATAAATATCACTTTTTTCTTCTCTCCCTCATTTCTCTTCTTCCCTGCTCCGCCAAACTCCAGAGAGCGATTCTCTCTCTCTCCCTCCCACGGCGTTCTCTCATTCCGGCGACTCAAGCCCTCCGATCGATCCGTTTTCTTCACGGTTTCTCTTCCTCTCGCAACCCTCGGTAAGTCTTTATAGTTTTAGAGCATTAAAATCGGAGTTTAGTCAAGTTTAAACTAATAGGTTTTCGTTAGGGTTTCGTTGAAATTGTCGATTTTGGATTCAAAATTTAGGGGTTTGCCGTAATTAAGGTTATAGCAAACGTATTAGACGATAATGGATGAATTTGATTAATTTAGGACGAATGTTAAAAATTGTAAATTTTTGAGATTTTAGGGAAAAACTCGTAAATTGAGAATTTAGGTGCCGAGCGTAAATTGCTCGAAATATGGCTCAATAAATTGAAATAGAACCTTGGGAAGTTTCCTTAGTTAAGGTTTTGTTTAAATTGGACGTTTAGTAGTTTAAATCCGTTTTAACAGCGAATATTATGTTTTGCCTCAGACCAGCAACGCTCGTGGACGGAGCTAGAAGTGCAACGGACACGAGGTAAGTTCTCGTGATTCTTCTCTGGCCGATTGGCCTACACCGTACGTCGAACGTCGTCTCGAGGATTTTGGAGATGCGATAGTTTAATTGTATTTTGGTTGGGTAGTTAGGTTTATTTGTTTTAAAGATTAAGTTTTTATAGTCTTGATGGTATACATGGTTGTCTGTTTAATGTATGATATGAATTGTTCATGCATCACGGGTAATGAATTCCGCATGTGTTTTAAGGAAAGTAATGGACCTAATTAATCTACGAAATCTGTATCTGGTCACGGCGGGGTGGTGTAGACCCCGGTGACAATCTGTCTGCGACCTAATTAAAAAGTAAAATGAACCAACGAAGTTAATCTACGTAATCTGTTATCTGGTCACGTCGAGGTGAGGTAGCCTCGGTGACAATCTGTCTGCGACCTAATTAAAAAGTAAAATGAACCAACGAAATTAATCTACGTAATCTGTTATCTGGTCACGTCGAGGTGAGGTAGCCTCGGTGACAATCTGTCTGCGACCTAATTAAAAAGTAAAATGAACCAACGAAATTAATCTATGTAATCTGTTATCTGGTCACGTCGAGGTTAGGTAGCCTCGGTGACAATCTGTCTGCGACCTAATTAAAAAGTAAAATGAACCAACGAAATAAATCTACGTAATCTGTTATCTGGTCACGACGAGATTGGTTAGATCTCGGTGACGTTCTGTCTGCGACGTAATAAATCTGAATCTGAATGAATCTGTTGTCTGAATCTGTTATCTGAATATGACATCTGCATGTTTATGAATGACATACGCATCTGCATTTACGAGGCTTGCTGAGATTTTTATCTCATAGTGTGTTGTATGGTGTAGGTAACGTAGACTCCGAGGATCCAGGTGAGGATGGGATTCCTCCTCCTGAGGCATGAGTCCAGTTGATCGAGGATGGCTGCGGTGGTGTGCTGGCGCAGTCGAGGCTTCACCGACCCGTGGGGACGTATGTACAGATTTTGAGGGTCTTTTTGGTATATTTTGGGATGTTTGATGAATTGTATAGACGTTATAGGATGTTTGGTAAACTGTATATAGGAAATGTTTTGGTTTAAAGCTTTTATTTAACGTTATAGAAATGTTTTGATGGTTATGGATAGTCTCGATTTTAGATATATCCATGCAGTTGGATTTCGCAAAGTCCGCTGTGAATTGGTGGAATTTAGAATATATTTCGGTTGAGTTAGGTTCTAAATCGATGGTTGTTATTGGTGGTAAATTTTGTTAAGTATAAGAAGTTACTCTCTGGAATATGGTTTCCAGAGAGTGTTAGTGAAAAATTGTAGAGTCATGCTCTCTGGAATTCGTTCCAGAGAGCACTTGTGAAAAATGAAAACAAGAAAAGGAGTGGAGAAAGGCGAAAACGGGGGCAGATAAGGGCTGGGTCGCTGCAAAGTGCAGCGATCCTTTTTCCCAAAATGCCCTCCCTTTTATTTTAATTAAGAATTGTTTTAAATATAGTTTTATTAAATTGTTTTATTGGTTTTAAATTGTATTGTTTTAAATGATTTTAAAGTTAGATTTCAATTCCGATTTCGATTCTGGTTTCGATTTCGGTTTAGTTTCCGCCTAGAGTTTAATTAAAGATATTAGGATAAAAAAAAAAATATTACGGGAAAATATGGGTACAGTATTAGGGTCGTTACAGGTTTGGCGTATGTCACTGTCCAAAAGAGGGACTAAGAATACGACCCGCAAGGGACTATGTACACTTTCACTGTCGAACCCCCTTACCGGCACAAATCCTCCCTTAATCCATACAATGTAAATGATGAATATGAATGATGAATATGAATATGAACAAGAACAAGAAAAGATTCATGAGCATGCATTTCTTTAAACTGTGCATTCATGCATATGTGTTAGCATTGCATTCCTTACTAAGCATTAGACTTATAGTTTAAACCTTATGATGTAGGCGAAGAATTAACATGTGAGGATTCCAAATTCAATGAGGAAGTTTAAGGCTGGTTGCTGGATGGTGCTCAGGGTGACAGTGCATGGCTGGAAAGGTGATTATGACTCGTGGTTAATCCTCATATAATGTCAATAAGGATTGTGAGAACTGAGGTTTAAGTAGGATGAGTTTTCTTATATCATTAGATACTGGAATATGTCTGATACAAATTCTAAATAGGACAGGGTTCTTTTAATAGCAATGGATTTTTGAGTATTGCCTGTTTTAGTTTCTGAGCTTGAGGATGATTCTGAGAATTTATACATATAATGGTATGTTTTAAGTAAGTCTTCCGCTATACGTATTCTGAATGAGTCTATGGATTGTATTGTGCATGTTCACGTCTATCATACTGTGGTATGTGAGTAATCAGGATGATTTCTATCGGTAGAAGATAGTAATCATTTTCACCGGTAGTTGTTTTTCTATCGGTAGATGTTGTGTAATACTGTCGGTAGATGTAGAATTTTGCTATCGGCAGAAGTGAAAATTTTGCTTGTCGTTTATTGACCGGTAGAAGTGGTTTGAGCTTTGTCGTCTAGCGATCGGTAGATGCGTTTCTTATCGGTAGATGTAAGTAAAATGCTTTGTCGTTTAGTTATTGGGTGAAGTGATTTAAGTCTTGTCGTTTAGCGATCGGTAGAAGTAGTTATGTCTTCTGTCGGACGATGTCTAAAGAATCACGTGAGGCGCTCGTGTCCATCGATAGATGTCTACTGCTAGGCGACGCCTAATGAGTCACGCGATGAGCACGTGTAGTTCGGTAGATAGATTTCTCATCGGTAGATGTCTGCAAATCCATGCAGCCCGAGAACGATGGAGTTGGGTGATCTGAGTGCACGTCTTTTCTGCCCGATTTAGTTATGTGGCTGGTGTTCGAGCATTGTCGCTCTATTCTGTGATATAGTATGAGAACAGTCTTATCGGGAAGTCGAGTTCTCGAAGGGTCGAGTTCTCTCAGTTATGCAAATGGCTTAAAGTTCTTTTAAGTTCTGAAGTAGAAAAAAAAACATAAATATATATATACAGAGAGAAATTTAGAGAAAATGTCCCACGAAAGTATGAATTGGTCTCGGCCCTTGACGGGGTCGTGACAGCCATTTTCTTAATGTCTTCTCTCTGGACCTTCAACTGATAATAACCCGAGCATAGGGCTATCCTCGAAAACACTCGGGCACCTTGCAGTTGGTCAAATAGATTATCTATTTGGGGCAGTGGATACTTATTCTTCGCTGTCAGCTTATTCATCTATCTGTAATCAACACACATCCTAAGAGTCCCGTCTTTCTTCTTAACAAACAGAACGGGCGCACCCCAAGAAGAAAAATTGGGTCAGATGAACCCCTTGTCTAACAACTCTTCTAGCTGGGATTTCAATTCCTTCAATGGTCGGTGCCAACCTGCAAGGATTCTTGGGCACAGGTGCGGAGCTTAGATATACATCAATAGTAAACTTGATCTCCCTGTACGGCGGTAATCCGGGAAGATCATCGAGGAAGATCTTAGTGAATTCTCTGACTATAGGAAGGTCACTCGGCTTTACTCCATTGAGCAACTGAGTATCGATCACAGTGGCCAGGTAAATTGAGCATTCTCCTCTAAACAGCTCTTTTACCTTTATAGAATAAGAAGTAGGCACCCCACTCATCCTATTCATCGCCTGATAAGCAAACTCAGTTTTATCCGGAGGTCGAAAAGTCACCAACCCGGATCGGCAATCAATTGTAGCAAAATGGTGTGACAGCAAGTCCATGCCTAAAATAAAATCATACCACTCTATACCCATAACTATCAGACGAGCATAGAAGTTATTGTTCCCCACGGAGACAACATTGCCCTGGAAAACATGACCTGACTGCATACGCTCTCCTGAAGGTAGCATCACACTATATTCACATTCTGCTAACACACGCACTAGCTTCAGTCTAGACACACAAAGTAGTTGAAATAAAGGAGTGCGTAGCTCCCGTGTCTATTAAGAAAAATACAGCTACGCCCATAATCAAAATAGTACCTGCTATCACTAAGAGATGAGCCTCGTCATCTACATCACCAGGCTTGATAAAGGCGAAGATCCTTGGCATAACCCTCCTCTGATCTCTACCTGACTGTTCTAGACCTGACTTTGGACAATCTTTGACGTAATGGCCAACTTCACTATAGCACTTATAAGTGCCTACCCAGTATTCACCATTGTGCTCCTTCTGGAACTTAGGGCACCAAGGCATCTGAGGAGCCCCTTGTACCTGCTTTCCTTTCCCTTGATCATTGCCTCCTTCAGAAGGTCTCTTAACACCTCTTTGCTGTTGTTGCTGGGGTTGTGTCTTTTGTTGCCAGCCTCTATTCCTGAGTTGAGGGTGGATCTCATGACAGAAGCCCTTAGCTGGCTCCCTTGGTTTAACACAAGTCGACTGGGCAGCCTCAAAGTCCAAAGCTCTCGCTGCAATCTCTGAGTAAGGCACAACTAGAATCCATAAAACTATAATATTCATCCGAATTTCCGGATTCAGCCCATCCATGAATTGGTGCACTTTGTCTTCATTGTGTAACAACCGGCTTTACTGGATTTGAATTATTCCAATATAAACGGAATTTTTGTAAATACGTCAAACTAAGTCTGTTTTGCGAACTAAAAGTTTTAACGGAACCCTCATAATAAATTAGAATTTATGGTGAAATATGAAAGTTTGGAGAAAGCGGATCGTTAGTTAAATAACGAGATACGTGGAGGAATAAATAGAAAATCATAATTAATGGCAAAAGACTAATTTTGCAAACCAAAATTATAATAAAATCACAAAACTCTCATTCTCCCTCACACTTATGCAGAAATCCATTTTCTCTCCCTCTCCTCGCACGATTTTCTTCTCCCTCGTGCGACCCTCTTCTCCGGCGGCGATTCTCCTTCTCCAGCAACTCAACTCTTCATGTTTCCTTCTCCTTCCTCGACTCTAGGTATGAATCTATTGTAACACCCGAGTTAACCGCCAGGTGATTTTCTTAACTGTATTAACGGTCATAAATATTTAATCTTCGTAGTTTAGGATTTATGCCAAGCTTAATTAATTACATGTGGATCTAAACTAGGTTGAGTGGTAAAGTTGTAATAATGGAGGATTGAGGCCAGTATTTAAAGGAAAATGAAAGGGATTTAAACCTCATTTAAACCACTGTAGCCGACACCTCCCTTTCCAGCGATTTCTTCTCTCCCAAGCCCCAGCTCACTGCTATCAGTGTCTTCCTCGCCGGTGACCGGTTTCTAGCCCGCATTCCTCTTCGAATCCGCACCCGAGGTATGAAATGGACAATGTAGTTATCTGTTTGTGTTTGGAGCTCTGTTTTCAGCTCGGCATTTGAACTCGGATTTTACCAATGGCCGAGTAGTAGTAGAACATTTTAGAATCCGAGAGTAGTAATGTCAACCCGAATCGATTCTGGACATTTTAAGTAATCAACTCAGATTTAATCGATAGTGGAACCTGTTTGTTTTATTTTGGATTTTAGATTTTGCACAGTATATCAAACCAAGGATTCGGGAATGACTTTAGCTAATAGATCCTAAGATGATTTATGAGTACAGTTTTAGGATTTTGATTTAACTACTGTAATGCACATGTTTTAGGTGAAGAAGTTGAAGAGAAGAGGTCCAGATTGCTAAGGAGACCAGGTAAGTGAATGTATAGGTTTCTCGGTCATTAGGACCCTACATCAGAGGATACTAAGTAGAACGTTATGTGATGATTAGAAACTCCCTTATGCGGATGTCTAGTGTTCTTGATGACGTTTAGTTCGAAAGTAATATTCCATGATGGATAATGCTCTGCTCTGTAGCTTGATGTTTTAAGAGTTTCCATATTCACGCATCATGAAAGTTTTATGCATATGAAAATATTTTAAAAGCATGTTTTCTCATGAACAAGATAAGATGATAAAATCCCTGCAACGTGGTTGAGTGAGGGTTGGGGGCGGTTCGGCGTATGTCACAGTCCAAAGAAGGACATATGTATACGACCCGCAGTAGGGACCATGATCAAAATCACTGTCGAACCCCCTTTACCGGCACAAATCCTCTCTCATTCCACACAACTGAAATGATGAATATGAACAATGATTACGAATGATGAATATGATTCATGATTATGAATGATGAATATGAACAAGAAATGATTTATGAGCATGTTTTCTCTGAATTATGCATTCATGCACTCATGTTAATGTCACATTCCTTACTAAGCATTAGGCTTATAGATGAACCTTATGATGTAGGTGAAGAGACTACAGGTGAAGATACTAACTTCAAAGAGGATATTTAGAGCTGGTTGCTGGAGGATACTCAAATTGACAGTGCAGGACTGGAGAGGCGATTATGACCCCTGGTTATTGCTCCCTTATGTCAGTAAGAATATAAGAACTAGAATTATGTAGGATGGTGTTAGTATTGTTTGAGTTAACTTTTGAGTCTGGGATTGAATATGAGGATATGTTTCCTTTTAAAGGATTTATGTCATGCAAGTCTTCCTCTATTTATACTCTGAATGAATTTGTTATACCAGTAAGAGCCCTTCTTAGCTAGGTTGTGTTATGTGAAAGTTGGATGAATCCTTTTGGTAGGAGTTTCCACCGGAAGATGTGTTTTCTCCTATCGGTAGATGTAGAGTGTTTAGCCATCGGGTGATGAAAGTGCTATTTTGTCGTCTAGCGATCGGCAGATGTAGAGTGTTTAGCCATCGGACGATGAAAGTGCTATTTTGTCGTCTAGCGATCGGCAGATGTAGAGTGTTTAGCCATCGGATGATGAAAGTATAGTTTTGTCGTCTAGCGATCGGCAGGTGTAGAGTGTTTAGTGATCGGATGATGTAAAGCTTGTAAGCTATCGGAAGATGTCTTAGATGAACACGTGAATTTCACCTGTCTATCGGTAGATGTTTTTAATGAGTCATGAGAGCTGCACGTGTCCATCGGTAGATTTCAACTACTGGATGATGTTTAAGTGATCACGTGAGAAGCACGTATCGGTAGATGTTTTTTGCCGGGCGTCGGTGAGAGAGTTGTGTGAAGTGCACGATACGAATCGGATGGTGCGAGCTCTGATGCATGCAAACCCATGCAATCCGAGATTGATGAAGTCGAGTGACTTGAGGGCAATTCATCTCCGTCCGACTATGTTTTAGAACCGATGATCGTGTATGGTCGCTCGTGTCTGTGAGCGATTAAGTAAGTAATATCATTAAGAAGTCAGGTACAAGGGATTAATTCTCCATCAGATAAGTTGAAATCTTTAAGTCTGCCAGAGACACTGTTAAAAAAAAAAGAGAAGAGAGTCCAATTATGAATTAAAGTTTTAAGTAAAGTCAAGAATTTCGTGGCGATCCTCCCCGGGTCGTTACATCTATAGTTTTGGAGCTTTAGATTTCGATTTCTAAGGTTGAAAACGGTTAGGGTTCGTTAGGATTTTTGTTGAAAAAGTGAAATAGAGTTTGAAATTGATAGGTTAATCGTATTTATGGCTCTAAGGGGCGTATTTATGGTTATTGGTGGAAGTTTAATGGTTTAATAGAGGTTGTTGAGAAGTTTGGTAGTTGGAGGGTTTTAAAAGCTCCATTAATGGAGGTTTGGAAGTTCACGAGCACGAGTTGCTCGATAAAATGCCTCTATGAGGTGTTTTAGAGTTTAGGAGATTTTCTTTAACTAGGATTTTGTACTTTTCTAAACTCGGTAGTTTAGAATTGGTTTAAATGACGAATGTTGTGTATTGCCTTAGGTGAACAAGGCTCGTGGACGGAGCTTGAACTTCAACGGACGCGAGGTAAGTCTTCATGATTTGTTTGGCCTTCTTGGCCTACACCATAAGAATGTATGTTAAATCAAGGAATTGGAGATATATTGTGTTTGGGTAATTAGATTGGGTAGTTAGGTTTAGGCTTAATTAAGTTGTTAAGTTTATTGTTTGTATGTTTCTATTTGTTTCTATTTCGTTCATGGCATAATATTTGTTCACACATCATTGTTTTCAAAAAGAGCATGAAAAGGAATTTCTATGCATGTTTTTATAAACGAAAAGGTAAACGAATGTAATAAAGGTCACGTCGGTGGCGGTGGTTCAGACATGGCTGTCAGATGAAGCATGTTTTCCCTCCGGTTAGATACGAGGGTCTATCCAATAAACTGATGTGCCGCTCCTATCTAGCGAGAGTGAAGCCCCGGTGACATGAATGAAATGATTAGCGAAAAGGTAGGACACATGATTTATGAACTGTACATGCATAGCATTGGCATTCACGTTCATTCACGTAGATTTACTCAGCCTCTAGCTCACACTTTTAATTCTATGGTGTAGGTGATTTTGAGACAGGTGAGGAAGACGTCCCTCCGCCGGAAGTGTGAGCACGGTGAAGAAGAATGGCCGGTGGGAGTGCGCTGGCAGTCAGAGCTTATTTTGACCTGTGGGGACGTAGGTAAATGTTTTGGGAAATTGATAGATAGGAAATTGTATAGTTGAACATTTTATGATGCTTGGATTTGGCTAGATATTGTATATATTTTGAAATGTTTTGATATTTTCCAACAGGGGGAAATGTTAAACTTTTAAACGGAACCACGCAGCTTGTTTTTACAAAATTTGGTTACGTTTTAATTATGTTTTGAGTCGGTTTTGGGCGATTGAGGTGTATAGTTAAAACGTTATGAGAGTTGAAGTGTTGGATATGGGTGGTGTAATACCCGGCTGTACGGAATATTAATATTTTAATATAAATGAAATTTTTATTAATATGTCAAATTAAGTCGGTTTTGCGAAAAGAAAGCGTCATTACGATCCTAATATTTAATAAGGATTTTAAGAATATTTCAAAAATTTTAGGAGTCGTAACGCTAATTTTACGAAAATTACGTTTACCGCAATATAAAGGATACTTTGGTAAAAATAGTAAACGAGGTCCGAATTGCGAACAGACAGTTTTAAAAGAACCCTGGTAATGAGTTGGATGTATTGTTGAAATAAAGAAATTTGGAGAAACCGAATCGTTAGACAATTAACGAAACGAAGGACTAAACAAATAGAAAACAAAGGAAGGGCAAAATGGTAAATTGCCAAGTCAATATTATAACATATTACACTCTCCTTCTTCTTCTTCACGGCTCACTCTTTCTCTCTCTCCTGCGAATTCTCTCCCTCCTTCGGCGATTCAACGGCGATTCTCTCCTCTCCGACGATTCGGCCTCCAATCGTCTCGTTTTCTTCGCGATTTCTTCTCCAAAATCAACCCTAGGTACGATTCTAAGGTTTTAGCAAAGTTTGTTTCGGTTTTTACGGAGTTTAGACGATTAGAGTTTCGTTTAAGGTTTTGTAAAAACGTGGTTTAGCACTAGAAATCGATAGGTTTACCTTAGTTGTGAATATAATGGACGTATTGAACGTTATTGGACGAAGTTAGGTCGATTTATGAGAAATGTTGAAGTTTGAGAATTTAGGGGTTTTCTCAAAAACTCGTTAATGGAAGTTTTGAGGTATCGAGTGTTGAACGCTCGATAAAAGTGTTTCAAGGAATCAAATTAAAGCTTTAAGGAATTTCCTTAGTTAAGGTTTCGTTAAATTTGGACGTTTAATAGTTTAAACTCGTTTTGACGATAATAATGTGAAATTGCTCTAGGTGAACGCTCGTGCACGGAGCTTGGATTGCATCGGACACGAGGTAAGTTCTTGTGACTTACTCTGGCCTATTGGCCTACACCATACGTCAATGTTGTCTCGAGGAGTTTTGGTTACGCGTTTGTTTAAATCATTTTTGTTGGGTAGTTAGGTTTAGTTGTTTTATAGGTTATGTCTTTAATTGCTTTTATTGTCTTGATGGTACGTATGATGTATGTTTAAATTATGTTAGAAATTGTTCACGCATCATGTATTTTAAAAGAGCATGAAAAGGAATTTCCGCACTATGTTTGAAAGAAAATGGCGATGCGGCCTGTAGAGGGGCTATTGATCTATTGTGTAGATCGATTACGGGTCTGTCACAATACCGCATCTAATATGAACTCATGTATGTTATGGTCATGCGAGATGGGGCTCAGGCACGGCTGTTTGTGTTGTAAGCGTGTACCCCCTACTCTAGGTGGAAAGGGTAGTCCGACCGCTGGACGTGCCCTCTTCAGTTAGGGGGTTGAGATCTCAGTGACACCCACGATGTAAAGATAAGAAATGGTTGCACGATTTATGAACTCATATGCACAGCATGCATTTACATTTACGAGCTTTACTGAGATTTTTATCTCATAGTGTGTCTGTATGGTGTAGGTGACTTCGACATAGGTGAGGACGAGATCCCTCCACCTGAGAAGTGATGCAGTTGACAGAGGATGGTGGCGGTGGTGTGATGGCATAGTCGAGGCGTTTCACGATCCGTGGGAATGTATGTACGCATTTTGGGATGTTTTGGATAAGTTTAAGGAAAATATTTTTATAGATAGAATATTTTAGGATGATTGGTTCTTGATAGTGGATAGGTTACGTTTTGAGTTATTTTAAAATGTTTTGGAAATGTATTTTGCAAATGTTCGGCATTAGGGAAATGTTCGATTTTTAAATATATCCACACGGTTTGTTTTTACGAAAACGGGTTATGTTTTAACTGAGTTTTAAGTTGTCATTTTGGGTGATTGACTAAGTGAGGAATGGATAAGATTTTGAGTGAGTAGGTTTGAATGTATATTTGATGTTTGTGTTGATGAAATGGTGAAGGAGGGTGTTAGGCGTATAGAGAAGCAGGGGAAGAGAAAGGGAGAGGGAGGCAGTGAGGGTGGCGATCGATCGCCTATTTAGGCGATCGATTGCCCCTCATTATGGCGCGATCGCCAGCGGAGGCAACGCGATCGCCTCCTGATCGCCACGCTCTGGAAAAACTCCAGAGCGTGTGGCGATCGATCGCCTCCTGTTGGCCAGGAGCGATCACAGATCGCCTCACCAGGCGATCGCTGGCAAAACCAGCGATCGCCGATGGGCGATCGATCGCCCCATCATTTTTGGGACAGACGTCCCTTTTTGCCCCGCAATTTGTTTTAATTAAATTTTGATTGTTTTAATTAATTGTTTTAAGTTTGTTAAATGGTTTAAAAGCATAAAAATAAACGTTTTAAATTTCTAAAGTTCTATTTCCGCTTGAACGATAGGTTTAAAGTTTAAAGTATAAAAAAAAATAATAATACGGAAAAATAAGGAATAGTTAAAGGGTCGTCATAGTTTATGGTATCAGAGCCCCCGGGTTTTAAAAACGGTTCTGCAGACTGCTCGACTGCACAGCCACTGCGCGGACATCCTTCCTCAACTGTAAGTATGTTTATATGTTTTATTTAAGTTCGGTTTCTTAGAATTGTGTGCTTTTAACCTTTATAGGAAATATATAATTATGGTGCGTCGAGGAAACGATCGAGACGATAGAGACAATACGATAGATACCCTTAAAGATTTTATTGTCCAACAGTCTCAACATATGGAGCGTCAGGCCCAACAAATGGAGAGGCAATCCAAGCAACTAGGCACCTTAATCGACCGTGAAGGTGCTAGAGCCCGAGAGACAGCGACTCAGGGTAACTGAGGGATGGAAAGATTTCAGAGGCTCCAACCTCCGGTATTTAACGGGCAATCTACGGATCCCTCTTCAGTCGAGGAGTGGATTCGAACTATGGAGGACATGCTGGCCTATGCAAACATCGAGGACGGAGAGAAGGTTGCATTGGTTAGCTACCATTTGGCGCTGGACGCCCGATTCTGGTGGGATTCGATCAAGGCAACCACCGATGTGGCGATTATGAGTTGAGATCGTTTTAAAATGATGTTTTATGACAAGTATTTCAGCCATACAGTACGAGAGGTGAAGATGGTTGAGTTTATGCAGTTGCGGGAAGTTGGTTTGATTGCCGAGTATGTGAGGAGGTTTGAGGCACTGTCACGATTCGCGCCACGTCAGGTTAGTGTCAATGAAGACAAGGTACGCCGGTTTGTACAGGGGCTTGGTCAGGAAATTTGACAAAGCCTCACTATATTAGGAGTACGGAATGTGTCCTACGATGAGATTGTGGACAGGGCACTTGAGATCGAGGCTGTAGACCAGAGTTCTGTTAAACCAAAGGAGCCAGATAGAGGCTTCTTTTGTGAGATCCACCCTCAGGTCAGAAATAAGGGATGGCAACCGAGAGGACAGCCACAACAACAGCAACGAGGCGTTAAGAGGCCTTTAGAGGGAGGTAATGATCGAGGTAAAGGGAAGCAGGTACAGGGGGCTTCTCAAATGTCGTGGTGCCCCAAGTGCCAAAAGGAACACAGTGGCGAGTGCCGGGTGGGCACAAATAAATATTTTAGATGTGGGGAAGTTGGCCACTACATTAAGGACTGCCCGAAGCAGGGCTGTGAGCAGTCGGGCGGAGACCAAAGGAGGATTATGCCGAGGATCTTCTCATTTATCGAGCCTGGTGATGTTGATGACGAGGCTCAGCCTTAGGTGATAGCAAGTACTATTCTGATTTCGGGCGCGGCTGTTTTTACTTTGATGGATACGGGAGCTACGCACTCTTTTGTATCGACTGCATGCATGACTAGATTGGGATTAGAGTCTGAGTTAGCTAGAGTCGAGTATAGAGTGATGCTGCCTTCAGGAGAACATATGCAGTCAGAACGTATTCTCCAAGGCAATGTCATCTCGGTGGGGGATATTACCCTTTATGCTCGTTTGATAGTTATAAGCATAGAGCGGAATGATTCAATGAACAATCTACAAACCCCTCTATTGCTAAGGAATGGGTTCGAACGGTGGAGGACATGTTGGCGTATGCCAAAGTGGAAAATGCTGAGAAGGTCGCGTGCGTCGCATTCCACCTGGCATTGGATGCCTGGTCTTGGTGGGATTCTGTTAAGGCAACGACGGACGTGGCACTAATGAGGTGGGAACGGTTTAAGACCGTGTTCTTTGATAAGTATTTCAGCCGTACAGTGAGTGCGGCAAAGAGAGCAGAGTTCACGCAGCTAAAGCAGACCAGTACAGTTGCTGAGTGCATCAGGAAGTTTGAAGCTTTATCCGGATTCGCACCGCGCCTAGTCAGTGATAATGAGGACAAGGTGTAACAATTTATGGATGGACTAAATTGGGAGATTCGAAAGAACCTTACAGTATCCAACATTCTAGTTGTGCCCTATAAGGATATTGTAGCGAGAGCCTTGGAGTTCGAGGCTGCAGAGTTGATATGCGTTAAGCCAAGGGAGCCTGCTAAAGGCTTCTTTCAGGAGATCTAGCCTCAAGGTTTGCAACCTAGAGGGCAACAGCCACAGCAACAACAACAAAGAGGCGTTAAAAGGCCTCATGAAGGAGGAAATGATCAGGGCAAAGGGAAACAAGTTCAAGGGGCTACTTAGAAGCCTAGTTGTCCTAAGTGCCAGAAAGAACATTTTGGCGAGTGTCGGTTGGGTACCAACATCTGTTATAGATGCGGAGAGGTTGGCCATTATATCATGAACTGCCCGTTATTAGACCGAAATCAACCAGCCATAAATCAACAAGGCCGAGATCAGTGAAGAGTTATGCCGAGGATCTTCCCATTTATTGAGCATGGAGATATGGATGACGAGGCTCAGCCATCTGTCATAGCAGGTACTATTCCAGTCATGGGTGTACCAGTATTTTCTTTGATAGATACGGGAGCTACGCACTCCTTCATTTCAACTGCTTGCATGATTAGATTGGGGCTAGTATTTGAGTTGGCTGAGTATGAGTATAGAGTGATGCTACCTTCGGGAGCTCTTATGCAGTCTGATCGTGTCTTCCAAGGCAACGTAGTCTCGGTGGAGATTAATACCCTCTATGCTTGCCTGATAGTTATGAGCATAGAGCGGTACGATCTAATTTTGGGGAGGGATTGGATTTCACGTCACTACGCCACCATTGACTGTCGATCCAGATTGGTAACTTTTCGGCCTCCGGATAAGGATGAGTTCTCATATCAGGCGCTGAATAGGTCAAGTGGGTTACCCATTTTTTATTTTATGAAGGTTCAAGAGCAGTTTAAGGGTGAGTGCTCTGTTTATCTGGCTACCGTGATTGATACTCGGTTACTCAGCGAGGTAAAGCTAGAGGACCTTCCAGTAGTTAGAGATTTCTCAGAGATATTTCTTGACGATCTTCCCGGATTACCGCTGGACAGAGAGATCGAGTTTGTGATTGATGTGTATCCAAGCTCTGCGCCGGTATCAAAGAATCCTTACAGACTGGCACCTGCTGAACTAAAAGAGCTGAAGTCTCAACTAGAGGAGTTATTAGACAAGGGGTTTATGTGACCCAGCTTTTGTCCTTGGGGTGCGCCATTGTTATTCGTGAAGAAAAAGGACGGAACTCTAAGAATGTGCGTTGATTACAGAGAGTTGAATAAACTAACGGTGAAGAATAAGTATCCACTGCCCCGGATTGACGACATGTTTGATCAACTACAGGGTGCCCGAGTATTTTTGAGGATAGACCTACGCTCGGGTTATTATAAGTTGAAAGTCCGTAGGGAAGATGTTCAGAAAACGGCCTTCTGAACGAGGTATGGAGATTACGAATTTCTTGTGATGTCTTTTGGACTTACGAATGCTCCTGTAGCTTTTATGGATTTGATGAACCGTGTTTTTAAGGAGTATCTAGACAAGTTTGTCGTCGTCTTTATTGATAACATCTTGATCTATTCGAAGACAAAGGAAGAACACGAGGAGCATTTGCGAATTGTTCTGAAGATTCTGTGCCAACATCAATTGTATCCGAAGTTTTCTAGGTGCAAGTTTTGGCTGGATCGAATCAGTTTTCTCGGCCATATCATATCTCAGGAGGGAATTTCAGTGGATCCAACAAAGATTGAAGTTGTTAGAGATTGGCCACAGCCTAAGAACATGCGAGAGGTACGTGAATTTCTTGGTTTGGCTGGATATTACAGGAAGTTCATAGAGGGGTTTTCAAAGATAGTAGTCCCTCTATCCCGATTGACGAGAAAGAATGAAAAGTTTGTATGGTCGTCTGCTTGTGAAAAGAGCTTTATGGAGCTGAAACAGAGATTGACTACACCTCCAGTTCTGACACTACCAGTTGAGGGTGATAAGTTCAGTATTTACTGTGACGCCTCGAGAATCGGACTGGGATGTGTACTGATGCAGGAAGGCAGAGTCATTGCTTATGCTTCTAGACAGTTGAAACCATATGAGCAAAACTATCCGACACACGACCTTGAGCTTGTAGCGGTTGTCTTTGCATTAAAAATCTGGAGACACTATCTGTATGAGCAGCAGTGTGAGGTGTTCTCTGACCACAGAAGCTTAAAGTATTTGTTTACGCAGAAAGAACTTAATATGCAACTACGAAGGTGGTTGGAGTTCGTTAAAGATTATGATTTTGAAATTAAATACCACCCAAGGATGGCAAACAAAGTCGTTGACGCCTTGAGCAGAATGCCTATTGCGAGTCAGCCTTTGCTTGCAGCGATGTCGGTGACGTTGAGGTCCGAGATTGAGAAGTTCGATGTGGAGATTGTGGCAGAATTGTCCAACATGCTCACCAACATTTCTCTTAGACCGACGATTTTAGACATAATACGAGAAGCTCAACAGAATGATTTGGAGTGTGAAAGGCATCGAATGAGCATGACACCTGATGAGCTAAAAAGGGAGATCTTAACCGAGGCACACTCCTCGGCATACTCAGTGCATCTGGGGAGCACCAAAATGTATAGAGACTTGAGACAACATTTCTGGTGGCCGAACATGAAGAGAGAGATTGCCAAGTATGTGGAAACCTGCCTGGTATGCCAACAGGTTAAGGCAGAGCATCAAAGGCTAGCCGGAACCTTACAGCCACTGCCTATTCCGGAGTGGAAATGGGAGAAGATCTCCACGGATTTCATAGTGGGACTCCCGAGAATGACAAAGGGGCACGATGGTATTTGGGTGATAGTGGACCGTTTGACAAAGACGGCCCACTTCTTGCATGTGAAGATGACCTATTCTATTGATCAGCTAGGTGAGCTGTATGTGCAGGAGATCATTAGACTACACGGAGTGCCCGTCTCTATTGTTTCTGATAGAGATGCCAGATTTACTTCGAAGTTCTGGAAGAGTTTACATAAGGTTATGAGAACTCAGCTGAATTTTAGCACAACATTCATCCTCAGACTAATGGACAGACAGAAAGAACAAATCAGATTCTTGAGGATATGCTCAGAGCTTGCATGCTAGAGTTTCAAGGCTCATGGAGCCGATATTTACCATTGATTGAGTTTTCATACAACAACAGCTTCCAGTCTACTATTGACATGGCTCCGTATGATGCGTTATATGGTTAAAAATCCAGGTCTCTGTTATATTGGGACGAGATAGGCGAGGCTAGCATAGTCGGCCTAGATATTTTGCAGCAAACAGTGGAGAAGATCGCTGCTATCAGACAACGTATAGTGATTGCACAAAACCGCCAAAAGAGTTATGCTGACACTAGACGGAGAGAATTATAGTTTAAGGAAGGTGACGAAGTATATTTGAAGATTTCTCCGTTTAAAGGCGTTATGCGATTCGGAAGGCGAGGCAAGTTGAACCCTCGTTTTTGTGGGGCCCTGTCCTATTTTGAAGAGGATCGGGACTATGGCGTATAGATTACAGCTCCTGGCATCTATGGAAGGTATTCACGATGTATTTCACGTATCCATGCTCAGAAAATGTGTGTGTGATCCATCACACGTCGTTGAAACAAGGGAAATCAAAGTGAAACCAACGCTAACCTACGAGGAAAGGCCGGTACGAATCCTAGGGTCTTCTATCAAGGTATTGCGCAATAAGGAGATTCCTCTGGTAAAGGTTTTGTGGAGGAACCATGATGTTGAGGAGGCTACTTGGGAGAGGCAGCAAAATATGATGTTGAAGTATCCTAAACTATTTGTGTAATAAAATTTTGACGACAAAATTTAAATAAGGTGGATGGAATGTAACAACCGGCTTTACGGGATTTGAATTATTCCAATATAAACAGCATTTTTGTAAACACGTCAAACTAAGTCCGTTTTGTGAATGTAAAGTTTTAACGGAGCCCTAATAATAAATTGGAATTTATGGTGAAATATGAAAATTTGGAGAAAGCAGATCGTTAGTTAAATAACGAGATACGTGGAGGAATAAATCTAGCCCTAAACCACATTTTTTACAAAACCCTAACCGTTAAACTTTGCGAAAACCAAAATATAACACTCAAAAACCATAGATTCTTACCTAGAGCGTTAATCGGAGGAGAAATCGTGAAGAACAGACGTCAACCGGAAGAAGAATCGGCGTCGGAAGTGGAGGTCATCAGAGGGAGAGAAGGAATCGCATGGGGGACGGCTTCTGGCTCACGCAGGCAGAGAGAAAAATGAGGGAGAAAAGAGAGAAGTGTGATTTTAATAAAAATTGACTTGGCAAATTACCATTTTGCCCTTCCTTTGACTTTCTATTTGTTTCGTCCTTTGTTTCGTTATTTAGCTAACGATTCAGTTTTCTCTAAATTTTCTTAGTTCACCAATAACTCTGACTTATTACTAGGGTTCTATTAACACTGTTCGTTCGCAAATCGGACATCGTTTACTATTTTTACCACAACGTCCTTTATATTACGAGAAACGTAATTCTTGTAAAATTAGCGTTACAACTCCTAAAATTTTCGAAATTTTCTTAAAGTCCATATTTATTAATGGGATCGTAATAGTGGTTTTTTTTCGTAAAACGAACTTAATTTGACATATTTAGAAAAATACCATTGTATATTTATAATTACAAAATCCCGTAAAGAACCAGGTGTTACATTCCATCCTCCTTATTTAAAACTTTGTCCTCAAAATTTGGTTACACAAACAACTCAGGATATTTAGACATCATATCCTGCTGTCACTCCCAGGTAGCTTCTTCCACGTCGTGGTTCCGCCATAAGACTTTGACTAGCGGAATTTCTTTGTTGTGCAATACCTTTGGAAGACACCAAAATACGTACCGGCTTCTCCACATAAGTCAAGGTAGGCTGTACCTCGATCTCTCTTGCCTCCACGATATGTGATGGATCACGCAAACATTTTCGAAGCATAGACACGTGAAATACATTGTGGATACCTTCCATTGAAGCTGGAAGCTGCATTCGATACGCCATCTTCTCGATCTTCTTCAAAATAGGGAAGGGCCCCACATATCGAGGGCTTAGCTTGCCCTTTCTTCTAAATCACATAACTCCTTTGAACGGAGAAATCTTCAAATAAACCTCGTCACCTTCTTCGAACTCTAATTCCCTCCGTCTCGTGTTAGCATAGCTCTTCTGTCGACTCTGGGCTATCTCGATGCGCTGTCTTATAACGGCAATCTTCTTTGTCGTTTGCTGTAGAATCTCGGGACCAACAATACTAGCTTCACCAACCTCGTCCCAATATAACAGAGATCTAAACTTTCGGCCATACAATGCCTCGTACAGAGCCATACCGATAGTAGCCTGGAAGCTATTGTTGTAAGAGAACTCGATCAGTGGCAAATACCTGCTCCACGATCCCTGAAATTCCAACACACAAGCTCTGAGCATATCCTCCAAAATCTGATTCGTTCTCTCCATCTGACCATCAATCTGAGGATGAAATGTTGTGCTGAAAATTAGCTGAGTTCCCATAGCTTTGTGCAGACTCTTCTAGAACTTCGATGTAAATCTTGGATCTTGATCTGAGACAATCAAAATTGGCACTCTATGCAGTCTAACAATCTCCTGCAAATAAAGCTCGGCTAGCTGATCCATAGAAGATGTCATCTTCACAGATAAGAAGTGAGCCGAATTTGTCAATCGGTCCACAATCACCCAGATGCCGTCATGCCCTTTTGTCGTCCTCGGGAGCCCCACAATAAAATCCATGGAGATCTGCTCCCATTTCCACTCCGGAATCGGAAGTGGCTGTAATGTCCCAGCCGGCCTCTTGTGTTCTGCCTTTACTTGTTGAAAAACTAAACAGGTTTCCACGTACTGGTTGACCTCTCTCTTCATTTTTGGCCACCAAAAGTGTTGCTTTAAAACCCGGTACATCTTGGTACTTCCCGGGTGTACAGAGTAAGATGAAGAATATGCTTCGGCCAAAATCTCCTTCTTCAGTTCTTCGTCGTTAGGCACATATCATCTATGCTTGAACTTTAGAATACCATCATCTGACATGTTAAAATCAAACATGTCTCCAGATGTCATGCTCAATCGAAGCTCCTCACACTCCATATCTTTCTGTTGAGCTTCTCATATCTTATCCAAAATAGTCGGCCTGAGAGAAATATTGGAGAGCATACTGGACAACTCTGCCACAATCTCCACATCGATCTTCTCAATCTCAGACCTGAACGTAACCGATATCGCTGCAAGCGAAGGCTGACTCGTAGTAGACATTTAGCTCAAAGCATCAGCGACCTTGTTCGCCTTTCCCGGGTGGTACTTAATCTCAAACTCATTGTCTTTGACGAACTCTAGCCACCTTCTCTGTCGCATATTAAGTTCCTTCTGCGTAAACAAATACTTTAAGCTCTTGTGGTCTGAATATATCTCGCACTACTGTCCATATAAATAATGTCTCCAATTCTTCAATGCGAAAACCACGGCTGCTAACTCTAGGTCATGTGTAGGATAGTTCAGCTCATACGACTTCAACTGCCGAGAAGCATAAGCAATAATTCTACCCTCCTGCATCAATACAAAACTGAGTCCAACTCCAGATGCATCACAATAAATACTGAATTTATCACCTTCCACAGGCAGCATTAGTACTGGAGCTGTGATCAACTTCTGCTTCAATTCCATAAAACTCTTGTCACAAGTAGCCGACCATATAAACTTTTCATTATTCCGAGTCAAGCGCGAGAGAGGAACTACAATCTTCGAAAGTCCCTCTATGAACTTCCGATAATAGCTAGCCAACCCGAGAAATCCACGTACCTCACGTACGTTTTTAAACTGTGGCCAATCCCCGACCACCTGAATTTTACTTGGATCCACAGAAACTCCTTCCTGTGATATGATATGGCTAAGAAAATCGACCTTGTCCCGCCAGAACTCACACTTCGAAAACTTTGGATATAGACGGTGTTGACTCAGAATTCTCAAAACAATCCTCAGATGCTCCTCGTGTTCTTCCTTCATTTTAGAGTAGATCAAAATGTCATCGACGAAGACAACAACGAACTTGTCCAAATATTCCTTGAAAACACGGTTCATCAAGTCCATAAACGCTGCAGGGGCATTAGTAAGTCCAAAAGACATAACAAGGAACTCATAATGCCCATACCTCATTTGGAATGCCGTTTTCTGAATATCTTCTCTCCGGACCTTCAACTGGTAATAACTCGAGTGTAGGTCAATCCTAGAAAACACTCGGGCACCCTGCAGTTGATCAAATAAATCATCTATCCGCGGCAGTGGATATTTATTCTTCACTGTAAGCTTATTCAGCTCTCTGTAATCCACACACATCCTAAGAGTCCCGTATTTCTTCTTGACGAACAGAACGGCACACCCAAGGGAGAAAAACTTAGTCAGATGAAACCCTTTTCCAGCAACTCCTCCAGCTGAGTTTTCAACTCTCTCAATTCAACAGGCGCCAATCTCTATGGATTCTTAGACACTGGCGCAGAGCTCGGATACACATCAATGGTAAATTCGATCTCCCTGTCTGGCGGCAATCCGGGAAGATCATCAAGGAAGATCTTAGAGAATTCTGTGACTATAGAAAGGTCACTCGACTTTACTCCACTGATCAACTAAGTATCAACTACTGTGGCTAGATAAATCTAGCATTCACCTCTAAACCGCTCGTTGACCTTCATGGAATAAGAAGTAGGCGACCCGCTCAATCTGTGCATCGCCTGGTAAGAAAGCTCGGCTTTACCCGAGGGCTGAAAAGTCGCAATCTCAGATCGACAATCGATGGTGGCGAAGTGCTGCTACATCCAGTCCTTCCCTAAGATAAGATCGTACTTCTCTATGCACATGACTATCAGACGAGCATGAAAGGTAGTATTCCCCACTGAGACGGCATTGCCCTGGAGGATACGATCTGAATGCATATGCTCTCCTGAAGGTAGCATTACTCTATACTCAAACTTTGCTAACTCGGACTCTAATCCCAATCTAGTCATGCAAGCAGTTGAGATAAAGGAGTGCGTAGCTCCCGTGTCTATCAAAGAAAATACAGCTACGCCCATAATCAAAATAGTACCTGCTATCACTAAGGGCTGAGCCTCATCGTCAATATCACCAGGCTCGATAAAGGCAAAGATCTTGGGCATGACTCTCCTCTGATCTCCGCCCAACTAATCTCTGCCCGGCATTGGGCAATCTTTAACAAAATTGCCAACTTCACCACATCTATAACATTTATTAGTGCCCACCCGGCACTCTCCACTGTGCTCTCTCTGACACTTAGGGCACCATGGTATCTGAGGAGCTCCCGGTACCTGTTTCCCTTTGCCTCGATCATTACCTCCCTCAAAAGGTCTCTTGACACCCCTTTGTTGTTGTTGGGGTTGTTGTGCTCTAGGCTGCCAACCACGGTTCCGCGATTGAGGATGGATCTCACGGAAGAAGCCCTTAGCTGACTCCCTCGGCCTAACACAAGTCATCTTGGCAACCTCGAAGTCCAGAGCTCTAGCTGCGATGTCTGAATAGGGCACATCTATAATTCCCGATACAACAATGTTCATACGGATCTCCGGGTTTAGCTCCTCCATAAACTGGTGCACTTTGTCTTCATTATCACTAACAAGACGTGGTGCAAATCTCGATAAGCCCTCAAACTTCCGTTTACATTCTGCAACTGAACCTGTCTATTTCAGCTGCGTAAACTCATTCCTCTTAGCCACTCTCACAGTGCGGCTGAAATATTTGTCGAAAAATATGGTCTTAAACCGCTCTCAAGTCATAACTGTCACGTCCGTTGTTAATTTGATCGAATCCCACCAAAAATAGGCATCCAATGCTAAGTGGAAGGTGACGTAGGCAACTTTGTTTCCGTTCTCTATGCCAGCGTACTCTAGTATGTCCTCCATCGTTCGGATCCACTCCTCGGCTAAAGTGGGGTCCGATGATTATCCGTTGAATACTGGGGGTTACAATTTTTGGAATATCTCCATGCTCTGA
Organism: Begonia masoniana; assembly: GCA_022432975.1. Taxonomy (NCBI): domain Eukaryota; kingdom Viridiplantae; phylum Streptophyta; class Magnoliopsida; order Cucurbitales; family Begoniaceae; genus Begonia; species Begonia masoniana. Next base: position 23,800,809 of record CM039506.1, on the reverse strand, counting down.
TGGTTTGGAACGACTACCTCTCAGGCCTAACAATCCTCACGGTTTACTAAACGTTCGATCTGTTGTGCTTGCCTGTCCATATGCTGGGCCTGACGGTCCAGCAAATCCATAAGTCGGTCTAAAGCCTCGCCTCTAGGATCTTTTCCGCAAACCATTTTTATAACTCCTATAAAAGTTAAAACAAATTACCCTAAGAAATCAAAATCAAATAAAGCTTTTAAACATACTTACAGTTGATGAAGGATGTCCGCGTAGTAGCTGTGCAGTCAGGCAGTCTACATAACCGTTTTTAAAACCTGGGGGCTCTGAAACGATAACTGTAGCAACCCTAACACTGTACTTTTATTTTCCCATATTATTATTATTTTTATCCTTATAAACTTTAAGTTTAACGTTTAAGCGGAAAACATTTGAAAATCATTAAATAAAACATATTAAGGTAAGGAAAACTAAAGAAAACATTTAAATAAAACAATTAAAATAATTAAAACAATCGGCCAACAACTTGAGGGGCAAAATGAACAATTTTCCCAAAAATGCAAGGGGCGATCGATCGGCTGCACTAAAATAGGGGGCGATCGATCGCCCCCACATTAGGCGATCGATCGCCACACTCTCTGGAATTTCCAGAGAGTGGCGTTCACCACTGCCGATCGATCACCACCTTAGGGGATCGATCGGCAGTCTCCCTGGAATCCACTTTTTCCAGGGAGCTCGGCACACCTCTTCCCTTTCTTTCCTCCTCTTTCCCTGCACATTTTTTTCTCACTCATACACACTAACAAACACAATAAACATCATAACATAAACTCACTCATAATCTCATCCAAAATAAATGACTCAAAAACGTATCTTTGAACGCGTTTAAAAACATAGTAAACTTTCGTGAAAACGAACTGCATGGATCCGTTTAAAAACTAAACAAAATTCCTAAGAAATTCAGCAATCCAGCAGTTCATTAAACGACAGGTTTAACAAAACGTTTTATAAAACATCAATCCATTATCCCGATCTAAACAACCTAAAATGTATCTAACTGTACAATTAACCTAACTAATCCACTGTCAGCCCAAAATAACCCGAACACCCTCAAAACTCTTACTTACATCCCCACGGGTCAAAATGCTCACCAACTACTTAGCACACTCCCACGGGACATCTTTCCTCAACTGCTCATTCTTCGGGTGGAGGGATCTCGTCCTCACCGATCTCGAAATCACCTACACCATACAGACAACTATGAGCTAAAGGCACAGCAAGTTTCGTAAATGCAGATGCATGCTGTGCAAATGAGTTTCATAAATCATGCAACATTTTCTTATCATTACGTCGTAGACAGAATATCATCGAGATCTGAGCCTGCTAAATGGAGAGGGTACGTCCGGTGGTTGGACAACCCTTTCTACCTAGCTGAGGGGGGGGGGGGGGGGGTACACACTTACCTCCGTATACAGCCGTGCCTAAGCCCTACCTCGCATGATCAAATAACAGATTACGTAGATTCATTTCGTTATATGCGATGTGGTACTGTGACCAGCCCCTCTCGGCCTTCACAATAGATCGATAGCCTCCTTTCGGGCCACATCTCTTTTCATGAAAACGTAGTGTGCAAATTCATTTTCTATGCTTAATTGAAAACCATAATGCATGAACAATTACGTGCTTAAAGTAAACATACATCGTACATACCATCGAGACAATAAAGGCATAACCTATAAAAGAACTAATCCTAACTGCCCAACCAAAACATTTAAACAAACGATTCACCAAAGATCATCGACGCGACTTCGGCGTACGGTGTAGGCCCATCGGCCATAGTAAGTCACGAGAACTTACATCGCGTTCGTTGCAATTATAGCTCCATCCACGAGCATTGTTCACCTAAGGCAATTTCACAACATTTTTCGTTAAAATTAGTTTAAACCATTAAACATCTAAACTAACAAAATCCTTAACTAAAGAAATTTTCTAAAACTCTAGTTTAGCCTATTGAGGCATTTTATCAAGTAATTCGCGGTCGACACCTCAAAACCTCCATTAACGATTTTTTCCAAAACCTCGAAAATCGATGAACCTTAACATTCCACAACGAATCGACTAAACACGTCCAATAATCACTAATACGTCCATTATACGAACTAATACGACAAACCTATCGATTTCTAGCCCTAAACCACGTTTTTTATAAAACCCAAAACAAAACCCTAACCGTTAAACTTCACGAAAACTGAAATATAACACTCTAAAACCATAGATTCTTACCAAGAACGTTAATCGGAGGAGAAATCATGAAGAACAGACATCAACCAGAGGAAGAATCGGCATCAGAAGTGGAGGTCATCGAAGGGAGAGAAGAAATCGCAGGGGGAGGGCTTCTGGTTCACGCAGGCAGAGAGTAAAATGAGGGAGAAAATAGAAAAGTGTGATTATAATAAAAATTGACTTGGAAAATTACCATTTTGCCATTCCTTTAATTTTCTCTTTGTTTCGTCCTTTGTTTCGTTATTTAGCTAACGATTTAATTTTCTCTAAATTTCCTTAGTTCACAAATAACTCTGACTTATTACTAGGGTTCTATTAACACTGTCCGTTCACAAATCGGACATCGTTTACTATTTTTACCACAACGTCCTTTATATTACGAGAAACATAATTCTCGTAAAATTAGTGCTACCACTCCAAAAATTCCCAAAATTGTCTTAAATTTCATATTAATTATTAGGATCGTAATAGTGCTTTCTTTTCGTAAAACGAACTTAATTTTACATATTTCCAAAAATGGTATTGTATAATTATAATTACAAAATCCCTTAAAGAACCGGGTGTTACAAAATCCAATGAAGTGAAGTTTCTTATACTTCATCAAACGCATTACTAAGTCTTAATTAAGGGTCCATGAACTTATTGGGACCTCAATACAAATTGTTCTCATCACTTCAAGTTAAAACCTTGAACGTGAAATGGATAACTTAGGTTCCAACCTTGAAGGCTAAAAGGATAACTTAGGTTCTAACCACAAGTCATGTAACAGTGAACCTCATTTTCTTGATACGCTCTGTTCTTTTGGAACAAATCGAACGAAGTGAAGTTTCTTATAATTCATCAAACGCATTACTAAGTCTTAATTACGTGTCCATGAAGCATATTGGGACCTCAATACACATTGTTCTATTCACTTCAAGTTAAAACCTTGAAGGTGAAATGGATAACTTAGGTTCTAACCACAAGTCATGTAACAGTGAACCTCATTAGCTTGAAACGTTCAGTTCTTTTGTAACAAATTGAATATAGTGAAGTTTCTTAAACTTCATCAAACGCATTATTATGTCTTATGTACGCGTCCATGAAGCTTATTGGGACCTCAATACACGTCGTTCTCATCACTTCAAGTTAAAACCTTACAGGTGAAATGGATAACTTAGGTTTTAACCACAAGTCATGTAACAGTGAACTTCATTTGCTTGATACGTTCAGTACTTTTGGAACAAATTGAATGAGGTGAAGTTTCTTATACTTCACCAAACTCATTACTAAGTATTAATTACGAGTCCATAAAGCTTATGGGACCTTAATAAACATCGTTCTCATAACTTCAAGTTAAAACCTTGAAGGTGAAATGGATAAATTAAGTTCTAACCACAAGTCATGTAACAGTGTACCTCATTTGATTGATACGTTCAGTTATTTTAGAAAAAAACGAATGAAGTGAAGTTTCTTATACTTCATCAAACGCATTACTAAGTGTTAATTACGCGTCCATGAAGCTTATTGGGACCATAATAAACGTCGTTCTCATCACTTCAAATTAAAACCTTGTAGGTAAAATGGATAACTTAGATTCTAACCACAAGTCATGTAACAGTGAACCTCATTTGCATGATACATTCAGTTCTTTTGGAACAAATCGAATGAAATGGAGTCTCATATACTTCATCAAACGCATTACTAAGTAACAATTACGCGTCTAATAATCTTATTGGGACCACAATACATGTCGTTCTAATCACTTCAAGCTAAAACCTTGAAGGTAAATGGATAAATTAGGTTCTAACCACAAGTCATGTAACAGTGTACCTCATTTGCTTGATACGTTCAGTTATTTTGGAAAAATCTAATGAAGTGAAGTTTCTTATACTTCATCAAACGCATTACTAAGTGTTAATTACGCGTCCATGAAGCTGATTGGGACCATAATAAACGTCGTTCTCAGCACTTCATATTAAAACCTTGTAGGTAAAATGGATAACTTAGATTCTAACCACAAGTCATGTAACAGTGAACTTCATTTGCATGATACATTCAGTTCTTTTGGAACAAATCGAATGAAATGGAGTCTTATATACTTCATCAAATGCATTACTAAGTAATAATTACGCATCTAATAATCTTATTGGGACCACAATACACGTCGTTCTAATCACTTCAAGTTAAAACCTTGAAGGTGAAATGGATAATTTAGGTTCTAACCACAAGTCATGTAACAGTGAACCTCATTCGCTTGATACATTCAGTTCTTTTGGAACAAATTGAATGAAGTGAAGTTTCTAATACTTCATCAAATACATTACCAAGTGTTAATTACGCGTCCATTAAGCTTATTGGGACCATAATAAACATCGTTCTCATCACTTCAAGTTAAAACCTTATAGGTAAAATGGATAACTTAGGTTCTAACCACAAGTCATGTAACAGTGAACCTCATTTGCTTGATACATTCAGTTCTTTTGGAACAATTCGAATGAAATGAAGTCTCTTAAACTTCATCAAACGCATTACTAAGTAATAATTACGCTTCCATGAAGCTTATTGGGACCTCAATACACATTGTACTCATCACTTCAAGTTAAAACCTTGGACGTGAAATGGATAACTTAGGTTTTAAACATAAGTCATGTAATAGTGAACCTCATTTGCTTGATACGTTCAGTTCTTTTTTGTACAAATCGAATGAAGTGAAGTTTTTTAAACTTCAAGAAATGCATTACTAAGTTTTAATTACGCGTCCATGAAGATTATTGGGCCCTCAATACACGTCGTTCTTTCCATTTTAAGTTAAAACTTTAACGGTAAATTGGATAACTTAGGTTCTAAGTACAAGTCAAGTAACAGTGAACCTCATTTGCTTGATACGTTCAGTTCTTTTGGAACAAATCGAATGAAGTGAAGTTTCTTATACTTCATCAAACACACTACTAAGTATTAATTACGAGTCCATGAAGCTTATTGGGACCTCAATACACATCGTTCTCATAACTTCAAGTTAAAACCTTTAAGGTGAAATAGATAATTTAGGTTCTAACAACAAGTCATGTTAAAGTGAACATCCTTTACTTGATACGTTCAGTTCTCTAGGAACAAATCGAATGAAATGAAGTTTCTCATACTCTATCAAACGCATTACTAAGTGTTATTTACGCGTCCACAAAGCTTATTGAGACCTCAATACGCATCAATCTCATTACTTGAAGTTAAACCTTTTAGGTGAAATGGATAACTTAGGTTTTAACCACAAGTCATGTAACGGTGAACCTCATTTGCTTGATATGTTCAGTTTTTTAGAACAAATCGAATGAAATGAAGTCTCTTATACTTCATCAAACGCTTTACAAATTAATAATTACGCGTCCATGAAACTTATTGGGACGTCAATACACGTCGTTCTCATCACTTCAAGTTAAAACCTTGAAGTTGAAATGATTAATTTAGGTTCTAACCACAAATCATTAACAGTGAACCTCATTTGCCTGATACGTTCAGTTCTTTTGGAACAAATCGAATGAAGTGAAGTTTCTTATACTTCATCAAACGCATTACTAAGTGTTAATTACGCGTCCATGAAGCTTATTGGGACCATAATAAACATCGTTCTCATCACTTCAAGTTAAACCTTGAAGGTGAAATGGATAACTTAGGTTCTAACCACAAGTCATGTAACAGTGAACCTCATTTGCATGATACATTCAGTTCTTTTGGAACAAATCGAATGAAGTGAAGTTTCTTATACTTCATCAAACGCATTACTAAGTGTTAATTACGCGTCCATGAAGCTTATTGGGACCATAATAAACATCGTTCTCATCACTTCAAGTTAAACCTTGAAGGTGAAATGGATAACTTAGGTTCTAACCACAAGTCATGTAACAGTGAACTCATTTGCTTGATACGTTCAGTTCTTTTGGAACAAATCGAATGAAGTGAAGTTTCTTATACTTCATCAAACGCATTACTAAGTTTTAATTACGCGTCCATGAAGCTTATTGGGACCATAATAAACATCGTTCTCATCACTTCAAGTTAAACCTTGAAGGTGAAATGGATAACTTAGGTTCTAACCACAAGTCATGTAACAGTGAACCTCATTTGCTTGATACGTTCAGTTCTTTTAGAAAAAAACCGAATGAAGTGAAGTTTCTTATACTTCATCAAACGCATTACTAAGTGTTAATTACGCGTCCATGAAGCTTATTGGGACCATAATAAACATCGTTCTCATCACTTCAAGTTAAACCTTGAAGGTGAAATGGATAATTTAGGTTCTAACCACAAGTCATGTAACAGTGAACCTCATTTGCTTGATACGTTCAGTTCTTTTGGAACAATCGAATGAAGTGAAGTTTCTTATACTTCATCAAACGCATTACTAAGTGTTAATTACGCGTCCATGAAGCTTATTGGGACCATAATAAACATCGTTCTCATCACTTCAAGTTAAAACCTGAAGGTGAAATGGATAACTTAGGTTCTAACCACAAGTCATGTAACAGTGAACCTCATTTGCTTGATACGTTCAGTTCTTTTGGAACAAATCGAATGAAATGAAGTCTCTTAAACTTCATCAAACGCATTACTAAGTAATAATTACGCGTCCATGAAGCTTATTGGGACCATAATAAACATCGTTCTCATCACTTCAAGTTAAACCTTGAAGGTGAATGGATAACTTAGGTTTTAACCACAAGTCATGTAACAGTGAACCTCATTTGCTTGATACGTTCAGTTCTTTTGGAACAAATCGAATGAAGTGAAGTTTTTTATACTTCATCAAACGCATTACTAAGTGTTAATTACGCGTCCATGAAGCTTATTGGGACCTCAATACACGTCGTTCTCATCACTTCAAGTTAAAACCTGAAGGTGAAATGGATAACTTAGGTTCTAACCACAAGTCATGTAACAGTGAACTCATTTGCTTGATACGTTCAGTTCTTTTGGAACAAATCGAATGAAGTGAAGTTTCTTATACTTCATCAAATGCATTACTAAGTTTTAATACGCGTCCATGAAGATTATTGGGCCCTCAATACACGTCGTTCTTTCCATTTTAAGTTAAAACTTTAACGGTAAATTGGATAACTTAGGTTCTAAGTACAAGTCAAGTAACAGTGAACCTCATTTGCTTGATACGTTCAGTTCTTTTGGAACAAATCGAATGAAGTGAAGTTTCTTATACTTCATCAAACACACTACTAAGTATTAATTACGAGTCCATGAAGCTTATTGGGACCTCAATACACATCGTTCTCATAACTTCAAGTTAAAACCTTTAAGGTGAAATAGATAATTTAGGTTCTAACAACAAGTCATGTTAAAGTGAACATCCTTTACTTGATACGTTCAGTTCTCTAGGAACAAATCGAATGAAATGAAGTTTCTCATACTCTATCAAACGCATTACTAAGTGTTATTTACGCGTCCACAAAGCTTATTGAGACCTCAATACGCATCAATCTCATTACTTGAAGTTAAAACCTTTTAGGTGAAATGGATAACTTAGGTTTTAACCACAAGTCATGTAACGGTGAACCTCATTTGCTTGATATGTTCAGTTTTTTTAGAACAAATCGAATGAAATGAAGTCTCTTATACTTCATCAAACGCTTTACAAATTAATAATTACGCGTCCATGAAACTTATTGGGACGTCAATACACGTCGTTCTCATCACTTCAAGTTAAAACCTTGAAGTTGAAATGATTAATTTAGGTTCTAACCACAAATCATTTAACAGTGAACCTCATTTGCCTGATACGATCAGTTCTTTTGCAACAAATCGAATGAAGTGATGTTTCTTATACTTCATCAAACGCATTACTAAGTAATATTTACGAGTCAATGAAGCATATTGGCCTCAATACACATCGTTCTCATAACTTCAAGTTAAACCTTGAAGGTAAAATGGATAATTTAGGTTCTAACAACAAGTCATGTAACAGTTAACGTCATTTGCTTGATACGTTAAGTTCTCTTGGAACAAATCGAATGAATTGAAGTTTTTTATACTTCATCAAAAGCATTACTAAGTGTTAATTACGCGTCCATGAAGCTTATTGGGACCTCAATACACGTCCTTCTTATTACTTAAAGTTAAAACCTTGTAGGTGAAATGGATAACTTAGGTTCTAACCACAAGTCATGTAATAGTGAACCTCATTTGCTTGATACGTTCAGTTCTTTTGGAACATATAGAATGAAATGAAATCTCTTATACATCATAAAACGCATTACTAAGTAATAATTACGCGCCCATGAAGCTTATTTGGACCTCAAAACACGTCGTTCTCATCACTTCAAGTTAAAACCTTGAAGGTGAAATGGATAATTTAGGTTCTAACCACAAGTCATGTAACAGTGAACCTCATTTGGTTGAAACGTTCATTTCTTTTGGAACAAATCGAATGAAGTGAAGTTTCTTATACTTCATGAAACGCATTACTAAGTGTTAATTACGCATCCATGAAGCTTATTGGGACCTCAATACACGTAGTTCTCATCACTTCTAGTTAAAAATGTGAAGGTGAAATGGATAACTTAGGTTCTAACCACTAGTCATGTAACAGTGAACCTCATTTGCTTGATATGTTCAGTTCTTTTGGAACAAATCGAATGAAGTGAAGTTTCTTATACTTCATCAAACGCATTACTAAGTCTTAATTACACGTCCATGAAGCTTTTTGGGATCTTAATACACATCTTTCTTATCACTTTAAGTTAAAACCTTGAAGGTGAAATGGATAACTTAGGTTCTAACCACAAGTCATGTAACAATGAACCACATTTGGTTGATACGTTCAGTTCTTTTTGAAACAAATCGAATGAAGTGAAGTTTCTTATACCTCATCAAATGCATTTCTAAGTCTTAATTACGCATCCATGAAGCTTATTGGGACCTCAACACACATCGTTCTCATCACTTCAAGTAAAAACCTTGAAGGTGAAATTGATAACTTATGTTCTAACTACAAGTCATATAAAAGTGAACCTCATTTGCTTGATACGTTCAGTTCTTTTGGAACAAATCGAATGAAGTGAAGTTTCTTATACTTCATTAAACGAATTACTAAGTCTTAATTACATGTCGATGAAGCTTATTGGGACCTCAATACACGTCATTCTAATCACTTCAAGTTAAAACCTTGTAGGTGAAATGGATAACTTAGGTTCTAACCACAAGTCATGTAACAGTGAACCTCGTTTGCTTGATACGTTCAGTTTTTTGGGAAAAAATCGAATGAAGTGAAGTTTCTTATACTTCATCAAACGCATTACTAAGTCTTAATTACTCGTCAATGAAGCTTAATAGGACCTCAACACACGTCGTTCTCATCACTTTAAGTTAGGGGTGTGCAAAACCGGTTTCGGTTCGGTTTTAGAGAGAAACCAAACCGAACCGATCGGCTTCGGTTTCGAAATTACAAAACCGAAACCGGTTTTGCAACATACCAAAACCGAACCTAAACCAAACCTAAACTTTCGGTTCGGTTTCGGTTTTACAACCTATTTTCCAAATAATAAAAAAATGTAAATTTTTTCTATGTGCTAGGTTCTAATACTTTTTTCTATGTTTATTTTTATCCCTACGACGTTTCATAACTAATTTATGCATAGTTTGAACAACACTCCACTCATATGTAAACAAACTAATTCCAAATTCTTAACAATTTCTTTGCAAAACACAAATCAGATCCTCTACCCATTATTCTTTAGAAAGGAATATTGTAATTTGCTCTATCAAATATATCATAGTTATCGCAAGACCTCAAAGTATTCAAATGGTTAAAGCTTTTTCAAAAACTTCGACCGGTTGTTTCCTGCATCTACCCCCAACAAATCCTCCATGTAATTGTGAATATTATCTAACATAGATCCTCTGTAAAAACACGACAGAAAGCTGAATTTGCTCTCTGTCGTGTTTTTGCTCTCTGTGAACAAATGACAGAGAGCAAAATCAACACAACAAAGAGCTGAATTTTCTCTCTGTCGTTTGTTCACAAAGAGCAAAAACACGACAGAGAGCAATTTGCTCTCTGTCGTGTGTTCACAGAGAGCAAGAGCAAAGATGCAAAAGCATTGATTTTGAAGCCTGTCAAACACAAAATCAAGCAACGAATGAGGGAATAGAACATACCCGATTATTCTGAAGCCTGCTCGGTGCTGCTGTCGTCGGTCGCCATCGCCGTCGCTGTCGCCGGATCGCCTTCGTCTGTGACTGAGTGTGCGGTGTGTCATCTCTGGAGGAGAGATTGAAGACTGAAGAGTAAAGAAGTGAAGAGTGAAGAAGACAGAACCCGACGATTTACTGATTTAGGGCTTCTGGTTCTGCTTCACTCTTCCTATTTTATTTTTTTTTTGGTTTTTTAGTTAAAGTACGGTTCGGTTCGGTTTTGATCGGTTTTGGCCGATCCAAACCGAAAACCGAACCTAATTCATCGGTTCCTATAAAATTAAACCGATTCGAACCGAACCTATGCTCAAAACCGGTGAAAACCGAACATAAATCACCTGTTCCGGTTCGGTTCAACGGTTCCGGTTCGGTTTGCAAACCCCTACTTTAAGTTAAATCCTTGTAGGTGAAATAGATAACTTAGGTTCTAACGACAAGTCATATAACAGTGAACATCATTTGCTTGACACGTTCAGTAGTTTTGGGATAAATCGAATGAAGTGAAGTTTCTTATACTTCATCAAACACATTACTAAGTCTTAATTACGCTTCTATGAAGTTCATTGGCACCTCAATACATGTAGTCATCATCACTTCAAGTTAAATTCCATGAAGGTTAAATTGGCAACTTATGTTCTAATCACAAGTCATGTAACAGTGAAAATCATTTGCTTGATACGTTAAGTTCTTTTGGAACAAATCTAATGAAGTGAAGTGTCTTATATTTTATCAAACGCATTACTAAGTCTTAATTACGCATCCACGAAGGTTATTAGGTCCTCAATATTTGTCGTTCTCATCACTTTAAGTTAAAACCTTGAAGGTGGAATGTGTAACATAGGTTCTAACCACAAGTCATGAAACAGTGAACTTCATTTACTTTATACGTTAAGTTCTTTTAGAACAAATCAAATGATGTGAAGTTTCTTATACTTCATCAAATGCATTACTAAGCCTTATTGGGTCAATGAAGCTTATTGGGTCATCAATACACATCTTTCACATCACATCAAATTAAAACCTTGAAGGTGAAATGGATAACTTAGTTTCTAACCACAAGTCATGTAACAGTGAACCTTATTTGCTTGATGCGTTCAGTTCTTTTGGAACAAATCGAATGAAGTGAAGTTTCTTATACTTCATCAAAATCATTACTAAATCTTAATTACACGTCCATAAAGCTTATTGAGACCTCTATACACATCGTTCACATCACTTCAAGATAAAACCTTGAATGTAAAATAGATAACTTAGGTTCTAACCACAAGCCATGTAACAATGAACCTCATTTACTTGATACATTCAGTTATTTTGGAACAAATCGAATGAAGTGAAGTTTCTTATACTCCATCAAATGTATTAGTAAGTCATAATTACGTGTCCATGAATCTTTTTGAGAACTTAATACACGTCGTTCTCATAACTTCAAATTAAAACCTTGTAGGTGAAATTGATAACTTAGGTTGTAACCACAAGTCATGTAATAGTGAACCTCAATTGCTTGATATGTTCAGTTCATTTGGAACAAATCAAATGAAGTGAAGTTTCTTATACTTCATCAAACACATTACTATGTCTTAATTACGCGTCCATGAAGGTTATTTTGACCTCAATACACGTCAATATAATCACTTCGAGTTAAAACCTTGAAGGTGAAATGGATAACTTATATTCTAAACACAAGTCATGTATTAGTGAACCTTATTTGCTTGATACGTTCAGTTATTTTTGGAACAAATAGAATGAAGTGAAGTTTCTTATACTTCATCAAACGTATTAATCAGTCTTTATGACGCGTCAATGAAGCTTTTTGGGACCTCAATACACATCGTCCTCATCACTTCAAGTTAAAACAATGAAGGTGAAATTGATAACTTAGGTTCTAACCACAAGTCATGTAACAGTGAACCTCGTTTGCTTGATACGTTCAGTTCTTTTAGAACAAAAAGAATGAAGTGAAGTTTCTTATACTTCATCAAACGCATTACTAAGTCTTAATTACGGGTCCATGAAGCCTTTTGGGAACTCAATACATGTCGTTCTTATAACTTCAAGTTAAAACCTTGTAGGTGAAATGGATAACTTAGGTTCTAACCACAAGTCGTGTAACAGTGAACCTCAATTGCTTGATACGTTCAGTTCATTTGGAACAAATCAAATAAAGTGAAGTTTCCTATACTTCATCCAACGCATTACTAAGTCATAATTACTTGTCCATGTAGGTTATTGGGACCTCGTTACATGTCGTTATAATCACTTCAAGTTAAAACCTTGAAGGTGCATTGGATAACGTAAGTTTTAATCACAAGTCATGTAACAGTGAACCTCATTTGCTTGATATGTTTAATTCTTTTAGATTAAATCGAATGAAGTGAAGTTTCTTATACTTCATCAAATGCATTTTTAAGTCTTAATTACGCATCCATGAAGGTTATTAGGACCTCGTTACAGGTCGTTATCATCACTTCAAGTGAAAACAATGAAGGTGAAATGTATAACTTAGGTTCTATTCACCAGTCATGTAACAGTGACTGGCGATCGATCGGCACACTCTCTAGAAAAATCAAGAGAGTGGCGACCACAGATGGCGATCGATCGCCCTTCCCTACGATCGATCGCCAAGTCCTCTGGAATCCGAATTCCAGAGAACCTGCACCCCTCTTTTCTTTCTTTCTTACTTCCCCTACATATAACACACATTACACTCCCTTTTTCTCTTCCACATTATCTCCAACATCTCATACACCCTAAGTAATTCAACATAAGATCATAACTTTACTCATTTATCATTTCATCAACCACTAATTAATCGACCCCAAACATATCTTTGAACGTATTTAAAAAAGTAATAAAATTTCGTAAAAACGAACTGCGTGGATACGTTTAAAAACTAAACAATTTCCTGTTTTAAATCACCAAGCAGTTCCAGTAAGTTTCCAAAACGTCAAAACCTAAACTTATCAACTAACCAGATACCAACATCCTAAAATGTTCTATCTATATAACTTTCCTACGTTTCTATCTGTTCAAAACATCAGTACATTTACTTACATCCCCACGGGTCAAAAGCGCACCGACTGCCCAGCACACTCCCACGGGACATCTTTCTTCAACTGATCATTCCTCGGGTGGAGGGATCTCGTCCTCACCTGTATCTAGATCACCTACACCATACAGACAACTATGAGCTAAAGGCTCAGCAAGTTTCGTAAATGCAGATGCATGTTGTGCATATGAAGTTCAGAAATCGTTCAACATTTTCTTATCATTACGTCGCAGACAAAATGTCATCGAGATCTCAGCCCGCTAAATGGAGAGGGCACATCCGGCGGTCGAACAACCCTTTCTACCTAGCGGGGTGGGGGGGGGGGGGAGGGTACACGCTTACATCCGCATACAGCCGTGCCTGAGCCCCACCTCGTATGACCAGATAACAGATTACGTAGATGCATTTCATTTTAGGCGATGTGGTATTGTGACAAGCCCTTCTTTGCCTTCACAATAGATCAATAGCCTCCTTTCGGGCCACATCTCTTTTCATAAAAAATGTAGCGCGGAACTTCATTTTCTATGCATAATTAAAAACCATGATGCATGAACAATTACATGATTAAAGTAAACATACATCATACATACCATCGAGACAATAAAAGCATAAATTATAAAAGAACTAATCCTAACTACCCAACCAAACATTTAAACAAGCTATTCACCAAAGATCCTCAACGCGACTTCGATGTACGGTGTAGGCCAATCGGCCATAGTAAGTCACGAGAACTTACCTCGCGTCCGTTGAAACTCAAGCTCCGTCCATGAGCGTTGTTCACCTAAGGCAAATTCACAACATTCGTCGTTAAAACGTGTTTAAACCATTAAACGTCCAAACTAACGAAACCTTAACTAAGAAAATCTTCTAAAACTCTAATTTAACTCTCTCGGGCATTTCATCGAGCAACTCATGCACACCAATAACCAAAACTCCATTAATGGAGATTTCTAAGTTTTCCAACAACCCAAAATTCATATTAATTACCATTAATTCGTCCAACTACTTCCAATGCCCATTAATACGTTCACCAAGGTCGTAAATATGGCAACCCTAGCCATTTCTAGAATAACCCAACTATTTCGAGAAAACCCTAAATGCAACCCTAATCGTTAAACGACCCAAAAATTACGAATAAACTTTCCAAAACTGTGAAACCTTACCTAGAATGTCGTTTGAGGAAGAAACCGCGAAGAACGGAAGTCGATTGGAGGAGCTCTCGTCGTCGGAAGTGGAATCGCGCACGGAAGGGAAAGAAATCGCTTTGGAGGATTCAGAGAGAGAATGAGAGAAATCGTGAAAGTGGTGGGGGAGAAAAGGGGTTGTTGTGTATTAATTAAAATTGACTTGGCAGATGACAATTTTGCCCTTCCTTTGATTTTCTATTTTATTCGACCTTTGTTTCGTTAATTGTCTAACAATTTGGTTTTTTCCAAATTTCCTTATTTCATTAATAAATCCAACTTATTACTAGGGTTCCATTGAAATTGTCCATACATAAAACGGACCTCGTTTACTATTTATACCAAAATATCCTTTATATTACGAAAAACATAAAATCCTCGTAGTTTGCGTTACAACTCAAAAAATTCTCGGATTTTTTCCTAAAATCCATATTAATCGTTAGGATTCTAATAATGCTTTCCGTTAGCGAAACGGACATAATCTGACATATTTACAAAAATGCAATCAATATTTTGGAATATTTAAAATCCCGATAAAACCGGGTGTTACTATGCAATTTATCAACATTAAAACTTCCTATACATCCAAAATCCAACCCAATTTCAACATCGATCAAGTCAACACCTATTTACCCCAAAATGACTCAGAGCAAACCCCGGGAAATCAAGCCTAGTCAAAACACGCCCCGTCGCCACGAGCTCCGCCCATCAACCACCTATGTCTGATCATCAGGAGGAAATTCCTCACCTTCGTTTTCGTCACCTACATCATACGATAAACACGTTAAGTCAACATCTATTTACCCCAAAATGACTCGGAGCAAACCCCGGGAAATCAAGCCTAGCCAAAACATGCCCCGTTGCCACGAGCTCCGCCCATCAACCACCTATGTCTGATCATCAGGAGGAAATTCCTCACCTTCGTTTTCGTCACCTACATCATACGATAAACACGTTAAGCCTAATACTTAATAATGAGCGTACTAAACATAACATTTACACATATGCATGACATTTGTAAAATATGTTCGTTTGATTTCATTAAACCACTTTCTTGCCCCGTGAGAACCATAACTTGCCTCGTGAGAATCATGCCTTGCCCTGTGAGAACACATACCCTTCTTAGTTCATGATCGTTCTTCATTTCAATTTTTTCATAAAAACATGCTCGTAAATGGTTCATATGCATATTTTTGTAAAAACATGTTGCATGAGGAGATGTACACATACGACATTCATCAAGACTGATTCCTAACATTCTCTTAACGTCTATAGCCCGTAGGCGGAAAAAACTCTTAACTAATCGCTAAAGCTCTATCCTAGGCTACTCGGCTCATCCAAAATCCCTACTACAATCCAACATTATAATAACACATCATTCTAACATCGATACGACGTAGGGCCTTTAGGGCCGGAAACCTAACACTCACTTACTTGGCGTCCTAGCTATGCCGAGCACCGTTCTTAGAGAGCTTGGGTTACCTAAGGCATTTTCATAACACGTCATTAGTATTGACCCTAATTTATAAAATTTAAAACTAAACAAAACCCCGAGCTAAGACAATTTTTCTAAGAACTCTAATTCACTTCATTCGGGCATTTCGTCGAGCACATTGTGCTCACCATTTACTTAACTCCATTAATGGCTTCCAACAACCCATAATTTACCATAAATGTCAACCAAACCCATAAATCCATTGAATCTACCTAAATAACAATAAGGGTATCATCAATGGGCAATAATATCACAACCCAATCGATTTCTAACAAAACTTACGATTTCTCAACCCTAACTCGAATTAACCCTAATTGAGTAACACTCTAAAACATGAAACAACACTTGCATAATCCATTGAACTTACCTAGAGGGTTGATTTGCTGAAGAAAATCGAAGAGAAACTCGTCGGAAAAAGGATGAATCGCCGGTGTGCGTGAGAGGTCGGTGAGGGAGGGAAAAAAAATCGCACGGGAGGAGGAAGGAAAACTAAAAGGGGTCTGAAGAAAAAGAAACTGATGGAAGAAAAGGGGGCTTTCTAATTTTATAAATTTGATTTCTAAAATTACTGTTTTGCCCTTAGTTAAATACTTAGCTTCAATCATTATTCTGTCTATCGATTTGGTTCCTCCAAAGTTTCCTTATTTCTTAAAATATTCCAAATTATTTCTAGAGTTCTAATGAAACTTTCCGTTCGCAAAATGGGCTTAAATTACTATTTGTACGAATTAAAACGCTATAGGGCTAAAAAAAAAAGATCACTAGCGTTACTCTATCGATTTGGATTTCTAAAATTTACTTATTCCTCCAAAAATCTTCATAAATTTCTTGGGCTATAATGAAACCTTCCACTCGCAAAACGGGCCTACATTTAATATTTACAAAAATGCTGCTAAAACGAAAACCCAAAAAATCAAGGCGTTACATACGTTAAGTTCTTTTGGAACAAATCCAATTAAGTGAAGTTTCTTATACTTTGTCAAACACATTACTAAGTCTTATTGGGTCAATGAAGCTTATTGTGACATCAATACACATATTTCACATACATCAAGTTAAAACCATGAAGGCGAAATGGATAACTTAGGTTCTAAACACAAGTCATGTAACAGTGAACCTCATTTGCTTGATACGTTCAGTTCTTTTGGAACAAATCGAATGAAGTGAAGTTTCTTATACTTCATCAAACGCATTACTAAGTCTTAGATACGCGTCCATGAAGCTTATTAGGATCTCAATACATATCGTTTAGATCACTTCAAGTTAAAACCTTGAAGGTCAAGTGGATAACTTAAGTTCTATCCACAAGTCATGTAACAGTGAACCTCATTTACTTGATAGGTTCAATTCGTTTGGAACAAAACGAATGAAGTGAAGTTTCTTACACTTCATCAAATGCATTACTAAGTGTTAGTTATGCGTTTATTAAGCTTATTGGGGCCTCAATACACATTGTTCTCATCACTTCAAGTTAAAACCTTGAAGGTGAAATGGATAGCTTAGATTATAACTACAAGTCATGTAACAGTGAACCTAATTTGCTTGGTACGTTTAGTTCTTTTGAAACAAATCGAATGAAGTGAAGTTTCTTATACTCTATCAAACGCATTACTAAGTCTTAATTACACGGCCATGAAGCTTATTCGGACTTCAATAGATGTCATTCTCATCACTTCAAGTTAAAACCTTGTAAGTGAAATGGATAACTTAGGTTCTACTGACTAGTCATGTAACAGTGAACTACATTTGCTTGATATGTTAAGTTCTTTTAGAACAAATCCAAAGAAGTGATGTTTCTTACACTTTATCAAACGCATTACTAAGTCTAAATTAGACGTCCATGAAGGTTATTGGGTCCTCAATACACGTTATTCTCATCACTTTAAGTTAAAAACTTGAGGTGAAATGGATAACTTAGGTTCTAACCACAACTCATGAAACAGTAAATCTCATTTGCTTGATAAGTTCAGTTCTTTTCTGAACAAATCAAATGAAGTGAAGTTTCTTATCCTTCATCAAACGCATTACTAAGTCTTATTGGGTTAATGAAGCTTATTGGGACATCAATACACATCTTTCTCATCATATGAAGTTAAAACCTTGAAGGTGAAATGAATAACTTAGGTTATAACCACAAGTCATCTAACAGTGATCCTAATTTGCTTGATACGTTCAGTTCTTATGGAACAAATCGAATGAAGTGAAGTTTCTTATACTTCATCAAACGCATTACTAAGTCTTAATTACATGTCCATAAAGCTTATTGGGACCTCAACACACGTCGTTCTCATCATTTCAAGTTCAAACCTTGAAGGTGAAATGGATAACTTAGGTTTTAATCACAAGTCATATATTAGTGAACCTTGTTTTCTTGATATGTTCAGTTCTGTTTGGAACAAATCGATTGAAATGAAGTTTCTTATACTTGATCAAACGCATTACTAAGTTCAATTGCGCGTCCATGAAGCTTATTAGGACCTCAATACACATCGTTCTCATCATTTCAAGTTAAAACCTTGAAGGTAAAATTGATAAATTAGGTTCTAACCACAAGTCATGTAATAGTGAACATCATTTGATTAACACGTTCAAATCTTTTAGAACAAATAGAATAAAGTAAAGTTTTTTATACTTCATCAAACGCATTACTAAATCTTTATTACGAGTCCATGAAGCTTATTGGGATCTCAATACACGTCGTTCTTATCTCTTCAAGTTAAAATCTTGTAGGTGAAATGGATAACTTAGGTTATAACCTCAAGTCATGTAACAATGAACCTCATTTGCTTGATACGTTCAGTTCTTTTGCAACAAATAGAATACAGTGAAGTTTCTTATAGTTCATCAAACACATTACTAAGTCTTAATTACGCGTCCATGAAGGTTATTGGGTCCTCAATACACGTCGTTCTCATCACTTTAAGTTAAAACCTTGAAAGTGAAATGGATAACTTAGGTTATAACCACAATTCATGAAACAGTGAACGTCATTTGCTTGATATGTTTAGTTCTTTTGGAACAAATCAAATGAAGTGAACTTTCTTATACTTTATCAAATGCATTACTAAGTCTTATTAGGTAAATGAAGCTTATTGGGACATCAATACACTTCTTTCTCATCACATCAAGTTAAAACCTTGAAGATGAAATGGATAACTTTAGTTCTAACCACAAGTCTTGTAACAGTGAATCTCATTTGCTTGATAAGTTCAGTTCTTTTGGAACAAATCGAATGAAATGAAGTTTCTTATACTTCATCAACCGCTTCACTAAGTCTTAATTACGCGTCCATGAAGCTTATTGAGACCTCAATACACATCGTTCACATCAGTTCAAGTTAAAACCTTGAAGGTAGAATGGATAACTTAGGTTCTAACCACAAGTCATGTAATAGTGAACCTCATTTGCTTGATACGTTCAGTTCTTTTGAAACAAATCGAATGAAGTGAAGTTTCTTATACTTCATCAAACGCATTACTAAGTGTTAATTACGTGTCCATGATTCTTATTGGGACCTAAATACACGTCGTTCTCATCACTTCAAGTTAAAACCTAGAAGGTGAAATCAATAACTTAGGTTCTAAACACAAGTCATGTAACAGTGAACCTTATTTGCTTGATACGTTCAATTCTTTTGGAATAAATCGAATGAAGTGAAGTTTCTTATACTTCATCAAATGCATTACTAAGTCTTCATTACACGTCCATGAAGCTTATTAGGACCTCGATACACATCATTCTCATAACTTCAAGTGAAAACCTTAAAGGTGGAACTGATAACTTAGGTTCTAACCACAAGTCATGTAACGGTGAACCTCATTTGCTTGATACGTTCATTTCTTTTAGAACAAATAGAATGAAGTGAATTTTCTTATACTTTATCAAACGCATTACTAAGTCTTAAATACGCGTCCATGAAGCTTATTGGGACCTCAATACATGTCGTTCTCATAATTTTAAGTTAAAACCTTGTAGGTGAAATAGATAACTTAGGTTCTAAACACAAGTAATGTAACAGTGAACCTCATTTGCTTAATACGTTTAGTTCTTTTTTATCAAATCGAATGAAGTGATGTTTCTTCTACTTCATCAAACGCATTACTAAGTCTTAATTACGTGTTCATGAAGGTTATTATGACCTCGTTATACGTTGTTATCATCACTTCAAGTTAAAACCTTGAAGGTCAAATGGATAACTTAGGTTCTAATAACAATTCATGTAACAGTTAACCTCATTTGATTCAAACGTTAAGTTCTTTTGAAACAAATCCAATGAAGTGAAGTTTCTACACTTTATCAAAACGTATTACTAATGCTTAATTAGCGTGTCCATGAAGGTTATTGGGTCCTCAATACATGCCGTTCTCATCACTTTAAGGTAACCTTGAAGGTGAATGGATAACTTTTGTTGTACCACATCATGAAATAGTGAACCTCATTTGCTTGATACGTTCAGTTCTTTTGGAACAAATCGAATGAAGTGAAGTTTCTTATACTTCATCAAATGCATTACTAAGTCTTAATTACGCGTCCATGAAGCTTATTAGGACCTCGATACACATCATTCTCATAACTTCAAGTGAAAACCTTAAAGGTGGAACTGATAACTTAGGTTCTAACACAAGTCATGTAACGGTGAACCTCATTGCTTGATACGTTCAGTTCTTTTGGAACAAATCGAATGAAATGAAGTTTCTTATACTTTATCAAACGCATTACTAAGTCTTAAATACGCGTCCATGAAGCTTATTGGGATCTCAATACACGTCGTTCTCATCACTTCAAGTTAAAACCTTGAAGGTGAAATGGATAACTTAGGTTCTAAACACAAGTAATGTAACAGTGAACCTCATTTGCTTGATATGTTTAGTTCTTTTTAACAAATCGAATGAAGTGAAGTTTCTTATACTTCATCAAACGCATTACTAAGTCTTAATTACGCGTCCATGAAGCTTATTGGGACCTAAATACACGTCGTTCTCATCACTTCAAGTTAAAACCTTGAAGGTGAAATGGATAACTTAGGTTCTAAACACAAGTCATGTAACAGTGAACTTAATTTGCTTGATACGTTCAGTTCTTTTGGAACAAATCGAATGAAGTGAAGTTTCTTATACTTCATCAAATGCATTACTAAGTCTTAATTACGCGTCCATGAAGCTTATTGGGACCTAAATACACGTCGTTCTCATCACTTCAAGTTAAAACCTTGAAGGTGAAATGGATAACTTAGGTTCTAACCACAAGTCATGTAACGGTGAACCTCATTTGCTGATACGTTCAGTTCTTTTGGAACAAATCGAATGAAGTGAAGTTTCTTATACTTTATCAAACGCATTACTAAGTCTTAAATACGCGTCCATGAAGCTTATTGGGTCCTCAATACATGCCGTTCTCATCACTTCAAGTTAAAACCTTGAAGGTGAAATGGATAACTTAGGTTCTAAACACAAGTAATGTAACAGTGAACCTCATTTGCTGATACGTTCGGTTCTTTTGGAACAAATCGAATGAAGTGATGTTTCTTCTACTTCATCAAACGCATTACTAAGTCTTAATTACGTGTTCATGAAGGTTATTATGACCTCGTTATACGTTGTTATCATCACTTCAAGTTAAAACCTTGAAGGTCAAATGGATAACTTAGGTTCTAATAACAATTCATGTAACAGTTAACCTCATTTGATTCAAACGTTAAGTTCTTTTGAAACAAATCCAATGAAGTGAAGTTTCTTATACTTTATCAAACGTATTACTAATGCTTAATTACGTGTCCATGAAGGTTATTGGGTCCTCAATACATGCCGTTCTCATCACTTCAAGTTAAAACTTGAAGGTGAAATGGATAACTTTAGTTCTAACCACAAGTCATGAAATAGTGAACCTCATTTAGTTGATACGTTCAGTTCTTTTTGAACAAATCAAATGAAGTTAAGTTTCTTATACTTTATCAAATGCATTACTAAGTCTTATTGGGTCAATGAAGCTTATTGGGACCTAAATACACGTCGTTCTCATCACTTCAAGTTAAAACCTTGAAGGTGAAATGGATAACTTAGGTTCTAAACACAAGTAATGTAACAGTGAACCTCATTTGCTGATACGTTCGGTTCTTTTGGAACAAATCGAATGAAGTGAGTTTCTTATACTTCATCAAACGCATTACTAAGTCTTAATTACGTGTCCATGAAGGTTATTGGGTCCTCAATACATGCCGTTCTCATCACTTTAAGGTAAAACCTTGAAGGTGAAATGGATAACTTTTGTTGTAACCACAAGTCATGAAATAGTGAACCTCATTTAGTTGATACGTTCAGTTCTTTTTGAACAAATCGAATGAAGTGAAGTTTCTTATACTTCATCAAATGCATTACTAAGTCTTAAATACGCGTCCATGAAGCTTATTGGGTCCTCAATACATGCCGTTCTCATCACTTCAAGTTAAAACCTTGAAGGTGAAATGGATAACTTTAGTTCTAACCACAAGTCATGTAATAGTGAACCTCATTTGCTTGATATGTTTAGTTCTTTTGGAACAAATCGAATGAAGTGAAGTTTCTTATACTTCATCAAACGCATTACTAAGTCTTAATTACGCGTCCATGAAGCTTATTGGGACCTAAATACACGTCGTTCTCATCACTTCAAGTTAAAACCTTGAAGGTCAAATGGATAACTTAGGTTCTAATAACAATTCATGTAACAGTTAACCTCATTTGATTCAAACGTTAAGTTCTTTTGAAACAAATCCAATGAAGTGAAGTTTCTTACACTTTATCAAACGTATTACTAATGCTTAATTACGTGTCCATGAAGGTTATTGGGTCCTCAATACATGCCGTTCTCATCACTTTAAGGTAAAACCTTGAAGGTGAAATGGATAACTTTTGTTGTAACCACAAGTCATGAAATAGTGAACCTCATTTAGTTGATACGTTCAGTTCTTTTTGAACAAATCAAATGAAGTTAAGTTTCTTATACTTTATCAAATGCATTACTAAGTCTTATTGGGTCAATGAAGCTTATTAGGACATCAATATACATCTTTTTCATCACATCAAGTTAAAACCTTGAAGGTGAACTGGATAACTTAGGTTCTAACTACAAGTCATGTAACAGTGAACCTCATTTGCTTGATACGTTCAGTTTTTTTGGAACAAATCGAATGAAGTGATGTTTCTTATACTTCATCAAACGCATTACTAAGTCTTAATTACGTGTCCATAAAGCTTATTGGCACCTCAATACACGTCGTTCTAATCACTCCAAGTTAAAACCTTGAAGGTGAAATGGATAACTTAGGTTCTAACCACAAGTCATGTAACAGTGAATCAAATTTGCATGATACGTTCGGTTCTTTTTGGAACAAATCGAATGAAGTTAAGTTTCTTATACTTCATCAAATGCATTAAGAAGTCTTAATTACGCATCCATGAAGCTTATTGGGTCCTCAATACACATCATTCTCATCACTTCAAGTTAAAACTTGAAGGTGAAATGGATAACTTAGGTTCTAACCACAAGTCATGTAACAGTGAACCTCATTTGCTGATACGTTCGGTTCTTTTGGAACAAATCGAATGAAGTGAAGTTTCTTATACTTCATCAAACGCATTACTAAGTCTTAATTACGCGTCCATGAAGCTTATTGGGTCCTCAATACATGCCGTTCTCATCACTTTAAGGTAAAACCTTGAAGGTGAAATGGATAACTTAGGTTCTAACCACAAGTCATGTAACAGTGAACCTCATTTGCTGATACGTTCGGTTCTTTTGGAACAAATCGAATGAAGTTAAGTTTCTTATACTTCATCAAATGCATTAAGAAGTCTTAATTACGCGTCCATGAAGCTTATTGGGTCCTCAATACATGCCGTTCTCATCACTTTAAGGTAAAACCTTGAAGGTGAAATGGATAACTTAGGTTCTAACCACAAGTCATGTAACAGTGAACCTCATTTGCTGATACGTTCGGTTCTTTTTGGAACAAATCGAATGAAGTTAAGTTTCTTATACTTCATCAAATGCATTAAGAAGTCTTAATTACGCATCCATGAAGCTTATTGGGTCCTCAATACACATCATTCTCATCACTTCAAGTTAAAACCTTGAAGGTGAAATTGATAACTTAGGTTCTAACCACAAGTCATATAAAAGTGAACCTCATTTAATCGATTTATTGGTAGTTATTGGACGAAGTTAATCAATTTATTGGTGGTTATTGGACGAAGTTAATCAATTTATTGGTGAATGTTAGGGTTTTAGAGGTTTGGAGCTTTGGGAAAACTCCCTTAATGGAGGTTTTGAAATGCGGAGCACGAATTGGCGCGATAAAAATGGCTCATGGATTTACTTAGAGTTTCGGAGATTTTCTTTATTTAAGGGTTTTGCAGTTTTGAAGTTTAATGGTTTAAACTTGGTTTTAAATGACGATTGTTGTGAATTGCCATAGGTGAACAATGCTCGTGGACGGAGCTTGAATTGCAACAGACGCGAGGTAAGTCTACATGTTTGTTTGGCGGATAGCCCTGCACCGTAAGTCAAGTTTGTTGTTAAGGATTTTGGTGTTATGTGCTTTTACATGCTTTGGGTGGGGTAGTTAGGGTTAGTTGTCTTTTATAGGTTATGCTTGCGACGTTTGATGGTACCCATGATATATGTTTACATTCTGTTAATTATGTAGCATGAAAAATAGATTTCTATGCATGTTTAAGAAAATGAAACGAATTAAAGAAACGAATGTACATAATCTGGACCCGATGGGGTGGGGTTCAGACATGGCTGTTTACGGATGGAAGCATGTTTTTCCCCCGGTAGATGGAAAGAGCTGTCCAACCGCCAGACGTGCCCTCTCCATCTGGTGAAAGTTAGACCCCGGTGGCGTTCTGTTCTGTAAAATAATGATTAAAATGTCTGCATGATTTCCGAACCTTATACGCACAGCATGCGTTTGCATTTACGTGGATTTGCTGAGCTCTTTTGCTCATAGTTTATTTTCTATGGTGTAGGTGAATTTGATACAGGTGAGGACAACATTCCTCCACCCGACGCCTGAGCATGTTGAAGAAAGATGGCCCGTGAGAGTGTGCTGGGTAGTCGACGCTCATTTTGACCCATGGGGATGTAAGTAAGTGTTTTGGGGAGTTGATAGATAGAAAAATAGGATATTGGTACAGTTAGAAACATTTTAGGATGTTTGGAATCTAGATAGTTGATAAAAAGGACGTTTTGGTGTTTTGGTGAACTTGTTTTTACAAAACGTTTTACTAAGCGTTTATTTGGATGTTTTTGGTATTGTTTGGAGATGTTTTAGATTAAGTATGGATATGCTCGAGTTTTAGAGCTATCCATGCAGTTGGATTTCATAGTTTCGGTCTCGTTTTTTATTGGGTTTAGGATACGTTTTGAGTGGTTTTTTGTTGAAGTGTTTTGATGGGTTAATTGATATTGAAGTTGAAGGAAAGAATAGGTGAGATGTTGATGTATGCAGTGGAAGAGAAAAATTGAAAAGTGGATGAAGTATGCTCTCTGGAATTTTTGGATCCAGAGAGCATGTCGATCGATCGCCTAAGGAGGCGATCGATCGGCAAGAAGAGTTGGCACTCTCTGGAAAATCCAGAGAGTGTGCCGATCGATCGCCCAAAAGGGGCGATTGATCGGCTGGTGATCGATCGTAGGGACGATCGATCGCCCCTATATTTCACTTCAAGCCAATCGCTCCTCGGCTGAAGTTCGTCGATCAGCTGGCAGAATTGCCCAAACACAAAACAAAAACATCTGCCCAATACTAAATTGCTTGCCGAGTCTCCTCTTTTTTAATAATTTTATTTAAATGGTTTTTTAAATCTAATATCCGACTTGTACGGAGTTTTGATTTAATATATTATTCATATTTTATTATATAACGGTATTTTTGGTAAATATGTCAAATCGGTTCGTTTTACAAAAAAAAAAAAAAAGAAAGTGTCATTACGATCCTAACGACTAATTGGGATTTTGGGAAATTTTCGGGATTTTTCGGAATAATATCGCTATATTTCGAGTAAATACATTTCTCCTATTGTAAAAGCTGTTCTCGTACAAAATAGCAAACGAGGTCCAAATTGCGAACGGACAGTTTGTTAATCCCAATAATAGCTGGACTTTTGGTGAAATAAGGAAATTTGGTGAACCCGAATAGTTGGACGATTAACAAACGAAGACCGACCTAATATAAACAACTTAGAGGGGCAAAACGGTCTTTTGCCAAATTAATAGATTTACTGTGATTAAGCATAGAATTTAAAC
This sequence comes from Begonia masoniana, assembly GCA_022432975.1. Classification (NCBI taxonomy): domain Eukaryota; kingdom Viridiplantae; phylum Streptophyta; class Magnoliopsida; order Cucurbitales; family Begoniaceae; genus Begonia; species Begonia masoniana. The sequence continues at coordinate 23,774,357 of CM039506.1, read as the reverse complement.
CGCATTGGACTAATTTTAGATGACTTATTGATACTGACGTGTTATAGCATTTTGTTGAAACGGTTAAAATTAGGGATTTTCGAGATTTTAGGAAAAACTCGTAAATTGAGAATTTAGGTGCCGAGCGTAATTGCTCGCGAATATATAGCCAATGAATTGGATTAGGACTTAGGAAAGTTTCTTTAGTTAAGGTTTGTGAATTTGGACGATCGATTGTTTAAACTCGTTTTAACATCGATATTGTGATTTGCTTCAGACAAACAACGCTCGTGGGACGGAGCTTGAGCTACTTTGGACACGAGGTAAGTCTCGGATTCTTCTCGGCCGATTGTCCTACACCGTACGTCGAATGTCGTCTCGTGGAGTTGGTGACGCACTAGTTTATATTGCTTTGGTTGGATAGCTCGGGTTATTTGTTTTATAACTTAGGTTTACAGTCTTTGATGGTACATTATTATTGCTGTTTACTATATGATATTGAACTGTTCACGCATCACTTGTTTTAAAGAAAAGCATGAAAATGAACTTCCGCACAGAGTTTTTAAAGATAACGTAAAGCATAGCATTGGCCGAAAGGCGTATTGGCCGAAAGGCGTATTGGCCGAAAGGCGTATTGGCCGAAAGGCGTATTGTTAGTGTCACGCGAGGTGGGGCTCAGGCACGGCTGTACGTGTAGTAAGCGTGCACCCCGCTTATAGCTGGAAAGAGTAGTCCGCCCGCTGGTGAGCTCTCTCTGGTTAGAGGGATAGGATCTCGGTGACACCTTGACATTGCATAGTAAAGATAAAATAAAGCATGGTTTATCGAACCCTCATCCGCACAGCATGCTTGCCTTTACGTAAGCTAATGGGATTATCACTTAGTGTATTGTATGGTGTAGGTGACATAGAGCCAGGTGAGGACGAGATCCCTCCACCTGAGGAGTGACGGCAGTTTGACGAGATGGCTTGCTGGGGGGGGGGGGGGGGGGGGGGGGGGGGGGGGGGGGGTGGTGTGTTGCGCATGTCGAGGCTTTCTGACCCGGGGATATTATTTATAGATTGGGGTTTTGGGATGTTTTAGCTTAAGTAGGGATATGCCGAAGTTTTGAGTATCCATGCAGTTGGATTTCATAGTTTCGGTCTCGTTTTTTATTGGGTTTAGGATACGTTTTGAGTGGTTTTTGTTGAAGTGTTTTGATGGGTTAATTGATATTGAAGTTGAAGGAAAGAATAGGTGAGATGTTGATGTATGCAGTGGAAGAGAAAATGCAAAGTGGATTGAAGTATGCTCTCTGGATTTTGGATCCAGAGAGCATGTCGATCGATCGCCTAAGGAGGCGATCGATCGGCAAGAAGAGTTGGCACTCTCTGGAAAATCCAGAGAGTGTGCGTCGATCGCCCAAAAGGGGCGATTGATCGGCTGGTGATCGATCGTAGCGGACGATTCGGACGCCCCTTATTTACCACTTCAGCCAATCGATCGGCTGAAATGTTCGATCGATCAGCTGGGCGAATGCCCATTAGGCCTCTATGCCTGGCGAGTCCCCTTGTTTTTAATAATTTTATTTAAATGGTTTTTTAAATCTCATATCCGAGTTGTAGGATTTTTGCATATTATATTTATATTCATATTTTATTATATAACGGTATTTTTGGTAAATATGTCAAATCAGGTTGTTTACGAAAAGAAAGTGTCATTACGATCCTAACGACTAATTGGGATTTTGGGAAATTTTCGGGATTTTTCGGAATAATATCGCTATATTTCGAGTAAATACATTTCTCCTATTGTAAAAGATGTTCTCGTACAAAATAGCAAACGAGGTCCAAATTGCGAACGGACAGTTTTGTTAAATCCCAAATAATAAGCTGGACTTGTGGGTGAAATAAGGAAATTTGGTGAACCCGAATAGTTGGACGATTAACGAAACGAAAGACGAAACTAATATAAAAACTATAGAGGGGCAAAACGGTCTTTTTGCCAAATTAATAGATTTACTGTGATTAAGCATATATTGAACGCATTGGACGAATTTAGATGATTATGGACGAAAGTAGTTATAGCATATTGTGAAAATGTTAAAAATTAGGATTTGATCGACAGATTTTAGGAAAAACTCGTAAATTGAGAATTTAGGTGCCGAGCGTAATTGCTCGAATATATAGCCAATGAATTGGATTAGGACTTAGGAAAGTTTCTTTAGTTAAGGTTTGTGAATTTGGACGATCGATTGTTTAAACTCGTTTTAACATCGATATTGTGATTTGCTTCAGACAAACAACGCTCGTGGACGTCGCTTGATCACTTTGGACACGAGGTAAGTTCTCGTGTTCTTCTCTGGCCGATTGGCCTACAACGTACGTCGAATGTCGTCTCGTGGAGTTGGTGACGCACTAGTTTATATTGCTTTGGTTGATAGCTCGGTTGTATTTGTTTTATAACTTAGGTTTACAGTCTTGATGGTACATATTATTGCTTGTTTACTATATGATATTGAACTGTTCACGCATCACTTGTTTTAAAGAAAAGCATGAAAATGAACTTCCGCACAGAGTTTTAAAGATACGTAAAGGCGTATTGGCCGAAAGGCGTATTGGCCGAAAGGCGTATTGGCCGAAAGGCGTATTGGCCGAAAGGCGTATTGGCCGAAAGGCGTATTGGCCGAAAGGCGTATTGGCCGAAAGGCGTATTGGCCGAAAGGCGTATTGGCCGAAAGGCGTATTGGCCGAAAGGCGTATTGGCCGAAAGGCGTATTGGCCGAAAGGCGTATTGGCCGAAAGGCGTATTGGCCGAAAGGCGTATTGGCCGAAAGGCGTATTGGCCGAAAGGCGTATTGGCCGAAAGGCGTATTGGCCGAAAGGCGTATTGGCCGAAAGGCGTATTGGCCGAAAGGCGTATTGGCCGAAAGGCGTATTGGCCGAAAGGCGTATTGGCCGAAAGGCGTATTGGCCGAAAGGCGTATTGGCCGAAAGGCGTATTGGCCGAAAGGCGTATTGGCCGAAAGGCGTATTGGCCGAAAGGCGTATTGGCCGAAAGGCGTATTGGCCGAAAGGCGTATTGGCCGAAAGGCGTATTGGCCGAAAGGCGTATTGGCCGAAAGGCGTATTGGCCGAAAGGCGTATTGGCCGAAAGGCGTATTGGCCGAAAGGCGTATTGGCCGAAAGGCGTATTGGCCGAAAGGCGTATTGGCCGAAAGGCGTATTGGCCGAAAGGCGTATTGGCCGAAAGGCGTATTGGCCGAAAGGCGTATTGGCCGAAAGGCGTATTGGCCGAAAGGCGTATTGGCCGAAAGGCGTATTGGCCGAAAGGCGTATTGGCCGAAAGGCGTATTGGCCGAAAGGCGTATTGGCCGAAAGGCGTATTGGCCGAAAGGCGTATTGGCCGAAAGGCGTATTGGCCGAAAGGCGTATTGGCCGAAAGGCGTATTGGCCGAAAGGCGTATTGGCCGAAAGGCGTATTGGCCGAAAGGCGTATTGGCCGAAAGGCGTATTGGCCGAAAGGCGTATTGGCCGAAAGGCGTATTGGCCGAAAGGCGTATTGGCCGAAAGGCGTATTGGCCGAAAGGCGTATTGGCCGAAAGGCGTATTGGCCGAAAGGCGTATTGGCCGAAAGGCGTATTGGCCGAAAGGCGTATTGGCCGAAAGGCGTATTGGCCGAAAGGCGTATTGGCCGAAAGGCGTATTGGCCGAAAGGCGTATTGGCCGAAAGGCGTATTGGCCGAAAGGCGTATTGGCCGAAAGGCGTATTGGCCGAAAGGCGTATTGGCCGAAAGGCGTATTGGCCGAAAGGCGTATTGGCCGAAAGGCGTATTGGCCGAAAGGCGTATTGGCCGAAAGGCGTATTGGCCGAAAGGCGTATTGGCCGAAAGGCGTATTGGCCGAAAGGCGTATTGGCCGAAAGGCGTATTGGCCGAAAGGCGTATTGGCCGAAAGGCGTATTGGCCGAAAGGCGTATTGGCCGAAAGGCGTATTGGCCGAAAGGCGTATTGGCCGAAAGGCGTATTGGCCGAAAGGCGTATTGGCCGAAAGGCGTATTGGCCGAAAGGCGTATTGGCCGAAAGGCGTATTGGCCGAAAGGCGTATTGGCCGAAAGGCGTATTGTTATTTGGTCACGCGAGGTGGGGCTCAGGCACGGCTGTACGTGTAGTAAGCGTGCACCCGCCCGCTTACTGAAAGAGTATTCCCCCGCTGGATGAGCTCTCTCTGGTTAGAGGGATAGGATCTCGGTGACACCTATTGAGCATTGCATAGTAAAGATAAAATAAAGCATGGTTTATCGAACTCATACGCACAGCATGCATTGCATTTACGTAGAGCTTAATGGGATTTCATCTCATAGTGTATTGTATGGTGTAGGTGACATAGAGCCAGGTGAGGACGAGATCCCTCCACCTGAGGAGTGACGGCAGTTGACGGAGGATGGCTTGCTGTGGTGTGTTGCGCAGTCGAGGCTTATCTGACCCGTGGGGATAGTATGTATAGATTTTGAGGGTTTTGGGATGTTTTGGGCTAATGGTTGACATTATAGGATGTTTGGTTCTGGATAGTTGATAGGATATATATTAATGTTTTAAACGTTTTGGAACTGTTTTGTGATTTTTAAAACAGGAGGATATGTTAAACTTTCAAACGGAACAACGCAGTTTATTTTCGTGAAAATGTACTTTGTTATGGTTGTATTTCGAGTCGGTTTTGGGGTGGTATTTCAGAAGGCGTACGAGTATCGGGTGTTTGATGTTAAGTTGTATTTTGTAGGTGTTCGTGTACATATTGGTTTAAATAATTGTTTGAACGTTTTATTAAATTGTTTTCAAATTGTTTCCGCATAAACGTTAAGGATAAAGGGAAATGAAAAAAATATGGTACGGTAATTTAAGGGTAAATAAGGGTACAGTGTTAGGGTCGTTACATTAAATATATTTCAACGATTTATACTTTGATTTAACGATTTAATGAAAGGGGTTCACTTGAGAATGTTTAAAAAGAAAAAAATTATACAGGAAATTAAGGGATAGGATTAAGGGTCGCTACATTATGTTTCAACCACAAGTAATGTAACTGTGAACCTCATTTGTTTGATACATTCAGTTCTTTTGAAACAAATTGAATGAAGTGAAGTTTCTTATACTTCATCAAACGCATTACTAAGTGTTAATTACGCATCCATGAAGCTTATTGGTACCTCAATTCACGTCGTTCTCATCACTTCAACTTAAAACCTTGTAGGTGAAATGGATAACTTATGTAGTGACCCTAACACTGTACCCTAATTTTCCCGTATTATTAATTTTTTTATTATCCTTAGAAACTTCGTAACGTTTGAGGGGAATTTAAATCGTAGACTAAATCGTTAAAATCGTTTGAAAACTATTTTAAAACCATTTCATTAAAACATAAAACAAGTTATGAAACAATTAAATAAAACTTAAAATAACATAACATTAGGTGGAGGGCAAAAGGGACATTCAGTCCAAAAACTACAGGGGTGATCGATCGCCCCATTACCAGGCGATCGATCGCCAGAACAAAAATTTGAGGGGCGCTCGATCGCCCCTCACACTGGCGATCGATCGCCCCTTGTTGGGCGATCGATCGGCAACTTCTCTGGATTTCTCCAGAGAAGTTACCATCACTTGCCGATCAATCACCTCTTTAGGCGATCGATCGGCAACCTCCCTGGAATCCAAAATTCCAGGGAGCTTGCCCCTCACTCCTTCCTTCTTTCTCCCTTCTTTCCTACACAATTTTCTTAGTACATATACACACTAAAACCTATCAACAAATCTCTCATAACTTTACTCATTCATCCCTTTCATAAATCCCCAAATAAACAACCCGAAATATCTCCTAGAACGTATTTGAAAACATAGTAAATTTTTGTGAAAACGAACTGCGTGGATTCGTTTAAAAACTAAACAACTCACCCTATGTTAAATCACCAAGCAGTTCTCGAAAATCCAGACAAAAACCTTAATAAAAACGTTTTATAAATTAAGTTTACCAAAACATCAAACTATCAACTATCCAGATTTCCAAACATCCTAATATGCTCTATCTATATAACTTTCCTACGTTTCTATCTGTTCAAAACATCAATACATTTGCTTACGTCCCCACGGGTCAAAAAGCGCACCGACTGCCCAGCACACTCCCACGAGCCATCTTTCTTCAACTGCTCATTCCTCAGGTGGAGGGATCTCGTCCTCACCTGTATCTAGGTCACCTACACTATACAGACAACTATGAGCTAAAGGCTCAACAAGTTTCGTAAATGCAAATGCATGCTGTGCATATGAGTTTCGTAAACCATACAAACATTTTAATCATTTAGTGGCATAGCATAACGTAACGTCACCGGAGCCAACTCTCACCAGAATGAGAGGGCACGTCCGGTGGTTGGACAGCCGTTTCCATCTATCGGGGGGAAAACATGCTTCCATTCGTAAACAGCCATGTCTAAACCCAACCCCGTCGTGACCTGATTACGTACATTAGTTTTCATTGGTTCATTTCATGTTTTTCTTAAACACGTGCAGAAATTCGTTTTCATGCTATTTTAAAAGACGTGATGCATGAACAATTCAATGCGTAAAGTAAACATACAACATATATACCATCAAGACGATAAAAGCATAACCTATGTAAACAACTATTCCTAGCTACCCCAACCAAAGCAATTAAACAACAAGCTCCAAGATTTCCTCAATACGACTTCGACGTACGTTGTAGGCCAATCGGCCATAGTAAGTCACGAGAACTTACCTCGCGTCCATTGTAATTCTAGCTCCGTCCACGAGCGTCATTCACCTAGGAAAAATTCACAACATTTGTCGTTAAAACGAGTTTAAACCGTTAAACATCCAAATTAACGAAATCCTTCACTAAAGAAATCTTCCTAAAGCTCTAATTTAGCTCTTGGCAACATTTAATCGAGCACCTTGAGCTCGTTATTCATAAAACTCCATTGATGAGATGTCTCCAAACATCAGACATCCGATTTTTCAACTTCAACAACGAGCCTACTCATTATGTCGTCCAACAATCACGAATACGTCCACTAGAGGCATTATCACGCAAAACCTATCAGTTTCTGACCCTAAATCACGTTTTTAACAAAACCCTAAACGAAACCCTAATCGTTTTAACTCCGTGAAAATCGACAACTAAGGTTCGAAAACTATAAAACCTTACCTAGAGCGTTGATTGGAGGAGAAAACACAAAGAACCGGAGTCGTCAGAGAGAAGCTTCGTTGATGAAAGGAGGAGTCACGCACGAGGGAAGAAAATCGCTGCAGGAGAGGATTTGGCTGAGAAAACGTGAAGTGTTTGGGCGAGGGAGGGAATTTGACATTTTATTAAAATTTAGGTTGTCAAATTACTCATTTGCTCTTCTTTTTATTTTCTATTTGTTTCGTTCTTTGCTTCGTTATTTAGCTAACGATTCGTTTTCTCCAAATTTTCTTATTTCGTCAATAAATCAAACTTATTACTAGGTTTCCATTAAAACTGTCCGTATGCAAAACGGACCTCATTTACTATTTTTACCACAACGTCCTTTATATTACGAGAAACGTAATTCTCGTAAAATTAGCGTTAAGACTCCTAAAATTCCCAAAATTTTCTTAAAATCCATATTAATTATTAGGATCTTAATAACGCTTTCTTTTTACAAAACCGACTCAACTTGACGTATTTACAAAAATGCCATTATACATACACTTTCAAAATCCCGTAAAGAACCGAGTGTTACATTCCATACACCTTATTTAAATTTTGTCTTCAAAATTTGATTATACAAACAACTCAAGATACTTAGACATCATATCCTGCTGTTGCTGCCAGGCAGCCTCTTCCACGTCGTGGTTCCGCCATAAGACTTCAACTAGCGGAATTTCTTTATTGCGCAACACCTTGATGGAATACTCCAAAATACGTACCGGCTTCTCCACATAAGTCAAGGTAGGCTGTACCTCGATCTCTCTTGCCTCCACGATATGCGATGGATCGCGCAAACACTTTCGTAGCATAGATACGTGAAATACATTGTGGATACCCTCCATTGAAGCTGGAAGCTGCAGTTGATAGGCCATCTTCCCGATCTTCTTCAAAATAGGGAAGGGCCCCACATATCGAGGGCTTAGCTTGCCCTTTCTTCCGAATCGCATAACTTCCTTGAACGGAGAAATATTTAAATAAACCTCGTCACCTTCTTCGAATTCCAATTCCCTCAGTCTTGTGTCAGCGTAGCTCTTCTGTCGACTCTGAGCTATCTCGATGCGCTGTCTGATAACGACAATCTTCTCTACCGTTTGTTGTAGAATCTCTAGACCAACAATACTAGCTTCACCAACCTCGTCCCAATATAACGGAGATCTACACTATTGACCATACAAAGCCTCGTACGGAGCCATACCGATGGTAGCCTGAAAGCTATTGTTGTAAGAGAACTCGATCAATGGAAAATACCTGCTCCACGATCCCTGAAATTCGAACACACAAGCTCTGAGCATATCCTCCAGAATCTGATTCGTTCTCTCTGTCTGACCATCAGTCTGAGTATGAAATGCTGTGCTGAAATTTAGCTGAGTTTCCATAGCTTTATGCAGACTTTTCCAGAACTTCGATGTAAATCTCAGATCTCGATCTGAGACAATAGAAACTGGCACTCCATGCAGCCTAACAATCTCCTGTACATAAAGCTCGGCAAGCTGATCCATAGAAGACGTCATCTTCACAGATAAGAAGTGAGCCGACTTTGTCAATCGGTCCACAATCACCCAGATGCCGTCATGCCCTTTCGTCGTCCTCGGGAGCCCCACAATAAAATCCATGGAGATCTGCTCCCATTTCCACTCCAGAATTAGTAGTAGCTGTAATGTTCCGGCCGGCCTCTGGTGTTCTGCCTTTACCTGTTGACAAACCAAATAGGTTTCCACATACTTAGCGACTTCCCTTTTCATGTTCGGCCACCAAAAGTGTTGTTTTAAATCCCGGTACATCTTGGTACTTCTCGGGTGCACAGAATAAGCTAATGAATGTGCTTCGGCCAAAATCTCCTTCTTCAATTCTTCGTCGTTAGGCATGTAGCATCTATGCCTGAACTTCAAAATACCATCATCCGATAAGTTAAAATTAGACAAGTCTCCAGATGTCATACTCAATCGAAGCTCCTCACACTCCACATCTTTCTGCTGAGCTTCTCGTATCTTATCCAGAATAGTCGCCCTGAGAGAAATGTTGGTGAACATACTGGACAACTCTACCACAATCTCCATATCAAACTTCTCAATCTCATACCTCAACATAACTGGCATAGCTGCAAGTGAAGGCTGATTCGCAGTAGGCATTCAGCTCAAAGCATCAGCGACCTTGTTCGCCCTTCTCGGGTGGTACTTAATCTCAAACTCATAGTCTTTGAAGAACTCTAGCCACCTTCTCTGTCGCATGCTCATATAAATAATGTCTCCAAACCTTCAGTGCGAAGACCACGACTGCTAACTCCAGATCATGCGTAGGATAGTTCTGCTCATACGGCTTTAACTGCTGTGAAGCATAGGCAATAACTCTACCCTCTTGCATTAATACACAACTAAGTCCAACTCCGGACGCATTACAGTAAATACTGAATTTATCACCTTCAACAGGCAGCGTTAGAACTGGAGCTGTGGTCAACTTCTGCTTCAACTCCATAAAACTCCCGTCACAAGCAGCCGACCATATAAACTTCTCATTCTTCCGAGTCAAACATGAGAGAGAAACTGCAATCTTTGAAAACCCCTCTATGAACTTCAGATAATAGCCAGCCAACCCGAGAAATCCACGTACTTCACGCATGTTTTTAGGCTGCGGCCAATCGCTGACCACCTAAATTTTACTCGGATCCACAGAAACTCCTTCCTATTATAAGATATGGCCAATAAAACCGACCTTGTCCAACCAGAACTCGCATTTAGAAAACTTCGAATATAGATGGTGTTGACTCAGAATTCTTAAAACAATCCTCAGATGCTCCTCGTGCTCTTCCTTCGTTTTAGAATAGATCAAAATGTCGTCAATGAAAACAACGACGAACTTGTCCAAATACTCCTTGAAAACACGGTTCATCAAGTCCATAAATGCTGTAGGGGCATTAGTAAGTCCAAAAGACATAACTAGGAACTCATAATGCCCATACCTCGTTCGCTTAATATCTTCCTTCCAGACCTTCAACTGATAATAACCCGAGCATAGATCCCTGGAAAACACTCGGGCACCCTGTAGTTGATCAAATAAATAATCTATCCTGGGTAGTGGATACTTATTCTTCACTGTAAGCTTATTCAGCACTCTGTAATCCACGCACATCTTGAGAGTCCCGTCCTTTTTTTTAACGAACAGAACGGGCGAACCACAGGGAGAAAAACTGGATCGGAAGAAAACCTTATCTAGTAACTCCTCAAGCTGAGTTTTCAACTCTCTCAATTCAGCAGGCACCAATCTGTATGGATTCTTAGACACTGGCATAGAGCTCGGATACACATCAATGGTAAACTCGATCTTCCTGTCTGGCGGTAATCTGGGAAGATCATCGAGGAAGATCTCAGAGAATTCTCTGACTATAGGAAGGTCACTCGGCTTTACTCCACTGAGCAGCTGAGTATCAACTACTGTTGCCAGATAAATCAAGCATTCACCTTTAAACTGCTCGTTGACCTTCATGAAATAGGAAGTAGGTGACCCACTCGACCTGTTCATCGCCTGATAAGCAAACTCGACTTTACTCAAGCGTCGAAAAGTCACAATCCCGGATCAACAACCGATGGTGGCGAAGTGCTGTGAAAGCCAGTCCATCCCTAAGATAAGATCGTATCGCTGTATGCTCATAACTATAAAACAAGCATAAAGGGTAGTATCCCGCACTGAGACGACATTTCCCTGAGAATACGATCTGAATGCATATGCTCACCAGAAGGTAGCATTACTCTATACTCAAACTCTGCTAACTAAGACGCTAACCCCAATCTAGTCATGTAAGCAGTTGAGATAAAAGAGTGCGTAGCTCCCGTGTCTATCAAAGAAAATACAGCTACGCCCATAATCAAAATAGTACCTGCTATCATTGAGGGTTGAGCCTCGTCATCGACGTCACCAGGCTCAATAAAGGCCAAAATCCTCGGCATGACCCTTCACTTATCATAGTCTGACTAGTCACGGCCCTGCTTCGGGCAATCTTTAACGAAGTGGCCGACTTTCCCACACCTATAGCGTTTATCAGTGCCCACTCGGCACTCACCACTGTGCTCCTTCTGACACTTAGGGCACCGAGGCATCTGAAAAGCCCCTTGCACCTGTTTTCCCTTCCCTCGATCATTGCCTCCCTCTAAAGGCCTTTTAACACCCCGTTGTTGTTGCTGTGGTTGTCCTCTCGGTTGCCAGCCTTTATTTCTGAGCTGAGGGTGGATCTAATGAAAGAAGCCTTTAACTGGCTCCCTTGGTTTAACATAACTCTGATCAATAGCCACTATCTCCAATGCCCTGGCCACAATCTCATCATATGGCAAATTCCGTACCTCTGATATGGTAAGACTCTTCTTAATTTCTTGACCAAGCCCTTGCACAAACCTGTGTACCTTGTCCTCATTAACATTGACCTGACACAGCGCGAATCGGGACAGGGCCTCAAACCTCCTCACATACTCAACAATCGAACCATCCTACCGCAGTTGCATGAACTCTACCATTTTCACCTCTTGTACTGTATGGCTAAAGTACTTGTCATAAAATACCGTTTTGAACCGTTCCCAACTCATTATCGTCACGTCACTGGTTGTCTTGATGGAATTCAACCAAAATCGAGCATCGAGTGCTAAGTGGTAAGTCACCAACGCAACCTTCTCTCCATCCTCTATACTTGCATAAGCCAGCATGTCCTCTATGGTTCAAATCCACTCCTCGGCTGAAGAGTGATCCACAGATTGCCCGTTGAACACGGGAGGTTGGAGCTTCTGGAACCTCTCCATCCCTCGATTACCAGGAGTCGCTGTCTCCCGAGCTCTAACGCCCTCAAGGTCTATTAGGGTGCCCAACTGCTGGGACTTTCTCTCCATTTATTGAGCCTGTCGTTCCATGTGTTGGGAATGTTGGGCAATAAATTTCTTAAGTTGGTCTATCGTATTATCTTTATCATCTCGGTCATTCTCTCGATGCACCATTTTTTATAACTCTTATAAAAGTTAAAAAAACAAATAACCCTAAGAAATCGAAATCAAATAAAGCAATAAACATACTTACAGTTGAGGAAGGATGTCCGCGTAGTGGCTGTGCAGTCGAGCAATCTACAGAACTGATTTTAAAACTCAGGGGCTCTGATACCATAACTGTAGCGACTCTAACACTGTACCCTAATTTTCCCGTATTATTATTTTTTTATTATCCTTAGAAACTTCGTAACGTTTGAGCGGAATTTAAATCGTAGACTAAATCGTTAAAATCATTCAAAAACTATTTTAAAATAACATAACATTAGGTGGAGGGCAAAAGAGACATTCATCCCAAAAACTACAGGGGCGATCCATCGCCCCATTACCAGGCGATCGATCGCCAAAACAAAAATTTTAGGGGCGCTCGATCGCCCCTCACACTGGCGATCGATCGCCCTAGCGATCGATCACCAGCCGATCGATCGCCCCTTGTTGGGCGATCGATCGACAACTTCTCTGGATTTCTCTAGAGAAGTTACCGTCACTTTCCGATCGATCACCTATTCAGGCGATCGATCGGCAACCTCCCTGGAATCCAAAATTCCAGGGAGCTTGCCCCTCACTCCTTCCTTCTTTCTCCCTTCTTTCCTACACAATTTCCTTACTACATATACACACCAAAACCTATCAACATATCTCTCATAACTTTACTCATTCCTCCCTTTCATAAATCCCCAAATAAATAACCCGAAGTATCTCCTAGAACGTATTTAAAAACATAGTAAATTTTCATGAAAACAAACTGCGTGGATTCGTTTAAAAACAAAACAACTCACCCTGTGTTAAATCACCAAGCAGTTCTCAGAAATCCAGACAAAAACCTTAACAAAACGTTTTATAAATTAAGTTTATTAAAACATCAAACTATCAATTATCCAGATTTCAAAACATCATAATATGCTCTATCTATACCACTTTCTTACGTTTCTATCTGTTCAAAACATCAATACATTTACTTACGTCTCCACGATTCAAAAAGCGCACCGACTGCCCAGCACACTCCCACGGGCCATCTTTCTTTAACTGCTCATTCCTCAGGTGGAGGGATCTCGTTCTCACCTGTATCTAGGTCACCTACACCATACAGACAACTATGAGCTAAAGGCTCAGCAAGTTTCGTAAATGCAAATGCATGTTGTGCATATGAGTTTCGTAAACCATACAAACATTTTAATCATTTAGTGGCATAGCATAACATAACGTCATCGGAGCCAACTCTCACCAGATGGAGAGGGCACGCCCGGGAGGGGGGGGGGGGAAACATCCTTCCATCCGTAAACAGCCATGTCTGAACCCCACCCCGTTGTGACTAGATTACGTACATTAGTTTTCATTGGTTCATTTCATGTTTTTCTTAAACACGTGCAGAAATCTATTTTCATGCTATTTTAAAAGGCATGATGCATGAACAATTAAATGCGTAAAGTAAACATACAACATATATACCATCAAGATGATAAAAGCATAACCTATGTAAACAACTAATCCTAGCTACCCCAACCAAAGCAATTAAACAACAAGCTCCAAGATTTCCTCAATATGACTTCGACTACGGTGTAGGCTAATCGGCCATAGTAAGTCACAAGAACTTACCTCGCGTCCGTTGCAATTCTAGCTCCATCCACGAGCGTTGTTCACCTAGGGAAAATTCACAACATTTGTCATTAAAACGAGTTTAAACCGTTAAACGTCCAAATTAACAAAATCCTTAACAGAAGAAATCTTCCTAAAGCTCTAATTTAGCTCTCGGCAACATTTAATCGAGCACCTTGCGCTCGTTATTCATAAAACTCCATTGATGAGATGTCTCCAAACCTCAAACATCCGATTTTTCAACTTCAACAACGAGCCTACTCATTATGTTGTCCAACAATCACGAATACGTCCACTAGAGGCATTATCACGCCAAACCTATCGGTTTCTAACCCTAAATCACGTTTTTAACAAAACCCTAAACAAAACCCTAATCGTTTTAACACCGTGAAAATCGACAACTTAGGTCTGAAAACAATAAAACCTTACCTAGAGCGTTGATTGGAGGAGAAAACATTAAGAACCAGAATCGTCGAAGAGAAGCTTTGTCGATGGAAAGAGGAGTCGTGCACGAGGGAAGAAAATCGCTGGAGGAGAGGATTTGGCTGACAAATCGTGAAGTGTTTTGGGGAGGGAGGGAATTTGATATTTTATTAAAATTTAGGTTGTCAAATTACTCATTTATCCTTCCTTTGATTTTTTATTTGTTTCGTTCTTTGCTTCGTTATTTAGCTAATGATTCGTTTTCTCCGAATTTCTTTATTTGGCCAATAAATCCAACTTATTACTAGGGTTCCATTAAAACTGTCCGTACGCAAAACGGACCTCTTTTACTATTTTTACCACAACGTCTTTTATATTACGAGAAACGTAATTCTCGTAAAATTAGCGTTAAGAATCCTAAAATTCCCAAAATTTTAGAAAAATCTATATTAATTATTAGGATCGTAATAACGCTTTCTTTTCACAAAACCGACTCAACTTGACATATTTACAAAAATGCCATTATACATATACTTTCAAAATCCCGTAAAGAACCGGATGTTACATCTTAGGTTCTAACCCCAAGTCATGTAACAGTGAACATCTTTTGCTTGATACGTTCAGTTTTTTTGGAACAAATCGAATGAAGTGAAGTTTCTTATACTTCATCAAAAACATTACTAATTCTTAATTACGCGACCATGAAGCTTATTGGTACGTCAATACACATTGTTCACATCCCTTCAAGTTAAAACCTTGAAGGTTAAATGGATAACTTAGCTTCTAACCACAAGTTATGTAACAGTGAACCTCATTTGCTTGATACGTTCAGTTCTTTTCAAACAAATCGAATGAAGTGAAGTTTCTTAAACTTCATTAAACGTATTACTAAGCCTTAATTACGTGTCCATGAAGCTTATAGGGACTTAAATACACGTCGTTCTCATCACTTAAAGTTTAAACCTTGAATGTGAAATGGATAACTTAGGTTCTAACCACAAGTCATGTAACAGTGAACCTCATTTGCTTGGTTCGTTTAATTATTTTGTAACAAATCGAATGAAGTGAAGTTTCTTATACTTCATCTAACACATTGTTCTCATAACTTCAAGTTAAAACCTTGAAGGTGAAATGGACAGCTTAGGTTATAACTACAAGTCATGTAACAGTGAACCTCATTTGCTTGATACGTTCAGTTCTTTCGGAACAAATCAGATGAAGTGAAGTTTCTTATACTTCATCAAACGCATTACTAAGTCATAATTACGCGTCCATGAAGCTTATTGGGATCTCAATACACGTCGTTCTCATCACCTCAAAGTTAAAACCTTGAAGGTAAAATGGATAACTTAGGTTCTAACCACGAGTCATATAACAGTGAACCTCATTTGCTTGATACGTTCAGTTTTTTTGAAACCAATCGAATGAAGTGAAGTTTCTTATACTTCATCAAACGCATTACTAAGTCTTAATTACGCGTCCATGAAGCATATTGGAACCTCAATACACGTCGTTCTCATCACTTCAAGTTAAAAGCTTGAAGGTGACATGGATAACTTACTTTCTAACCACAAGTCATGTAACAGTGAACTTCATTTGCCTGATACGTTCAGTTCTTTTGGAACAAATCGAATGAAGTAAAGTTTCTTATACTTCATCAAACGCATTACTAAGTCTTAATGTAACGACCCCTTATCCCAGCAAGATATTGTCCGCTCTGGGGAATATGTCGTAGCCCAATATCCTCCCCTCACGGCTTTGTTTGGCGAGAACTTCCCAAAAGGTCACCCAACCTGGAATTGCTCTCGCCGAAGCACTTTTAACTTTGGAGTTCTTATTGGATCCGTTGCCATTTGTGCTCCAAAACGCGTCTTACTATGTTGGAAGGGTCTCTTTACATATGTTTCATTTCCACATACTTCCCCAAGCGATGTGGGATTGTGACGACCCTCTTTTTACGACCTGTCACGTTCCGATTTGCCCGCGCGGATGTACCGTCATTCGGGTTCCGATTCGTGCAGCCATCGTATCCATACATGTATATTCGGGTCATCACAATCACCCCCCCTCGGGGGCCCAACGTCCTCATTGGCCACATTTCCGGTTGGGTACAAGCTTTGATACCATAACTGTAGCGACCCTAATACTGTACCCAATTTTCCGTATTATTATTTTTTTTACCCTTATATAAACTTAAACTTTAACCTAACATTCAAGCGGAAATTAAACCTAAAAAAATTGGAATTGGAACCAAAATCGTTATAGTCGTTTAGAAAACCATTTAAAACAAACCTTAAAACAATTTATAAAATAATTAACAGGAAACATAATAAAAGTTAAAAACAATACTCAGCAAACAGAGGGGCAGAAGAGGCAATCGCTGCCTAAAATTAAGGGGCGATCGATCGCCAAAAATGAGCGATCGATCGCCTATTGGCGATCGCTGGTTTTGCTAGCGATCGCCTCACTAGGCGATCTGTGATCGCGGTGCGACCAAAGAGGGGCGATCGATCGCCACACGCTCTGGAATTCTTCTAGAGTGTGGCGACCCATGGGCAATCGATCCCCACCCTTGGGCGATAGATCTCCATGTCCTCTGGATTTTCCAGAGGACAGGCGCTCCTCTTTCCTTCCTTCTTTCTTCTCCTGCATACCAATACTCCTAACACACTTTTCACAATTCCTTCAACAAAATTTTATCTACAGCTCAACCATACATTCCAACATAAATTCACTCAAAATATCATCCAAAACAACGACTGAAAACACGTTTAAAAACATAGCCTTGTTTCATAAAAACAAACCGCGTGGATATGTTTAAAAACCGAACATTTCCCTAATACCACACATTTACATTATACATTTCTAAAACGTTTAAAAACTCAAAATATAACCTATCCACTATCCAGAACCAAACATCCTAAAATGTTTCTAACTATACAATAATTCACAACCGACCCAATTCGCCCAAAAACATCAAAATACCTAACCGTTACCCCCCACGGGTCAAAATACGCGTCGACTGCCTATGCACACCACCGCAGCCGTTCTTCCTCAACCATCCTGCACATCGGGTGGAGGAACATCGTCCTCACCTGCTTCGATATCACCTACACCATACAAACACACTATGAGCTAAATGCTCAGTAAGATTCGTAAATGCAATGCATGCTGTGCGTAAGAGTTTCAGAAATCATGCAACATTTTGATTTCATTACGTCGTAGACAGAATAACACTGAGGTCTCAGCCTATTAGATGGAAAGGACACATCCCGCGGTCGGACTGCCCTCTTCTCCTAACGGAGGGGGGGTACATGCTCGCACCCGTAACAGCCGTGCCTGAGCCCCACCTCGCGTAACCAGATACAGATTACATAGATTCATTACGTTCATTCATTTCATTTTCTTAAACTCGTGCAGAAATCCGTTTACATGCTATTTTAAAATACGTGATGCATGAACAATTATAGACATAAAATAAACAAACATCATACATACCATCGAGACAATAAAAGCAATTAAAAGCATATCCTATAAAAGAACTAATCCTAACTACCCAACCAAAACATTTAACAAACTATTCTCCAAAGATCCTCTACGTGACAGCGACGTACGGTGTAGGCATCTCAGCCAAGTAAGTCACGAGAACTTACCTTGTGCGCGCTGAACTTTGAGCTCCGTCCAGGAGCGTTGTTCGTCTGAGGCAAAACACAACAGTTGTAGTTAAAATGAGATTTAAACCGTTAAACGTCCAAATTTAACGAAACCTTAACTAAGGAAACTTTCCCTAAAATTCTAGCTTAACTCTTTGAGACATTTTATCGAGCAATTCATGCTCGTGAATTTTCAATCTAACTTCGTCCAATAACGCTCAATACTTCTATTATATTCATAAACACAATAAACCTAGCGATTTCTAACTCTAACTCGCGTTTTTAACGAAATCCTAACCGTCAAACTCCGTGAAAACAAAACTATAACACTCCAAAAGCATAGAATCATACCTAGGGTTGCGAGAGGAGGAGAAAACACGAAGAATGGAAGACGAACGGAGGACGAATCGTTGACGGAGAGAAGAACACCGTGAAAGCTTCGTTTGAAATGGAGATCGCCAGAGAAGAAAAGGGAAGCCGTGAAAATGGAGAAGAAGAAGAGAGGAGTTATAGGTTTTAATAAAATTTGCTTGGAAAATTACCATTTTGCCCTTCCTTTGATTTTCTAATTGTTTCGTCCTTCGTTTCGTTAATTAACCGACGATTTGGTTTCTCCAAATTTCCTTACATCACCAATGACTCCAACTTATTATCAGGGTTCTTTTAAAACCGTCCATTTGTAATTCGGACCTCGTTTACTATTTTTACCATAGTATCCTTTATATTATGATAAACGTAATTTTCGTTAAATTAGCGTTAAACTCCTAAAATTCCTGAAATTTTCTCAAAATCCTTATAATTCATTAGGATCATAATAACAGTTTTTTTTCACAAAATGAACTTAATTTGACATAATCACAAAAATGCCATTATATTATTGATTTACAAAATCCCGTAATCTGGGTGTTACACTTAATTACGGATCCATGAAACTTATTGGGACCTCAAAACACTTTGCTCTCATCACTTCACGTTAAAACTTTGAAGGTGAAATTGATAGCTTAGGTTCTAAGCAGAAGTCATGTAACAATGAACCTCATTTGCATGATACGTTCAGTTTTTTTGGAACAAATCGAATAAAGTGAAGTTTCTTATACTTCATCAAACGCATTACTAAGTCTTAATTACGCGTCCATGAAGCTTATTGGGACCTCAATACAGGTCATTCTCATCACTTCAAGTTAAAACCTTGAAGGTGAAATGAATAACTTAGGTTCTAACCACAAGTCATGTAACAGTGAACCTCATTTGCTTGATACGTTCAGTTCTTTTGGAACAAATCGAATAAAGTAAAGTTTCTTATACTTCATCAAACGCATTACTAAGTCTTAATTACGTGTCCATGAAGCATATTTGGACCTCAATACACATCGTTCTCATCACTTCAAGTTAAAACCTTGAAGGTGAAATGGACAACTTAGGTTCTAACCACAAGCCATGTAACAGTGAACCTCATTCTCTTGACACGTTCAGTTCTTTTGGAACAAATCGAAGGAAGTGAAGTTTTTTATACATCATCAAACGCATTACTAAGTCTTAATTACGTGACCATGAAGCTTATTGGTACCTCAATACACATTGTTCACATCACTTCAAGTTAAAACCTTGATGGTGAAATGGAAAACTTAGGTTCTAACCACAAGTCATGTTACAGTGAACCACATTTGCTTGATACGTTCAGTTCTTTTGGAACAAATCGAATGAAGTGAAGTTTCTTATACTTCATCAAACGCATTACTAAGTCTTAACTACGCGTCCATGAAGCTTCTTGGGACCTCAATACACGATGTTCTCGTCACTTCAAAGTTAAAACCTTGAAGGTGAAATGGATAACTTAGGTTCTAACCACGAATCATGTAATAGTGAACCTCATTTACTTGATACGTTCATTTTTTTTGGAACAAATCGAATAAGTGAAGTTTCTTATACTTCATCAAACGCATTACTAAGTCTTAATTACGCGTCCATGAAGCTTATTGGGACCTCAATACAGGTCATTCTCATCACTTCAAGTTAAAACCTTGAAGGTGAAATGAATAACTTAGGTTCTAACCACAAGTCATGTAACAGTGAACCTCATTTGCTTGATACATTCAGTTCTTTTGGAACAAATCGAATGAAGTGAAGTTTCTTATACTTCATCAAACGCATTACTAAGTCTTAATTACGTGTCCATGAAGCATATTTGGACCTCAATACACATCGTTCTCATCACTTCAAGTTAAAACCTTGAAGGTGAAATGGATAACTTAGGTTCTAACCACAAGTCATGTAACAGTGAACCTCATTTGCTTGATACGTTCAGTTCTTTTGGAACAAATCGAATGAAGTGAAGTTTTTTATACATCATCAAACGCATTACTAAGTCTTAATTACGTGACCATGAAGCTTATTGGTACCTCAATACACATTGTTCACATCACTTCAAGTTAAAACCTTGATGGTGAAATGGAAAACTTAGGTTCTAACCACAAGTCATGTTACAGTGAACCACATTTGCTTGATACGTTCAGTTCTTTTGGAACAAATCGAATGAAGTGAAGTTTCTTATACTTCATCAAACGCATTACTAAGTCTTAACTACGCGTCCATGAAGCTTCTTGGGACCTCAATACACGATGTTCTCGTCACTTCAAAGTTAAAACCTTGAAGGTGAAATGGATAACTTAGGTTCTAACCACGAATCATGTAATAGTGAACCTCATTTACTTGATACGTTCATTTTTTTTGGAACAAATCGAATAAAGTGAAGTTTGTTATACTTCATCAAACGCATTACTAAGTTATAATTACGCGTCCATGAAGCATAGTGGGACCTCAATACACGTCATTCTCATCTTTTCAAGTTAAAAGCTTGAAGGTGACATGGATAATTAAGGTTCTAACCACAAGTCATGTAACAGTCAACTTCATTTGTCTGATACGTTCAGTTCTTTTCGAACAAATCGATTGAAGTAAAGTTTCTTATCTTTCATCAAACGCATTATTGGGACCTCAATACACTTTGCTTTCATCACTACAAGTTAAAACTTTGAAGGTGAAATTGATAGCTTTGGTTCTAAGCAGAAGTCATGTAACAGTGAACCTCATTTGCTTGACACGTTCAGTTCTTTTGGAACAAATCGAATTAAATGAAGTTTCTTATACTTCATCAAACGCATTACTAAGTTGTAATTACGCGTCCATGAAGCATAGTGGGACCTCAATACACGTCTTTCTCATCTTTTCAAGTTAAAAGCTTGAAGGTGACATGGATAACTAAGGTTCTAACCACAAGTCATGTCACAGTCAACTTCATTTGTCTAATACGTTCAGTTCTTTTCTTACAAATCGAATGAAGTAAAGTTTCTTATCCTTCATCAAACGCATTACTCAGTCTTAATTATGGGTCCATGAAGCTTATTGGGACCTCAATACACTTTGTGCTCATCACTTCAAGTTAAAACTTTGAAGGTGAATTAGATAGCTTTGGTTCTAAGCAGGAGTCATGTAACAGTGAACCTCCTTTGCTTGACACGTTCAGTTCTTTTGGAACAAATCGAATGAAATGAAGTTTCTTATACTTCATCAAATGCATTACTAAGTCTTAATTACGTGTCCATGAAGCTTATTGGGACCTCAATACACATTGCTCTCATCACTTCAAGTTAAAACTTGAAGGTGAAATGGATAACTTAGATTCTAACCACAAGTCATGTAATAGTGAATTTCATTTGCTTGCAACGTTCAGTTCTTTTGGAACAAATCGAATGAAGTGAAGTTTCTTATTCTTCGTCAAACACATTACTAAGTCTTAATTTCGGGTCCATGAAGCTTATTGGGACCTTAATACACATTGCTCTCATCACTTCAACTTTAAACTTTGATGGTGAAATTGATAACTTAGGTTCTAACCACAAGTCATGTAACAGTGAACCTATTTAGTGGTACGTTCAGTTCTTTTGGAACAAATCGAATGAAGTGAAGTTTCTTATACTTCATCAAATGCATTACTAAGTCTTAATTACGCGTCCATGAAGCTTATTGGGACCTCAATACACGTCGTTCTTATTACTTCAAGTAAAAACCTTGTAGGTGAAATGGATAACTTAGATTCTAACCACAAGTCATGTAATAGTGAATTTCATTTGCTTGCAACGTTCAGTTCTTTTGGAACAAATCGAATGAAGTGAAGTTTCTTATTCTTCGTCAAACACATTACTAAGTCTTAATTTCGGGTCCATGAAGCTTATTGGGACCTTAATACACATTGCTCTCATCACTTCAACTTTAAACTTTGATGGTGAAATTGATAACTTAGGTTCTAACCACAAGTCATGTAACAGTGAACCTTATTTAGTTGGTACGTTCAGTTCTTTTGGAACAAATAGAATGGAGTGGAGTTTCTTATACTTCATCAAACGCATTACTAAGTCTTAATTACGCGTCCATGAAGCTTATTGGTACCTCAATACACATTGCTCTCATCACTTCAAGTTAAAACCTTAATGGTTAAATTTTGTTCTAACCACAAATCATGTAACAGTGAACCTCATTTGCTTCATACGTTCAGTTCTTTTGGAACAAATTGAATGAAGTGAAGTTTCTTATACTTCATCAAATGCATTACTAAGTGTTAATTACGCGTCCATGAACCTTATTGGGACCTTCATTCACATTGCTCTCATCACTTCAAGTTACAACCTTGAAGATGAAATGGATAACTTAGGTTCTAACCACAAGTCATGTGACAGTAAACCTCATTTGCTTGATTCTTTCAGTTCTTTTTGAACAAATCAAATGAACTGAAGTTTCTTATACTTCATCAAACGCATTACTAAGATTTAAATACGCGTCCATGAAGCTTATTGGGTCCTTAATACACATTGCTCTCATCAATTCAAGTTAAAACCTTGAAGGTGAAATGGATAAATTAGTTTCTAACTACAAGTCATGTAACAGTGAACCTAATTTTGTAACACCTCGAGTCTTCCAAACCTGATTTGTTACACATGACATAGGTCTGGATTAAGAAATTTACGGAGAATTTTAAATTTTCTCTCAATGATGAAAATTCTATCTTTAATCACTGACTATACAACGGAAAACTTAATAAGTAAGCAACATTTATAAATAAACAAAACGTTAAGACATTTGGATGAGTGAATTGAAAATCAAAGAACATCTACCGATCGCTAACGACAAAATTCTCTTCTCGCATCTGCCGTTCGCAAAACAACAAGACATAATTCCCACTTCTACCGATAGTGATAAACGACAACATCTACAGATTGTCATGTGTATCCCACGTGACTCATTAAATATTACCTGACAGAAGACTTCTACCGATAACAATAAACAACATCTATCTATAGAAATAAACAACATCTACCGATCACAAAACAACAAGACATAATGCTCACTTCTGCCGATAGTGAAAAATCTACATCTTCTGATTGACATGTGCATCCCACGTGACTCATTAAACATCACACGATAGAAGACTTCTACCGGTGAACGAAAACCCTCAACATCTACCGATAGTAATAAACAACATCTACCGATCACAAAATGACAAAACATAATACTCACTTCTACCGATAGATATTCTCTCATAACACCTACCTATAAGGAACACCTTGACTTTCACAGACTTCAACCTGATAGAAGTAAACAGCACAATTATAACCCAGAGACTCATCTAGAATACGTGTAGCGGAATACTTATATAAAACAGAACATTCTATAACCTCATAATTATCCACAATCCAAAGAAATCATTCAGACAAGAAAATCTCATCCTACTTAGACTTCAGTATTCATAATTCTTATACCATCTTAAGAGAAGTAACCACGGGTCGAATTCGCCTTCCAGCCACAAACTGTCACCCTGAGCACCATCCAGCAACCAGTCCTAGACATCTTCATTGGGTTTGAAATCCTCACCTGATAATTCGTCACCTACGTCATAAGGTTTAAACTATAAGCCTAATGCTTAGTAAGGAGTGTAATACTAACATGTATGCATGAATGCACAGTTGAAAGGAACACATTTTCATAATAATTTCTCGTCATATTCTCGTCATATTCTTGTTCATGTTCTTGTTCATCGTTTACATCATGTAGATTAAGGGAGGATTTGTGCCGAAAAGGGGGTTGGCAGTGAAAGTGTACATAATCCTTTGTGGGCCGTATTCATGGTCCTTCTTTTGGACAGTGACATACGCTAAACCGCCACCAACCCTCTCTTAATCCTTGTTACATAAGTTTCATGTTCAAAACATGCACTTAAAACATTTTCATATGCTTGAAAAGAAAACAATCGTGAAGCATGAGTATGAGTACTCTTATTACATCGGACTAAAAGGACAGATCAATCATTCAACAATAAATCATGTTGTTAACTCACATATCATGACCATACTGACAATAACACAAACAGCTTTCGGTCATCATAATCAACTTTAACTTAGTACCCTTGTGAAGTAGGGCCCTAATGGTCGGGAATCCTACTCACTCACTTACCTGGTTTCCTTAACAAACTTGAGCACTTCTCTTCAGACTTCTTCACCTAAAAATATTTCACATTACAGTGTTAAATCAAAATCCTAAAAGTTCTAACCAAAAGTCATCCTAGAATCTAACATATATATATACTTCTAAATCTTCATAGTCGAGCACCTAGTGTGCACAGATTAACATCCAGAACCTAAACATCACCAGATTCAACCTAGTAACTAACCACATATTACAAATGTCACTACTATTACTCAGCCATTGATGAATCCGAAACTACAAGTCTTAGCTGAAAACAGAGCTCTAAGTAACTAACCAGCAATTACATTGTCTAAGTCTTACCTGGAGCGTCGATTGTCGGGGTGGAGACTGAAAAATCGATCGTCGATGGAGGAGTAGCTGGCAGAGAGAGAGAGCTCTGGGGAAAAGGAGGTCACCGAGAGAGGAATGTCGGCTACAGTGAGGTTTTAATAAGGTTTAAGGATTTCTATTTTCTATATATACTAAATAAAATCCTTCTTTATTACGGTTCTGCCACCACACAAATAGAAATTGAATAAGCTTTGGCATTTAAATTCTAAATCGAAAAGATCATTAATAGAGGTGACAATTAAATAATTTACGAAAACCACCTGGCCAAAATGGTCGGGTGTTACAGAATTGCTTGATACGTTCAGTTTTTTTGGAACAAATCGAATAAAGTGAAGTTTATTATACTTCATCAAACACATTACTCAGTCTTAATTACGCGTCCATGAAACTTATTGAGACCTCAATATACGTCGTTCTCATCACTTCAAGTTAAAACCTTGAAGGTGAAATGGATAACTTAGGTTCTAACAGCAAGTCATGTAATAGTGAACCTCATTTGCTCTACACGTTTAGTTCTTTTGTACCAAATCGAATGAAGTGAAGTTTCTATACTTTATCAAACACATTACTAAGTCTTAATTACGGGTCCATGAAGCTTATTGTGACCTCAATACACATTGTTATCATCACTTCAAGTTAAAACTTTGAAGGTGAAATGGATAACTTAGTTTTTAACAAGAAGTCATCTACTAGTGATTCTAAATTGCTTGATACGTTGAGTTCTTTTCGAACAAATCGAATGAAGTGGAGTTTCTTATACTTCATCAAACGCATTACTAAGTCTTAATTACGTGCCCACGAAACTTTTTGGGACCTCAAAACACGTCGTTCTCATCAGTTCAAGTTAAATCCTTGTAGGTGAAATGGATAACTTAGGTTCTAACCACAAGTCTTGTAACAGTGAACCTTATTTTCTTGATACGTTCAGTTCTTTTAGAACAAATCGAGTGAAGTGGAGTTTCTTATACTTCATCAAACGCATTACTATGTCTTAATTACGCGACCATGAAGCTTATTAGGACCTCAATACACATTGTTCACATTACTTCAAGTTAAAACCTTGAAGGTAAAATGGATAACTTAGGTTCTAACCACAAGTCATGTAACAGTGAACCTCATTTGCTTGATACGTTCAGTTTTTTTAGAACAATTCGAATGAAGTGAAGTTTCTTATACTTCATCAAACGCATTACTAAGTCTTAATTACGCATCCATGAAGCTTATTGTGACCTCAATACACATTGTTATCATCACTCAAGTTAAAACCTTGAAGGTGAAATGGATACTTAGGTTCTAACCACAAGTCATGTAACAGTGAACCTCATTTTCTTGATACGTTCCATTTTTTTGGAACAAATCGAATGAAGTGAAGTTTCTTATACTTCATCAAACGCATTACTAAGTCTTAATTACGTGCACGAAATTTTTGGGACCTCAAAACACGTCGTTCTCATCAGTTCAAGTTAAATCCTTGTAGGTGAAATGGATAACTTAGGTTCTAACCACAAGTCTTGTAACAGTGAACCTTATTTTCTTGATACGTTCAGTTCTTTTAGAACAAATCGAGTGAAGTGGAGTTTCTTATACTTCATCAAACGCATTACTATGTCTTAATTACGCGACCATGAAGCTTATTAGGACCTCAATACACATTGTTCACATCACTTCAAGTTAAAACCTTGATTGTGAAATTGATAACTTCGGTTCTAACCACAAGTCATGTAACAGTGAACCTCATTTGCTTGATACGTTGAGTTCTTTTGGAATAAATCGAATGAAGTGAAGTTTCTTATACTTCATCAAATGCATTACTAAGTCTTAATTATGCATCCATGAAGCTTATTGGGACCTTAATACACGTCAGTCTCATCACTTCAAGTTAAAAGCTTGAAGGTTAAATGGATAACTTTGGTTCTACCACAGATCATTTAACAGTGAACCTCATTTTCTTGATACGTTCGGTGCTTTTGGAGCAAATCGAATGAAGTAAAGTTTCCTATACTTCATCAAACGCATTACTAAGTCTTATTACACGTCCATGGAGCTTATTGGGATCTCAATACACATTGCTCTCATCATTTCAAGTGAAAACCTTGAAGTTGAAATGGATAACTTAGTTTCTAACTACAAGTCATGTAACGGTGAACCTCATTTTCTTGATACGTTCCATTTTTTTGGAACAAATCGAATGAAATGAAGTTTCTTATACTTTATCAAACGCATTACTAAGTCTTAATTACACGTCCATAAAGCTTACTGTGACCTCAATATACGTCGTTCTCATCATTTCAAGTTAAATCCTTGAAGGTGAAATGGATACTTAGGTTCTAACCACAAGTCATGTAACAGTGAACCTCATTTGTTTGATACATTCCATTTTTTTGGAACAAATAGATTAAAGTGAAGTTTCTTATACTTCATCAAACGCATTACTAAGTCTTAATTTTATGTCCACGAAGCTTATTGGGACCTTAATACACGTCGTTCTCATCAGTTCAAGTTAAATCCTTGTAGGTGAAATGGATAACTTAGGTTCTAACCACAAGTCTGTAGGATCGTATTGTCTAAGAGGGGGTGAATTAGACTTATTAAAAATTATTAACTTAATCTAAACATTTTCTCTCTTGTATGAAATTACCAAATTAACAGCAAACACACAGGCAAAAAACAAGGTAAAAGATAGAGAGAAATTTGACACCGTAGTTTTTAACGTGGTTCGGCCAAACTTGCCTACGTCTCTCCTCCAAGGCTCCCCCTTGAAGATTCTTTTCTTCTCCTCATGAGAAAACAAGATCGAACTTCTGGGCGTCGATCTACTGCCTTTTGCAACTCAGGATTGCTCTTCACAGGCGACAATCCAATGCCTTTACACTTTAACAGAATGGATAAAGATTTACAGCACATACTACACTCTCACAAATAACAAATCTCCAGTTAAATTTATGGGAGGTGTAGGAGGAATAACAAAGTATTAGTGAGTGTTTTTGCGTATTAGGGTTTAGAGAGAAATTCAGCATAAGTACTTCTTCCGAGCTTCTTTCTCCTCTTTTATACTCTGTCTATCAGTGGCTCTAATTCTTGAATGCTCCTTATCTGAATATGGAAATTTATGACCGTTGGAGAAGCATCCGTACATAGATAGCTAGCCGTTGTGTTCTAGAGTCGCTTTCGTTCTTCGCCATTAATGATCTGGAATTAGGGTTCTAGATGAGTATCGCTATCGCTTCGCAGTCGTTTGAATTTCTGGAGGAAGATACTGTTCACCAGTAGATGTAGTTCTTTGTTATGCAGGCAGAAGATACTGTTCACCGGTAGACGTTGCCTTTGAAGACCAGCGGTGGATGTTGTCTTTGAAAATCCAGCGGTGGATGTTGTCTTTGAAAATCCAGCAGTAGATGTTGTCTTTGAAATTTCAGCAGTGGATGTCTTCAGAAGTTACTGTTCAGCGGTAGAAGTAAGCTTTGGAAGACTCTGCTAGCGGTGGATGTAGAACTTTGTCGTTTAGCTAGCAGTGGATGTCTTAGGAAGAATCTGCCATCAGCAGAAGTATACTTTGTCGTTTAGCTAGCGGTGGATGTAAACTTTGAAAAACTTTGTCGTTTAGTTAGCAGTGGAAGTTTTTTCTTCTACATCGGTGGATATGCAATACTTCATCAGTTTTAGCTCTGTTTTGCTATCACACCCTGAACACTTAACAGATTTGTTAAACAACTAAAATACCATTTTCAAAGAGCATTTCCACTGAAAATTTAAAGATATATATATGGAGGTCAATATTTAATTTATTAATCAATTTATCAATCTCATATATTTAACTCAATCAAATTACACATCATCAAAAACATCGTTAGAATTAAATATTATTTAAGTCAACAATCTCCCCCTTTTTGATGATGACAAACTATAAGTATAAATTGATTAATTACCTCTCCCCCATAATCCTAGCTCCCCCATAGCATGAGCATGCAATCCAATTTAATTTTCAAATACAGTTCATTTGCAATACACAGTGCTGTTACACTTTCTCCAGGCGATCGCCTGGCGTACCACGACCAAGGAGGGGCGATCGATCGCCCCAAGCAAACGATCGATCACCAAGCTCTCTAGAATTTTTCCAGAGAGCTCGGATTCCCCCCCCCCCCCCCCCCTTTTCCTCTCTTCTTTCTTTTCTTTTCCTTATTTCCCCTACGTACACAATTCCCTTATCATATATACACACACTAAACCTTTCAATAATCATCAACATAAACTCACTCACAACCCCATCGATTTCTCACTTGCCAATCACCCAAAATAAACGACTCAAAACAC
This sequence comes from Begonia masoniana, assembly GCA_022432975.1. Taxonomy (NCBI): domain Eukaryota; kingdom Viridiplantae; phylum Streptophyta; class Magnoliopsida; order Cucurbitales; family Begoniaceae; genus Begonia; species Begonia masoniana. The sequence continues at coordinate 23,745,290 of CM039506.1, read as the reverse complement.
GTTTAAAAACATAACCTAATTTCATAAAAACAAACCGCGTGGATATGTTTAAAAACCGAACATATCCCTGTTACCAAACATTTACAAAACAAGTTTTCAAAACGTTTGAAAACATCAAAACATAAACCTATTCACTATCCAGGTTCTAAACATCCTAAAATGTTCTAACTATACAATTATTTTTTTCAGTCTACTATCAGCCCAAAACGTCCCAATACTCTCAAAACACATACGTACATCCCCACGGGTCAGGTTAAGCATCGACTGCGCCAACACACCCCCGCGAGCCATCCTCCGTCAACTGCATCACTCCTCAGGTGGATGCATCTCGTCCTTACCTATGTTAAGATCACCTACACCATACAGACACACTATGAGCTAAAGGCTCAGTAAATTTCGTAAATGCAATGCATGCTGTGCGTATTAGTTTCAGAAATCATGCAACATTTTCTTATCATAACGTCGCAGACATATTGTCACCGAGATATCAGCCCGCTAAAAGGAAAGGATTCATCCCACGGTCAGACAACCATTTCTATCTAGCGGAGGGGGGTACATGCTCACATAAACAACAACCATGCCTGAGCCCCACCTCGCGTGACCAGATAACAGATTACGTAGATTCATTTAGTTTCAGGCGATGTGGTATTGTGAGAGACCCCTTTGTGCCGACACAATAGATCAATAGCCCCCTTTCAGGCCAAATCACTTTTCATGAAAACATCGTGTGAAAGTTCATTTTCTATGCTCTTTTAAAAACCATGATGCATGAACACTTGCATAATATAACATTCAACATATATACTGTCAAGTCAATAAAAAGCATAATCTATATTCTACATATATACCATCAAGACAATAAAAAACATAATCTATAAAAGAACTAATCTTAACTACCCAACCAAAGCATATAAACAAACAATTCACCAATGATCCTCGACGCGACATCAACGTACGGTGTAGGCAATCGTCCCTAGTAAGTTACGAGAACTTACCTGTCGTCCGCAGCGCACTGAGCTCCATCCACGAGCGTTGTTTGTCTGGGGCAAAACACAACAGTTGTCGTTAAAACGAGATTAAACCGTTAAACGTCCAAATTTAACGAAACCTTAACTAAGGTAATTTTCCTAAAATTCTAACTTAGCTCAATTAGGCATTTTACCGAGCAACTCGCGCTCGTAAATTTCTAAACTCCATTTATGGAGATTCCCAAGCTCCAAATATCTGGTTTTCAACCTAAACACCGTATACACTCTAGATTTCGTCCAATAACGTTTAATACGTTCAATATACTCACAAATACGGTAATCCTGCTAATTTCTAACTTTAGATTACATTTTTAACAAAACCTAAACAAAACCCTAACCAAGAAACTTCGTAAAAACCGAACAATAACCTTTCAAAACTATAGAATCATACCTAGGGTTGCGAGAGGAGAAGAAAACACGAAGAAAACGAGACGATCGGAGAGGAGATCGGTCGCCGACATGAGGAATCGCCGTGAGAGGCGATGAGAATTGCCTGGAGAGAGAGAGAAGAAATGGAGTTCGCGTGGAGTGTTGCTGGAGAAGAAGACTAGTGATTTTTCACTAAAATTTCTCATGGCAATTTACCATTTTGCCCTTCCTTTGATTTTCTATTTGTTTCGTCTTTCGTTTCGTTAATTATCTAATGGTTTGGTTTCTCCAAATTTCTTTATTTCACCAATAATTTTAACTTATTATTAGGGCTCTGTTAAAACTGTCTGTTAGCAATTCGGAACTCGTTTACTATTTTTATTAAAACATCCTTTATATTACGAGAAACGTAATTCTCGTAATTTAGCGTTATAACTCCTAAAATTCTCGAAATTTTCTTAAAATCCTTATTAATAATTAGGATTCTAATGAAGCTCTCTTTTCGCAAAACAGACGTAAATGGACATATTTACGAAAATGCCATTATATATTGAAATTACAAAATCCCGTAAAGCCGGGTGTTACATTCCATCCACCTTATTTAAAATTTTTTCGTCAAAATTATATTTAGCTTATAGTCCTTGGCATTATTGTCTCATGTCTTGCGACCTTATATTACGATTTACTATCACTCCGTTCTTTTCGAGTCTCCTTCCTCCACCTCCCCAAATAAGGGCCTCGATCCTATTCCATACCTAGGGTCAATTCCTATGGTTCTAAACTATAATCCTTAAAACCAAGTGACCCATTGTTAACCTCCTGACCTAGTCAACTGCATTTGATTTGATCAATCAAATCCTTGGTTGTGCACCACGTGCTGATGATCCTCACGTCTCAATTTGAATAAATCGACTGCATTATTGAGCACGTAAATAATTTGCACATATGTTAGTTTTCGCTTAATCGTCCTTAAATTAAACTTCCTTACTCTTCTAACTTGACCTTATGTTCGGGTTTCCCCGACTTAAGCCTAACTCAAGTCCTCAATTCCCTAATGAAGCGACCTAAAAGTCTCCTCCCATCGAAGTTTCTATAACGACCCCAGTTGGAGTCGCAACGTAATTCATAACTTAACCTCTTAAATTCATATTTACCCTGATCTCTTTAGATCTTTCACCCTTCGACCACTTTACACTAAGGTCCCCTTTGTATTATTTTTTTTTACCTTTCCTCAACAGAACTTAAGGACTTTAACATAACAGACAGAAACTAAATTCATCGAACTTGACTTCCTCTTAAAACTAACAACATATTCGTTCACAGAGTCGAGCGACCATACGCAGTCATCAGTTCTATAACAAATTCGGGCAGGAAAGAAATACCCCAGATTATTCGACGTTATTCTGCTCGGGTTTGCATGGGTTTGCATGCATCGGCTAACAGAGTGTACCTCTTTCGATTTGTCACGTGTACTCTGCATGACTCAATTATCGTTGCCCAATAGAAGATATCTTCTGGTGGGCACGTGCATCTTTCGTGACTCATTAAACATCACTCGGTCACTAAACGACAACAACATATACATCATCTGGTAATTGACATACACTACATCAACCGATCACTAGACGACAAAACGATTCGTACATCGCCCGACATTAGAAATACATTACATCGCCCGATCACTAGACTACAAAACAACACTTACATCATCCGGTATTTGAAATACACAACATCTACTGATCATTAGACGACAAAACGATTCGTACATCGCCCGATCACTAGAAGACAAGACAACCCTTACATCATCCGGCATTTGAAATACACAACATCTAGCGATAGACATGTGTAATCCACGTGTTCTTTTAAGACATCTTCCGATAGAGAACATCTATCGGTGGATGCAAGCTCACACATCTTCTGATAGAGAACATCTATCGGTGGATGCAAATAGACACAGACTTTTAACTTCATTGACTCATCACTCTTATAAATGAAAATCAGAGACTCATCCAGAATTCTTGTAGCGGAAGACTTAGTTAAAATAACTCGTTCTATATCCTTATAAACATTCTCAGACTCAGTAATTAAACATGACAATTTCAAAAGGTCGATGTTTTAAAATAATCTCATCCTACTTAGACTTCCATATTCATAATCATCACTAAAATCGTAAGAGCATTAACCAGGGGGGGTCTTGTTCGCCATCCAGCCACAGAATTGCTCCCTGAACACCTTCCAGCAATCAAACTTAGACATCTTCATTAACTTTGGAATCCTCACTTGATATTTCATCCCCTACATCATAAGGTTTAAATTATAAGCCTAATGCTTAGTAAGGAATTCAATACTAACATGTATACGTGAATGCATAGTTGCAAGAAAATCATGATCATCTTCATTTCATGCTCTTTTCTTGTTCTTATTCGTATTCTTGTTCATCACTTTCATCATATGGATTAAGGGAGGATTTGTGCCGTAAAGGGGGGATGACAGTGCAAGTGTACATAGTCCCTTTTGGGCCGTATTCATGGTCCTTCTCTTTAAACAGTGACATACGCCAAACCGCCCCTAACCCTCACTTAATCCGGTTGCATAAGTTTCATATTCATTCTCATATCTTGTTCATGGGGGAAAACATGCTCATAAATCATTTTCCTATGCTTGAGAAGTAAATCATGATGCATGACATAAATGTTCTTAAATCATCAGACTATGGAAAATATCATACTAAACAGTTGACTTCATAGACTCTATCAGAACATCACATAACATAGTTCTCAAACATCCGTAAATCATCCAAGTACAAACCATCTTACTAACTTAAAACAAACATCAAACACATAACTAATTTAGTACCCTTAAGATGTAGGGCCCTAATGGCCGGAAATCCTAATACATTCACTTACCTGGCTTCCTTAGCAAATTCATGCACTACACTTCAAACTTCTTCACCTGATATCATTTCACATTTCAGAGTTAAAATAGATCCTAAATATTCTAAAATCAGAGCTAGAAAAGTCTTAACTAGATGTCATCCTAGAATCTGTATTCCTGAGTCCTTTCAGCCGAGCACCTTATGTGTGGACTAAGTTTCTAAAATCTAAAATAGCCTAATTAAACCTAACCACTAGTTTCAGTGGGTTATTTTAAAGTCCAGATTCAAATCAGGAATGCTATTACCAAACACCGATTATCAATGTTCCTATTATTTGGCCATTAAAGAATCTTGAAACATTGGGTTCTAGCTGAAAACAGAGTTTCAAATAATCACTCGGCAACTACATTGTCTAAATCTTACCTCGAATGTAGGTTATCGGAGTGGAGGCTGGAGGAATCGATCGCCAAAGAGGGTGTCGCCGGCAGAGAAAGAGCTCTGGAAGCACGGGAATCGCCGAGAGAGAATGTCGGCTGCAGTGGGGTTTAAGTGAGGTTTAAGGTTTCCATTTTCTTTTTATACTAAATAAAATCCCTCTTAATTACGGTTCTGCCACCACACAAATAGAAACCAAATAAGCTTAGATATTAAAATTTAAATTAAGATCAACAATAAAGGTGACAGTTAATTCCGTTAAGAAAATCACCTGGCTGAAAATGTCGGGTGTTACAGTTTCTCTCAGCCATCACTCTAAATAGCATCCACGTCTAAGTTTCCTAACATTAGCTAGATCGAATATCGCCTAAAATTTTTTCCCACCCCTAGGCTGTAACCCAAACTTAAACATGGTTTCATCGACACTGTCCATAGTCGGTATGTATACCAACTAAAATTACGTTAACCTCCTAACTGTATTCCTTACCTTCAATTGTCCTAAACACGCCCTCGCTTGTGCATCAAGTCCTATCCAATCTCTAAGCCCTCTATCAACGATCTCAACTGTGTACTTTACACCTAAAGACCCGGGCACGCGTTGGTTTATATCTAATCACTCAACACGTTGAACTCTCTAACTTATCAATTAGTCTCTACTAAAATTGTCTTTTATCCTCAATTGTTGAAACAACTTCAACTTCCCAACGTCATTTGGGTTGACTATCCTTCAGGGATTCCCAACAACACCCAGGTTGCAATTCAAACTTCTACCACTTCGCGCCCTCAAAGCTTCCTCAAACTACTTACTCCAACGATAAATTTCAGTCACACTACAACTTTATCCATCTATCGGGTATAACAATTTCTATATATATATATATCGGAGCTGTAAACTAACTCACGTATAAGTTCGTTGACCTTAACCTTAGTCACTATTACTACTATCCGGGTTCGCATTTCTTTAGTAATGCCCCCATAGAGCTTCTTCGTCAATAGTATTCAAATTGTACACTTCCTTAGGCACCTCGTAGGTCCTAATAAAATTCTCAACTAATTGCGCATTGTTACTCTTCACAACTATGTCATCAGAACACCTCCTGGTCTCGATGAGTCCAGCTGGAAACTAAAGTCGCTAACCACTTAGGATCTTTGTCCCCTTGTAGAGAAGATCCTATAAACATCACATCTCACTCTGAATGTAATACCCGGCTTCTCGGGATATTAATATTTTAATATAAATGGTATTTTTGTAAATATGTCAAATCGAGCCCGTTTTGCGAACAGAGGGTTTCGTTGGGATCCTAATTATTAATAGGAATTTTAAGGAAATTATGAGAATTTTCGAAGTAATAATGCTATATTCCGAGTAATTACCTCAATCGTAACGTAAAAGACGTTTTAGTAAAAATAGTAAACGGGGTCCAACTTGCGAACGGACAGTTTTAATAAGTCCCAAATAATGAGTTGGACGTATTGGCGGACTAGGGAGATTTGGTGAAGCTGAATGGCTAGACGATTAACAAACCGAACGACGAAACTTATATAAAAATCAAAGAAGGACGTTTTAGTAATTTCTCAAATCAATATTATAAAATAATTAACCTAAACCTATTTCTAATTCATTCTCCCTCTTCTCGGGAATTTACGATCACCAGAGGGCTCTCCCTCACTTGGCCGCCGGTGATTTCTTCCATTCCGACTCTGATTCGCGCTCCGTTCGTTCCGTTTTCTTCGCGGTTTCTCCTCCTCTCGCTACCCTAGGTATGAACCTACGATCTTAGAGTGTTTATTTCGATTTCTATGGAGTTTGAATAATTAGGGTTTCGTTTAGGTTTCGTTAAAAATTGAGATTTAGGGTTCGAAATCGATAGGTTGTTATAGTTTAAGGACGTATTGAACGTATTGAACGTTGTTGAACGAAATTAATCGATTTAGGACGAATGTTGGAGTTTGACTAATTTTCGAGATTTTGGAGAAATCTATTAATGGCAATTTAGAATTATCGAGCGTAAATAATTCGATAAAACGCATCGATTAGTTAAGTTGGAATTTTAGGAAAACTCCTTTAGTTAAGGACTTTATTAATTTGGACGTTCACGGTTCAAACGCATTTTAACGAAAATCGTTGTGAATTGTCGTAGGTGAACGACGCTCGTGGACGGAGCTAGCATTTCAACGGACGTCAGGTAAGTCTCCGCGACTTGTTTGGCCGATTGGCCTACACCATACGATATTTTGTTGTTCGAGGAAATTGGAGAATTGTTTGTTTAAATGCTTTGGTCGGGTAGTTAGCGTTAGTTCTTTTGTAGGTTATGCTTGAGTGTCTTGATGGTACGTATGATGGTTTATATGTTCATGTTTTAATTATGTTTATAGTATTACTCATGTTCACGCATCATGTTTCTGAAAAGCACAAAAAAGGAATTTCTATGCATGTTTTCATGAAAAGGAAAAGGTTAAAGAAATGATATGAATGAATGTAATCTGGTCAAGGAGGTGGCGGTGGTTCAGACATGGCTGCTTGGGGAGCATGTTTTCCCCCCGGTTAGATACGAGGGGCTATCCAATCGTGGTATGTGCCGCTCCTATCTAGCGAGAGTGAGGCCACGGTGACGTATCTGTAATGTAATGAAATGAAATGAATAGCGAAAAGGTAGGAAGCATGTTTTTACAAACGGCACGCATAGCATGCATTGCATTCACGTAGACTTACTGAGCCTTAAGCTCACGACTTATGTTTATGGTGTAGGTGACCTCTACACAGGTGAGGATGAGATCCCTCCCCCTGAAGCATGAACAGTTGAAGAATGATGGCCCGTGAGAGTGTGCTGGGCAGTCGGTGCGCATAATGACCCGTGGGGATGTATGTACGGTATTTTGAGGGTACTGGGTTATTTGAAAAGATATGTAGAGAGTTAGAACATATTAGGATGTTGGATCTGATAGTGGACAGGTTTAATGGTTCTTTAAACATTCTGGAAACTGTTTGATAATTGTTTGGAAAAATCTATTTTGTAACTACGTAGTAAATTAAAAACAGGGAGGATTGTCGATTTTTAGACATATCCACGCGGTTTGTTTTTATGAAAGTATTGCGTGCGTTTATGTAGTTGATCGAGAGGGAAAGAATGAGAAAGAAACGATGTTTTGCTTGAATTGTAAGAAAAATGTACAAATGTGTATGTGAGCAGGGGATTGAGAATTGAAGGAGAAAGCTCTCTGGAATCGTATTCCAGAGAGTAAATTGGAGGTTTCCGTGTAGGTCGCTGCGCTCTGGAAAAGTCCAGAGCGTGCAGCGACCGATCGCTGTGCAGCGAGCGCTGCCAGCGATCGGTCGCTGGGCAGCGATCGCTGCCAGCGACCGAGCGCTGGGCAGCGATCGCTGCCAGCGACCGAGCGCTGGGCAGCGATCGCTGCCAGCGACCGAGCGCTGTTCGGTGCTCGGGCGCTGCAGCTATCCACCGCTGGGCAGCGAATGCTGCCCAGCGATCGATTACTGGTGATTGATCGCTGCCAGCGATCAGTCGCTGCCAGCGATCAGTCGCTTCTCTCCCTGGGCAGCGCAAATGTCAACTCTGCCCTCTTTTATTTTAATTGTAAATTGATTTAATTATAGTTTTAAGTAATAGTTTTCATAAATGTTTTAATTGTTTTAAATGTTTTACGCAATTGATTTTAAATTGTTTTCCGCATCAACGCTAGTATAAAAGAAAATGAAAAATTTATACGGGTAAATGGGTTCGGTATTGGGGTCGTTACAGTTATGGTATCAGAGCCCCCGGGTTTTAAAATCGGTTCTGTAGACTGCTCGACTGCACAGCCACTACGTGGACATCCTTCCTCAACTGTAAGTACGTTTACTGTTTTGTTTGATTTCATATTTCTTAGGATTATTTGTCTTAATTTTTATAGGATTTAGAAAATGGTTCAAGGACGTGATGCGAGGGACGACGCCCTGGAAAGACTTACAGATTTATTGGACCGTCAATCTCAGCACATGGACCGACAAGCACAACAAATTGCGGACTTAGTGAATCGAGGGAACCAGAGGGCTCAGGATTTGGTAGTTCCTAATAATCAGGGTATGCAAAGGTTTCAAAGCCTACGGCCTCCAGTATTCGACGGGCAATCATCGGATCCGACACGTGCTGAGGAATGGATCCGGGTGATGGAGGATATGCTAGGTTATGCAGAGGTAGGGAATGGGAGCAAGGTGGCTTACGTCACTTTTCATTTGGCGTTAGATGCCCGTTTCTGGTGGGACTCGATTAAGTCAACGACGGATGTCTCAGTTATGACCTGGGAACGATTCAAGGCTATATTCTTTGATAAGTATTTCAGCCGCGCTGTGAGGGTGGCTAAGAGGAACGAGTTTACGCAGCTGAAACAGACCGGGTCAGTTACAGAGTATATACAGAAGTTTGAGGCTTTATCACGGTTTGCACCGCGTCTGGTTAGCGACAATGAAGAAAAGGTGCACCAGTTTATGGAGGGACTTAATCATGAGATTCGTATGCACGTGGTTGTATCAGGTATTATTGATGTGCCATACTCTGACATCGCAGCTAGAGCTCTGGACATTGAGGCTGCTAGGGCGACTTGTGTTAGACCGAAGGAGCCAGCTAAGGGCTTCTTTCGTGAGATCCAACCTCAGTCATGAGACCGAGACTGGCAACCAAGTGAGTATCAACAGCCATAACAGCAGAGGAGCGATAAGAGGCCCTACGATGGTAAGGGCGACCGGGGAAAAGGGAAGCAAGTCCAAGAGGCTACTCAAAAGCCTTTATGTCCGCAGTGCCAGAAGCAGCACTACGGTGATTTTCTGAAGCGTACCAATAGGTGTTACCGGTGTGGGGAAGCTGGTCACTATATCATGAATTGTCCGTTGTTGAACCGAAATCAACCAGGCAGAGATCAGCAGGACAGAGATCAAATAAAAATTGTGCCGAGGGTATTTGCATTGATTGAGCCTGGTGACGTCGACGATGGGGCCCAGCCTTCTACAATTGCAGGTATTGTTTTAATTACCTGTATGACAAATATGCATATGATAAATAATTATATAGACTTGAAAATAGAAAAGTAAGAAAATAGAAAGTGGGTAAGAAGGATTATTAGTTGAACCTCGAAGAGAAAACCATAGACTACATATAGGACAATAAAGAGTAAATAGAAATATAGTTATACATTAGTAGAATTAGTGCAATTTAATCAACGGAGTTTGCACACCTAGAGTTTAGTAACAATTAGAGGAATGCGCCCTAAGAGATATGGCTTTCAAATAGGTAGAAACTGGATTTATTTGGCAACCCCCTTGGAGTATTAGAATACGACTAACCACGAAAGATGAAGGTTTAGATATGAACCTATTAAGGGATACCTTAGATTGTTGTAATACTTGAAGTGTATTTAAATAGATGAAGTAGTACCGTAGAAATCGTGTATTGAGGATTCGTGAGAAGTTTAGAGTATCTAGATGAAGATAGAATACAAGAGCTAAACTTAGGATAATTGTTGAGAAGAATAGTTAGAACCTGACGAGGAGGAGCGACAAGTGGTAAGATTAGTTAGTAGATGCAATGTAGTCCTCGTGTGAAATTAGGAAAGAAGTAAAAGAGATTGTTGGGATTAAATGAGATGTTAAGATTGGAAGTATAGGTTGGCGTTTAAAGGCCTGCAAATTGTGGAATTTGTGAATTTTAGAATAAAGAGAACGAGAGTTTTCACTAAAAACCTCTAAGTAAGCATAGAAGTGAGGCTAAGTTGGCAGAGTTCTAGTGTTCAACGTGTGTTTGGCAAGTCATGACCAATAATTACGTGAATGATCTTAGGTTAGAACGTGCAGATTAGAGCACATAAAGGGTGGAAATTTTGGAATTGACGGCACTCGGACTTAATAGAGATCTAAGATGGATAAAGGAGTGTAACGTAAGTAGTATGAGAATCTCAATTAAGAATATAGTGATAGAATTCAGGGACGAAACTTAGAATGAATGTGATGTTTATAAAGAATTCTGGTGACATAGTTGAAGAAAATAACAGTGTGAACTTAGTTGTGAAATCTGCACTGAAATAACTGGCGGGATTGGTAAGTTGCCCAGGAAAGTATGTGACTTAGGAGAGTTAGTAAGACTTAATGTGTGAGTGAGGATAAGTACAATCCAAATTGAGAGTAGAGATTTCGAAATTAAGGCTAATGTTGGAAGGTATAGTCGACGTTTTGGATTAGGATAGTAGAGATTGACCCTAGAGATGACGGGATCAGAGTTAATGAAAGGAAGTTTGAATTTTGTTAGAGATAGAATTCTAAGTAAATAGCGACTGTAACTCCTAGTTTGACTCACAAAGACCAAGTAGTGTAATAGTCGTATAGTTGTAGGGTATAACGATGAGGACTTAATTAGGAAACCCGCACTGGAATATTCTCCAAAGGTCAAGGGGTTACCCAAGAAAGTAGGTGACCAGGAAATGCTATGAGTGGTACAGTTACAGGGAATCGTTACCTGAGAATATATATAGCAATTTGGGTCGACACGAGTTTCGACTACAGACGAAGCCGATGAAATTGCGATGAAGTTTGGGCAAATCTATCGGAGATTTAAGAATTTAACTAAGCTCAGTACTCTAGTAAGGAAGTGTACGATCAGATCGTGGGCAGAGAATACTAGTTTAAGGCCGATATTGGAGGGTACAGTGGACAGTTTTAGTTAAGAACCACGAAGAATGATCGTAAGTACAAATGATAATCGAAACGTAAGGCCGCGTGGCATGAAACGTTAACGCCAAGGGTTATGAGTTAGGACAAATTTTGAGGACAAAATTCTAAATAAGGTGGGTGGAATGTAATACCCGGCTTTTCTGGATATTAATATTTTAATATAAATGGTATTTTTGTAAATATGTCAAATCGAGGCCGTTTTGCGAACAGAGGGTTTCGTTGGGATCCTAATTATTAATAGGAATTTTAAGGAAATTATGAGAATTTTCGGAGTAATAATGCTATATTCCGAGTAATTACCTCAATCGTAACGTAAAAGACGTTTTAGTAAAAATAGTAAACGGGGTCCAACTTGCGAACGGACAGTTTAAATAAGTCCCAAATAATGAGTTGGACGTATTGGCGGACTAGGGAGATTTGGTGAAGCTGAATGGCTAGACGATTAACAAACCGAACGACGAAACTTATATAAAAATCAAAGAAGGACGAATGTTGGAGTTTGACTAATTTTCGAGATTTTGGAGAAATCTATTAATGGCAATTTAGAATTATCGAGCGTAAATAATTCGATAAAACGCATCGATTAGTTAAGTTGGAATTTTAGGAAAACTCCTTTAGTTAAGGACTTTATTAATTTGGACGTTCACAGTTCAAACGCATTTTAACGAAAATCGTTGTGAATTGCCGTAGGTGAACGATGCTCGTGGACGGAGCTAGCATTTCAACGGACGTCAGGTAAGTCTCCGCGACTTGTTTGGCCGATTGGCCTACACCATACGATATTTTGTTGTTCGAGAAAATTGGAGAATTGTTTGTTTAAATGCTTTGGTCGGGTAGTTAGCGTTAGTTCTTTTGTAGGTTATGCTTGAGTGTCTTGATGGTACGTATGATGGTTTATATGTTCATGTTTTAATTATGTTTATAGTATTGCTCATGTTCACGCATCATGTTTCTGAAAAGCACGAAAAAGGAATTTCTACGCATGTTTTCATGAAAAGGAAAAGGTTAAAGAAATGATATGAATGAATGTAATCTGGTCAAGGAGGTGGCGGTGGTTCAGACATGGCTGCTTGGGGAGCATGTTTTCCCCCCGATTAGATACGAGGGGCTATCCAATCGTGGGATGTGCCGCTCCTATCTAGCGAGACTGAGGCCACGGTGACGTATCTGTAATGTAATGAAATGAAATGAATAGCGAAAAGGTAGGAAGCATGTTTTTACGAACGGCACGCATAGCATGCATTGCATTCACGTAGACTTACTGAGCCTTAAGCTCACGACTTATGTTTATGGTGTAGGTGACCTCTACACAGGTGAGGATTAGATCCCTCCCCCTGAAGCATGAACAGTTGAAGAATGATGGCCCGTGAGAGTGTGCTGGGCAGTCGGTGCGCATAATGACCCGTGGGGATGTATGTACGGTATTTTGAGGGTACTGGGTTATTTGAAAAGATATGTAGAGAGTTAGAACATATTAGGATGTTGGATGTGATAGTGGACAGGTTTAATGGTTCTTTAAACATTCTGGAAACTGTTTGATAATTGTTTGGAAAAATCTATTTTGTAACTGCGTAGTAAATTAAAAACAGGGAGGATTGTCGATTTTTAGACATATCCACGCGGTTTGTTTTTATGAAAGTATTGCGTGCGTTTAGGTAGTTGATCGAGAGGGAAAGAATGAGAAAGAAACGATGTTTTGCTTGAATTGTAAGAAAAATGTACAAATGTGTATGTGTGCAGGGGAATGAGAATTGAAGGAGAAAGCTCTCTGGAATCGTATTCCAGAGAGTAAATTGGAGGTTTCCGTGTAGGTCGCTGCGCTCTGGAAAAGTCAAGAGCGTGCAGCGACCGAGCGCTGGGCAGCGATCGCTGCCAGCGACCAAGCGCTGTTCGGCGCTCGGGCGCTGCAGCGATCGAGCGCTGGGCAGCGAATGCTGCCCAGCGATCGATTGCTGGTGACTGATCGCTGCCAGCGATCAGTCGCTTCTCTCCCTGGGCATCGCAAATGTCAACTCTGCCCTCTTTTATTTTAATTGTAAATTGATTTAATTATAGTTTTAAGTAATAGTTTTCTTAAATGTTTTAATTGTTTTAAATGTTTTACGCAATTGATTTTAAATTGTTTTCCGCATCAACGCTAGTATAAAAGAAAATGAAAAATTTATACGGGTAAATGGGTTCGGTATTGGGGTCGTTACACTGAACTACCTTAATGAGTTCTATCGCTATGTCCTTAATTAACTTTCTCTTACTATAGACGTTACGCTCATTTGTTTAACTCAATTCCTTGTTAACTCCAAGTACAATTGAATCCCAAGGTTTTTGCCATAAATTCATTCCCACTATTTATTCTAACCTTATATCACCCATGTGTCTATCGGTCTCGACCAGATAAACACCAGTCTTTTGGAACCCCCTTTCTTTTTTTTTTTTAACTTAATCTCACTCTAAGTTTACTTAAGTGGGTCTATTGCACATCCTTGTCCTTCCTATTCTATAAACCGCAATTTCACCAATCGTTCGGCACTAACTGTGATGACCCGAATATGCACGTATGGGTATGATGGCTGCACGAACCGGAACCCGGATGGCGGTACGTCTACGTGGGCGAACTGGAAGGTGACAGGTCGTAAAAAGGGGGTCGTCACAATCCCACATCGCTTGGCGAAGTATAATGAAACATATGTAAAGAGACCCTTCCAACATAGCAAGACGCATTTTGGAGCACAATTGGCAACAGATCCCATAAGAACTCCGAAGTTAAAAGTGCTTCGGCGATAGCAACTCCAGGTTGGGTGACCTGCTGGGAAGTTCTCGCCAAACAAAGCCGTGAGGGGAGGATATTGTGCTACGGCCCAATCCCCAAAGCGGACAATATCTTGCTGGGATAAAGGGTCGTTACAAATGGTATCAGAGCCTATACCCAACAGGAAATGTGGCCAACGAGGCTGTTGGGCCCCCGAGGGGGGGTGATTGTGATGACCCGAATATGCACGTATGGGTACGATGGCTGCACGAACTGGAACCCGGATGGCGGTACATCCGCGCGGGCGAATCGAAAGGTGACAAGTTGTAAAAAAGGGGTCGTCACAATCCCACATCGCTTGGGGAAGTATGTAGAAATGAAACATATGTAAAGAGACCCTTCCAACATAGCAATACGCGTTTTGGAGCACAATTGGCAACAGATCCCATAAGAACTCTGAAGTTAAAAGTGCTTCGGCGAGAGCAATTCCAGGTTGGGTGACCTTCTGGGAAGTTCTCGCCAAACAAAGCCGTGAGGGGAGGATATTGTGCTACGGCCCAATCCCCAAAGCGGACAATATCTTGCTGGGATAAGGGGTCGTTACACTAACCGCTAAGTTAACTTATAATCTTAACCCTTCATTGAATCTTACAATCCCCCGCACTTATCTTAAATGTCGCACGTGAACTTCTCTCAAGTTACTCAATGGTCTATATCTTTTTGTTCCTCCTAGTCTGGTTCTAAATATTCCACTTGGCTCATGCACAATGATTCACCCAACAGTCTTCTTGTTTGAAAATCCTGTTGCAGATAAGTTTACGCCATTGATTCTAATCTCCTCTAACCCCAAATCTTACACTTCTATTTTCCTCGTACGTTGATTTTCCTACTTCCTTCTTGGAGGTAAGCCTTACATTTTTGCGGCTCTCAACTTAAACTGTATCAACTATAACCTAACTCCAGCTAAATTGTAATTCCCTCTACGGTCATACTAGTTACTTTAAACCTCGAAACACGACATCTGATTTAGAGTGCTAACTTTTCTTTCAAGTAGTTATCACTTTCGAGTTCTTAAGTCCTTCTTAGTTCCTAGGCTTTTTGTTTCATAACCTCCACTCAACACTACCTCTACTATTAACCGATTACTCTTAACTTTACTACGTCTCCCCCTTATAGTAAGTCAGTCAAAATCTTTTTCACGAATTAACAATCGTCCTTATTTGACAAGCCTTTTCATACAATACTTAAGGTCGGTCAAACTTCCCATCTCGAGTATTACCTTTTGTATAACTTTAACTCTTTACTGTCTCAAATTTCGTTACTCTTCCAACCCTGAGTAAATACCCTTATCTTCTTTATCGATGTGGGTCAATACGAACACCCCTACGTAATCGCGTCTTCAACGTTGAGTCGTTCTATCATCCCTTCAACAATCTACGTAAGCTAACTTCTGAGTGTCACCTTTGTCTAGGTTCTCCCAATTCCTTGTGGATTTAGGTTATTTAAATTCCTGCTATGTTTTTCTTATCTACTTGTACGCACTAACGATATCTCAACAATCTACGTAAGCTAACTTCTGAGTCGTCTCTAGGATCTTTTCCTCGAATAATCGTATAATTCCTATAAATTTAAAAGCAAGTAATCCTAAGAAATCAAAATCGAAGAAAGCATTTAAACATACTTACAGTTGAGGAAGGATGTCCGCGTAGTGGCTGTGCAGTCGAGCAGTCTACAGAACCATTTTTAAAACCCGGGGGCTCTGATACCATAAATTGTAACGACCCTAACACTGTACCCATTTTTCCTGTATTATTTTTTTTATACAAATAAACTTGTTAAGTCGAAATTGAAATCGGAATAAAAATTGTTAACGACGTTCGAATCTATTTTGAAAACCATTTAATAAAACTTTAAAACAATTAAAAGAAAACATAATAAAAATTAAAAACAATTGAAGCAGTGGAAACAACAAAACAGGGCCAAAAACGTCCCAAAATCAGGGGCGATCGATTTCACAAAAAAGGCGATCGATCGCTAGTTGAAAATGCTGAGGGGCGATCGATCGCCTAAAACAGGCAATCGATCGCCCATGGCAATCGCCTGTTTTTGCCTAGCGATCGCCACTCCAGTCGATCGCCTGGCGTACCACGACCAAGGAGGGGCGATCGATCGCCCCAAGCAGGCAATCGATCGCCCCAAGCAGGCGATCGATTGCCAAGCTCTCTGGAATTTTTCCAGAGAGCTCGGCTTCCCTCCCCCCTCCCCCTTTCATTTCTTCTTTCTTTTCTTTTCCTTCTTTCCCCTACGTACACAATTCCCTTACCATATATATACACACAAAACCTTTCAATAATCATCAACATAAACTCACTCACAACCCCATCGATTTCTCACTTGCCAATCACCCAAAATAAACGACTCAAAACACGTTTAAAAACATAACCTAATTTCATAAAAACAAACCGCATGGATATGTTTAAAAACCGAAACATATCCCTATTACCAAACATTTACAAAACAAGCTTTCAAAACGTTTAAAAACATCAAAACATAAACCTATTCACTATCCAGGTTCCAAACATCCTAAAATGTTCTAACTATACAATTATTTTTTTCAGTCTACTATCAGCCCAAAACGTCCCAATACTCTCAAAACACATACGTACATCCCCACGGGTTAGGTTAAGAATCGACTGCGCCAGCACACCCCTGCGAGCCATCCTCCGTCAACTGCATCACTCCTCAGGTAGAGGGATCTCGTCCTCACCTATGTTAAGATCACCTACACCATACACACACACTATGAGCTAAAGGCTCAGTAAATTTCGTAAATGCAATGCATGCTGCGCGTATAAGTTTCAGAAATCATGTAACATTTTCTTATCATTACGTCGCAGACATATTGTCACCGAGATATCAGCCCGCTAAAAGGAAAGGATTCATCCTACGGTCAGACAACCCTTTCTATCTAGCGGAGGGGGGTACATGCTCACATAAACAACAGCCATGCCTGAGCCCCACCTCGCGTGACCAGATAACAGATTACGTAGATTCATTTAGTTTCAGTAGATGTGGTATTGTGTCAGACCCCTTTGTGCCTACACAATAGATCAATAGCCCCCTTTCAGGCCATATCACTTTTCATGAAAACATCGTGCAGAAATTCATTTTCTATGCTCTTTTAAAAACCATGATGCATGAACACTTGCATAATATAACATTCAACATATATACCGTCAAGACAATAAAAAATATAATCTATATTCTACATATATACCATCAAGACAATAAAAAACATAATCTATAAAAAAACTAATCTTAACTACCCAACCAAAGCATATAAATAAACAATTCACCAATGATCCTCAACGCGACATTGACGTACGGTGTAGGCCAATCAGCCCTAGTAAGTCACGAGAACTTACCTGTTGTCCGTAGTGTACTGAGCTCCATCCACGAGCTTTGTTCGTCTGGGGCAAAACAGAACAGTTGTCATTAAAACGAGATTAAACTGTTAAACGTCCAAATTTAATGAAACCTTAACTAAGGTAATTTTACTAAAATTCTAACTTAGATCAATGAGGCATTTTACCGAGCAACTCGCGCTCGTAAATTTTTAAACTCCATTGATGGAGATTCCCAAGCTCCAAATATCCAGTTTTCAACCTAAACACCGTGTACACTCTAGATTTCATCCAATAACGTTTAATACGTTCAATATACTCACAAATACGGTAATCCTACTGATTTCTAACTTTAGATTACGTTTTTAACAAAACTTAAACAAAACCCTAACTGTGAACTTCGTGAAAACCAAACAATAACCTTTCAAAACTATAGAATCATACCTAGGGTTGCGAGATGATGAGAAAACACGAAGAAAACAAGACGATCAGAGAGGAGATCGGTCCCCAGCGTGAGGAATCGCCGTGAGAGGCGATGAGAATCGCCTGGAGAGAGAGAAAAGAAATAGAGTTCGCATGGAGTGCTGCTGGAGAAGAAGACTTGTGATTTTTTATTAAAATTTTTCTTTGGTGATTTACCATTTTGCCCTTTCTTTGATTTTCTATTTGTTTCGTCTTTCGTTTCGTTAATTATCTAACGATTTGGTTTCTCCAAATTTTTTTATTTCACCAATAACTTCAACTCATTATCAGGGCTCTATTAAAACTGTCCGTTGGCAATTCGGACCTCGTTTACTATTTTTACTAAAACGCCCTTTATATTACCAGAAACGTAATTATCATAATTTAGCGTTATAACTCCTAAAATTCTCGAAAATTTCTTAAAATCCCTATTAATAATTAGGATTCTAATGAAGCTCTCTTTTCACAAAACAGACGTAAATGGACATATTTACGAAAATACCATTATATATTGAAATTACAAAATCCCGTAAAGCCGAGTGTTACAAGTAGAACAAGCCTCTTAAAAACAAAGAGGGCGAGACTGTTCTGGTTGAGAAGCTTGAATGTCAGACTGTATAGACCGAAGGGTCCTTGGGAGAGAGTCTATCCATCTTGGAAGCCAACCTATCCTTAACTGTGTCATGGTCCTTGCTCAAGTCCATTCTGCTCTGAGTTAGCTTGGCATCTAATGACACATCCATCTGATCCTTAACAGAAGTGAGAGCAGTGCCTAAACAGGCTACGCAAGACATCAACTTAGAAAACTGATCCTCACGGATGGACAGTCTCCTCTGATAAGTTTTGGTTTTTGAGGAGCATTGAGTGAGTTTGGATTTGAGGAACAAATTGTTTGGATTTGAGGAGCTAATTGTTGAACAGGGGAAATAGGTGTTGGAGTGGCCAGAGAAGGCAAAATAATGGTAGGAGAAGGAGAGGCAGGACCCTCTTGAAGTGGAAGGGGCACAGAGGAGTGAACAGGAGGTGCCACAAGAGTATAAGATGGAAGGGCTGGGTAGAGTGTCTTGTAACAGAGAGAACAAGAGAGCGTGATGTAACACCAGGTTTTACGGGATTTTATAATTCCAATAAATAATGGCATTTTTTGTAAATATGTCAAATTAAGTCCGTTTTGCGAACGGAAAGTTTTATTGGGACCTAAATAATAAATTGGAATTTATAGTTAAATAAGGAAATTTGGAGAAAACAAATAGTTAGTCAAATAACGAGATAAGTTGAAGAAACAAAACTAAGTTCAACCAAACAAACAATTGGATGGAGGGGCAAATTAGGAAGTAAAAAGGGGGTAGTTGGAGCAACAAGTGAGAGTGTGACAAGTGTCAAAACTTGTGGGAGAAGCTTGGCGAAGGCAACACCATCCTTTTCCCTCCCTTACGAGAAAATACATTCACTTTCACTCTTTCTCTCCTTTAACTTTCACAGCCACGAAAATTCTCTCCACCCCTACGCTTCTTCACAATTCAACGGCTCATCCAACCGATCAATTTCCTTCACGATTCATTCCTAAATCGCGACCCTAGGTAAGGTTTTAATGTTCTGGATTGTTAGCCTTCGATTTTAGAGTTGTTATTCAAATAAGGTTTTGTTAGAAATCGTTAAGGCATTTATTGAAGTTAGAAATTGTTAGCTATTGGAATGTTGAATGATAATAAGGCATTTATGATTATGGAGGATAGTTAAGTGGAATTAACAGAAGCCGATTGGGTTAGACTTGGTTCTAATGCCGTGTGTTATAAATTGTTTTAGGTGAACAAGCTCACGGATAGTGCTTGGTGTGCTGAGGACTTGAGGTAAGTTCTCGTGACTTACTATGACCGATTGACCTACACCATATGTTAAGCTTTGTCTCTCAAGGATTGTTGGTGAATGTTGGTGCTTTGCCTGTTTAACTACTTTGGTTGGGTAGTTTAGGGTTAATTACTTTATAGTCTGTGCTTGTGATGTTTTGATGGTATTTGATGATATTCACGTTATATATGTTATATTGAACTATTCATCCATCATTGTTTCAAAACGTCATGAAAATGAATTTACGCATGAGTTTCATGAAAAGAACATGCATGTAAAGGCAAATGAAGTATCACAGTAAACAACCATGGCATGGGGTTATCGGGGATGAGGTTCAGACCTGGTGTTCCGTGGTGAGCGGGTTTTCCTCCCTTAGAATGGTGTGGGCTGTCTAATCGCTTGACATGCCATATCCATCTGTCGAGCGTTTCTGATAACCATAGACTGACACGTACCGATATATGAAATGACATGGACGGTTTTCTTAGCATTGAGCATACATGATCATGCATTGTCATTTACGTAGAATTTACTGAGAATTTTATCTCATAGGTGTCTTTATGGTGTGGGTGATATAGAGCAAGGTGAGGAGGATTTTCCTCTCTCAGACTAGCCTGCAGCTTGAAGGAGGATGTTCGGGGAGCGGTTGGCGTAGTTGATGCACACTTGACCCGTGGGAGCATAGGTTAAATGTTTTGGGTGATGATATTTTGATGAAATGTATAGAAACTCTTATTAGGATGCTTGGTATCTGGATAGGTTGAAAATTTATGTTTTGATGATATTTTGATAGCTTCCGCTAGGTATGGATAGTTTATGAACATATATGTATATAATGTTCATTTTGATGTCTCTGGAAAGGGAGAATGTTATTTTAATGTTTTTGGAAGTTCTGAGTAAATGGTGTGTAAGTACAGGGGGGAAAATTGTAGGGGTTTCGATTAAGTGTTTGGTAGATTCTGTCGTTTTGTGATCGGCAGAAGTCTGTATAAGTGTTTGGTCAAAGTCAACCGACAGATGTGTTCGGTTACTGTTGATCGGTGGATGCTAGATGAATAAGTTATCTGGCTGACGTCACCGGTGGATGTGTTTTGTGACTCACAGGTGGATGTGTTTTGTAAGTGATCGGTGGATGTGTTTTGTGAGTGATTGGTGGACGTGTTTTGTGAGTTGTGAGTGATCGGTGGATGTGTTTTGTGAGTGAGCGGTGGATGTGAGTTGAGCGGTGGATGTAGCTTAGCAGAAGTGAGCGGCGGATGTGAACAAGAAAAATTTTGGGCTTGGGCCCTTTTTGCCCTCTGTTCTGCTGGGCCGATTCCTCTTCTATTTTAATGGTTTTATTTAATTGATTTTTAAATATGTTTCAATAATTTATACTTTGACTTATCAATTTAACGAAAGGGGTTTACTAGAAAGTTATAAAAATATATATATAAATAAATAATATGGAAAAATAAGGGTACAGTGTTAGGGTTGTTACAGTTCTGGTATTAGAGCTCCCGGGTTTTAAAAACGATTCTTTAGACTGCTCGACTGCGCAAGCCACTACACAGACATGCTTTTTCAACTATAAGTACGTTATATGCTTTCTTTGTTTTGATTTCTTAGAATTGTTGTCTTTAATTGTTATAGGTTAGCAAAATGGTGCGAAAAGGAAATGATAGAGACTTTAGTGATGACACCATAGACCAACTCAAGGAAATTATTGCCCAACAGTCTAAAAACCTTGCACAATAGTCCCAACACTTAGAACGACAGACTTAACATATGGAAAGACAGTCCCAAAAGCTCAATACACTGATTAACCGAGAGGGCAATAGAGCTCAGGAGGTGGCAACTCCTAGTAATCGGGGAATGGAGAGGTTTCAGAAATTACAACCCCCTGTGTTCAACGGACAATCGTCGGATCCCTCTTTAGCTGAGGAGTGGATTCGAACTATGGAGGATATGTTGGCATACGTGAGCATAGGGGATGGGGAGAAAGTCGCGTTCGTTGCCTATCACTTGGCACTAGATGCCCGTTTCTGGTGGTATACGATCAAAGCGACCACAGATGTGACCGCGATGAGCTGGGAGCAGTTTAAACCATATTTTATGACAAATTTTTTAGCCATACGGTACGGGAGGCAAAAATGATGGAGTTCATGCAATTGAGACAGGCTGGCTCAGTTGCCGAGTACGTCAGAAGGTTTGAGGCCTATCCTGGTTCGCACCACGCCAGGTCAGTGTTGATGAGGACAAGGTGCGTCGGTTTATGCAAGGGCTAAAACAGGGGATCAGAAAAAGTATCATTATATCAGAGGTGCGGAATGTGCCCTATACTGAGATTGTAGCGAGAGCGCTAAACATTGAGGCCGCCGAACAGACTTTTGACAAACCGAGGGAGCCAGCTTGAGGGTTCTTTCGGGAGATACAGCCACAGCCTCAGAACAAGGGCTGGCAACCGAGGAGACAGCCTGATGTGGGCGAGGATGGCATTGAAGAGGAATTAGCCCAAGAAGAATACTTAATGGAATTGAAAATACCCAATGGACCTATCACTAGAGCTCGGGCCAAGAAGCTTCAAGAAGAAGTCCAAAATAGCTTATTTCAAGAACCTAGACCACTACAAGAAATGGGCTTTAAAGTTATTAATATGTTACAAATACAAATGGAGTTTGATTAGGCCCAAAGGATCACAAATTCAGCAAAGAAGGCTCTAAAAAGTGCAATTTCGAAGTGGCATCCACTAGGCATTAAATATTGGCATAGAGAAGGCCAAAGGGTGTTTTGATGGTTTCCAAAGAAGGCTGAACTGTAACGCCCCTAAAAACTGTACCCATTTACCCGTATAAATTTTTCATTTTATTTTACACTTTAAGCGGAAACTAAATCGGAATCGAAGTCGTTAGTGTTGTTTGGAAAACAATTTAAAACATACATAAAATTGTTTAATAAAACTATTAAAACTATTTAATTAAAAACTAATTTTAATTAAAAACAATCGGGAGGGAAAAACTGTCCAGCCCTGAAAACAGGGGGCAGCGACAAGACACTGCAGCATGCAGCGCCTGATCGCTGCATGCTGTGCAGCATGCAGCGATCGATCTCTGCATGCTGCAGAGATCGATCGCTGCACACTCTGTGCAGCGATCACACAGCATGCAGCGATCCACCATTGCCTTCGATCGCCATCTCTCTTTCTCTTCTCTTCTCTTTTCTCTCTTTGTTTTTCAAGTACTCTCTGGAAACTCCAGAGAGCAAAACCACAATTTGCTTTCTGGAATCCGATTTCTAGAGAGCAATACTTCTACAAATAACAACCTAAAAATCCACTTCCATAATTTAACGCAATTCTAATACTTTAAAAGTGATAAAATTTCCTAGAAACAAACGGCGTGGATAGCTCTAAAAACCGAGCCTATCCGTGACAACCTAAAAAAACATTTCAAAACATTTCCTACAACATAGGAATAAAAGACTTAACAAAACGTTTTAAATACGATTACCAAAACATTTGAGACGTCAAAAGTAAACCTATCAACTACCAGACCAAGCATCCTAATATGTTCTATACAAATTAACATCAGCCCAAACATCACGAAAATCCCAAAATCTATACATACTTCTCCCACGGGTCAATACACGCCTCGACTGCCCAGCGCACTCCCACGGACCATAATACATCAACTGCCTCAGACATCAGATAGAGGAACGTCGTCCTCACCTGGATCTACGTCACCTATAACGTCACCTACACCATACAGACATCTATGAGATAATGAAAACTCAGTAAGCTTCGTAAATGCAGATGCATGCGTGCGTATGCCATTCAAAAAACATGCAGATTCAGATTCAGATACAGATTCATTACGTCGCAGACAGACAGATTGTCACCGAGATCGCAACCCACTAACCGGAGAGAGCCCATCCTGCGGTCGGACTACTCTTTCCAGCTAGAGGGGGGGGTACACGCTTGCAACACGCACAGCCGTGCCTGAGCCCCACCTCGCGTGACCAGATACAGACAGATTACGTTCATTCATTACAGAGGTTCATTTCCTTTTCTTAAAACACGTGCGAAAATTCATTTTCATGACATTTGAAATACGTGATGCATGAACAGATATGAGCATAATATAAACATACAACAAACAGGCACATGTATACTATCAAGACTGTAAATGAAATAACCTACAAAACGTTTAAACCTAACTACCCAACCAAAGCAATTAAAACAAACGATCCTTTGACATCCTCGACGCGACATCGAAATACGGTGTAGGCCAATCGGCCAGAGTAAGTCACGAGAACTTACCTTGAGCGCACAGATTCTCGAGCTTCGTCCAAGAGAGTCGTTCACCTAAGCAATTCAAAGCGTTTATCGTTAAAACGAATTTAAACTTCTAACCGTCCAAATTCAACGAAACCTTAACTAAGGAATTCCTTAAAACTTCTAACTCATCAAATCGAGATACTTAAACGACTAATTCATGCTCGATGGTTCGAAATTACAATTAACGAACTTTTCCAAAAATTCCTAATTTTTAACCTTTTCATGATTTGATTTAACTTCGTCCAATAACGTCAAATACGTGCAATATATACTTAATCAAGGCTAACCTATTAATTACGAACCCTAATTCGCGTTTTTAACGAAAATAAACCGAAACCCTAAACGGAAACCTAACGCGAAACCGGTCCGAAAACTGAAAACCGAAGCTCTAGAATTATAGATTCGTACCTAGGATAGCGATTGGAGGAGAAATCACGAAGAACGGAGGAGAAACGGAGAAGAACGGAGGTCGGAATGTTGAGGAATCGTCGGCGGCCGAGAGAGAATTAGTTCTCTGTCGATTTCGTGAAACAGAGAAGAAGAAGAAGTGAGGGAGAAGAAAAGAATTTGATTCTTTAATAGAAATTTCCTTTGCAAATTACCATTTTGCCCTTAGCACTTAATTCTATTTTGTTTCGTCCTTCGGTTCGTTAATCGTCCAACTATTCGGGTTCACCAACTCTCCTTATTTCACCAACAAGTCCAACTTATTATTTAGAATTTAATAAAACTGTCCGTTTGCAATTTGGATCTCGTTTGCTATTTTTACGAGAACGTCTTTTACATTACGAGGAATGTATTTACTCGAAATATAACGTTTAATCTCCGAAAATTCCCATAATTTCCTTAAAATTCTTATTATTCGTTATGATCATAATGACGCTTTCCGTTTGCGAAACTGATTTGATTTGACATATTTACGAAAAATGCCATTATATGATAAAACACTAATATAATATATTAAAACCAAAAATCCGTACAAGCCGGGTATTACATTCCACCCACCTTATTTAGAATTTTGTCCACAAAATTAAATCATGCAAACAAATCAGGATACTTAGTCATCATATCCTGCTGTCGTTCCCACGTAGCCTCTTCCACCTCGTGATTCCGCCATAGAACTTTAACTAGCGGAATTTCTTTGTTGCGCAAAATCTTGATGGAAGTCTCCAAAATACGTACCGGCCTCACCTTATAGCTCAAGGTAGGCTGTACCTCGATCTCTGTAGCCTCCACGATATGCGACGGGTCGCGCAAGCACTTCCGAAGCATAGATACATGAAACACGTCGTGGATACCCTCCATAGAAGCTGGAAGCTGCTGTCTATACGCCAACTTCCCGATCCTCTTCAGAATAGGAAAGGGCCCCACATAACGAGGGTTCAACTTACCCCTCCTTCCAAATCTCGCTACGCCTTTGAACGGAGAAACTTTCAAATAGACCTCATCGCCTTCCTCAAACTCCAGCTCTCTTCGTCTGGTGTCAGCATAGCTCTTCTGCCTGCTCTATGCTACCTCTATACGCTGTCGAATGATGGCAATCTTCTCTGCCGTCTGCTGTAGAATCTCAGGACCAACGATGCTGGCCTCGCCAACCTCGTCCCAATACAACGGAGATCTACACTTTCGACCATACAGCGCCTCATATGGAGCCATGCCAATAGTAGCCTGGAAGCTGTTATTATAAGAGAACTCGATCAGTGGCAAATACCTGCTCCACGATCCCTGAAACTCCAGCACACATGCTATGAGCATATCCTCCAGAATCTGATTCGTCCTCTCTGTCTGTCCATCAGTCTGAGGATGAAATGCGGTGCTGAAATTAAGCTGAGTCCCCATAGCTTTGTGCAGACTCTTCCAGAACTTCGAGGTAAATCTCGGATCTCAATCTGAGACAATAGAAGCTGGCACGCCATGCAGTCTGACAATCTCCTGCACATAGAGCTCTACGAGCTGATCCATAGACGATGCCATCTTCACGGATAAGAAGTGGGCCGACTTTGTCAATCGGTCCACGATAACCCATACGCCATCATGGCCCTTCGTCGTCCTCGGGAGCCCCACAATAAAGTCCATAGAGATCTGCTCCCACTTCCACTCCGGAATCGGCAGTGGTAATAACGTTCCGGCCGGTCTTTGGTGCTCTGCCTTCACCTGTTGACATACCAAACAAGTCTCAACATACTTGGCAACCTCCCTCTTCATGTTCGGCCACCAGAAATGTCGCTTCAAATCCTGGTACATCTTGGTACTTCCCGGGTGCACAGAATATGCCGAAGAATGTGCCTCGGCCAATATCTCCCTCTTCAGATCCTCGTCGCTCGGCACGTACCACCTATGCCTGAACTTCAGAATACCATCATCTGATAAGTGGAAATCCGACGAGTCACCCAGCGTCATACTCGATCGAAGCTCCATACACTCCGTATCACTCTGCTGAGCCTCTCGTATACGATCTAGAATGGTCGGCCTGAGAGAAATCTTGGCGAGCATACTGGACAACTCAGCCACTATCTCCACGTCAAACCTCTCTATCTCAGACCGCAGCGTAACTGACATCGCTGCTAATGAAGGCTGACTCGCAGAAGGCACTCTACTCAAGGCATCAGCAACCTTGTTCGCCTTTCCTAGATGGTACTTAATGTCAAAATCATAGTCTTTGACGAACTCAAGCCACCGTCTCTGTCGCATGTTCAGCTCCTTCTGCGTAAATAGATACTTCAGGCTCTTGTGGTCGGAAAATATCTCGCACTGCTGCCCATATAAATAGTGTCTCCATATCTTCAGTGCGAAGACCACAACTGCTAACTCATGGTCGTGCGTAGGGTAATTCTGCTCGTACGGCTTCAACTGCCGAGAAGTATAAGAAATAACTCTCCCCTCCTGCATCAATACACAACTGAGTCCCACTCCAGACGCATCGCAGTAAATACTGAATCTGACACCCTCAACAGGTAACGCCAGTACTGGAGCGGTGGTCAATCTCTGCTTTAACTCCATAAAACTATCATCACAAGCAGGCTACCAAATAAACTTCTCGTTCTTCCGAGTCAATTGTGTAAGCGGAAGTGCGATCTTCGAGAATCCCTCAATAAACTTTCGATAATAACCGGCCAATCCGAGAAATCCACGCACCTCACGTACGTTCTTCGGCTGTGGCCAATCTCTGACCACCTGAATCTTGCTCGGATCCACAGAAACTCCGTCCTATTATACAATATGGCCAAGGAAGCTCACTCTGTCAAGCCAGAACTCGCACTTCGAAAACTTTGGATACAGCTGATGCTGACATAGGGTCCTCAGAACAATCCTCAGATGCTCCTCGTGTTCTTCCTTCGTCTTAGAGTAGATCAATATGTCGTCGATGAAAACCACCACGAACTTGTCCAGATACTCCTTGAAGACACGGTTCATCAGGTCCATAAACGCTGCAGGGGCATTAGTAAGTCCAAAAGACATGACAAGGAACTCATAATGCCCATACCTCGTTCGGAATGCCGTCTTCGGTATATCATCCATCCGGACCTTCAGCTGATTGTAACCCGAGCGTAGATCAATCCTGGAGAATACTCGGGCACCCTGTAGCTGGTCAAACAAATCATCGATACGAGGTAGCGGATACTTATTCTTCACTGTGAGCTTATTCAGCTCCCTGTAATCAATACACATCCTGAGGGTCCCGTCCTTCTTCTTGACAAATAAAACGGGCGCACCCCAAGGAGAAACACTGGGTCGAATGAAACCCTTCTCCAACAACTCGTCAAGCTGAGTCCTCAGCTCTCTCAACTCAGCTGGTGCCAATCGATACGGGTTTTTAAACCTCGGTGCAGAGTTAGGATACACATCAATAGTGAACTCAATATCCCGGTCTGGTGGTAAACCGGGAAGATCATCTAGAAAGATCCCAGAGAACTCTCTGACAATAGGAATATCGCTCGGCTTTTCTCCACTGAGCAACTGACAATCAAAGACAGAGGCCAAATAAATAGAGCACGCACCTTTGAACTGCTCGTTGACCATCATGGAATAAGAGATAGGCGAGCTACTCAATCTGCTTATCGCCTGATAAGAAAACTCAGCTTTACCCGGAGGTCGAAAGGTGACAAGCCCGGATCGACAGTCGATGGTGGCGAAGTGCTGCGATAGCCAATCCATCCCTAAAATGAGATCATAGTGCTCGATGCCCATAACAATGAGGTGAGCATAGAGGGTACGATCCCCAATCGAGTTAATATTGCCCTGGACTACGCGACCGGACTGCATACGCTCTCCTGAAGGTAGCATCACACTATACTCGCATTCTGCTAACTCAGGTGCAAGCCCCAATCTCGACACACAAGCGGTGGAAACAAAAGAATGTGTAGCCCCCGTGTCTAATAAGGAAAATACAGGAACGCCGGTAATCAATATAGTACCTGCAATCACGGCAGGCTGAGCCTCATCATCAACGTCTCCTGGCTCAATAAATGCGAAGATCCTCGGCGTAACTCTCCTCTGATCACCTGCCTAACTGATCTCGGCCCTGATGCGGACAATCTCTGACAAAGTGGCCGATATCTCCACATCTATAACATTTGTTCGTGCCAACTCGGCACTCGCCACTATGCTCCTTCTGGCACTTGGGGCACCATGGCATCTGAGGAGCCCCCTGTACTTGCTTTCCCTTGCCTCTATCGTTACCTCCCTCAAGAGGTCTCTTCACACCCCTCGGCTGCTGCTGAGGCTGTGCTCTAGGCTGCCATCCTCGGTTCTGCGACTGAGGACGGATCTCTCGGAAGAAGCCCTTCGCTGGCTCCCTCGGTCTAACACAAGTGGCTCTGGCAGCCTCAATATCCAGAGCTCTAGCTGTAATGTCAGAAAAGGGTACATCAATAATACCTGAGACCACCACGTGCATCCAGATCTCTGGATTAAGTCCCTCCATAAACTGGTGCACCTTCTCCTCATTGTCGCTGACAAGGCGCGGTGCAAATCGCGATAAGGCCTCAAACCTCCGAATATAATCTGCAACTGAACCAGTCTGCTTCAGCTGCGTGAACTCATTCCTCTTGGCCACTCTCACTGTACGGCTGAAATACTTATCGAAGAATAAAAATTTGAACCGATCCCAAGTCATAACTGATACATCTGTAGTCGACTTGATCGAGTCCCACCAGAAACGGGCGTCTAATGCCAAGTGAAAAGTGGCGTAAGCCACCTTACTCCCGTTCCCAACCTCTGCGTAGCCTAACATATCCTCCATAACTCGGATCCATTCCTCGGCACGTGTCGGATCCGATTACTGGCCGTCAAATACTGGAGGCTGTAGGCCTTGAAACCTCTGCATACCCTGATTACTGGGGACTACCAGCTCCTGAGCTCTCTGATTCTCTCGCTGGTTCTCTCGATTCACTAAGTCTGTAATTTGTTGCGCTTGCCGGTCCATATGCTGAGACTGGCAATCTAACAACTCCGTAAGTCGATCCATCGCGTCATCTCTAGGATCCCTTCCTCGAACCATATTTATAAAACTCCTATAAAATTTAAAACAAGTAATCTCTAAGAAACAAAATCAAACAAAGGTATAAACAGACTTACAGTTGATGAAGGATGTCCGCGTAGTGGCTGTGCAGTCGAGCAGTCTACAGAATCGATTTTAAAACCCGGGGCTCTGATACCATAACTGTAACGTCCCTAAAACTGTACCCATTTACCCGTATAAATTTTTCATTTTATTTTACACTTTAAGCGGAAACTGAACCGAAATCGAAATCGGAAATTAAATCTAACTTCGAAGCTTTTAAAACAAACTTGAAAACAATTAAAATAAACTATGTAAAATAATTAAAATTATTTAAAACAGTACAGAGGGGCAAAAGCGGAAAAACAGAGAGGAACGAAAGTAGCGACTGATCGCTGTAGGCGCTGCACATTGCAGCGCCCGATTGCTGCAATCGCTGCAGTGTGCAGCGACCGATTGCTGCACATTGCAGCGATCGGGCGCTGCATTGTGCAGCGCCCAGTCGCTGCACATTGCAGCGACCGATTGCAGCACATTGCTGCACATTGCAGCGATCGGGCGCTGCATTGTGCAGCGCCCAGTCGCTACACATTGCAGCGATCGGGCGCTGCATTGTGCAGCGCCCTGTCACTGCACTTTGCAGCGACCATTTTCCCCCTCTCCCTCGATCTTCTACCTCGTTTCCCTAATGTTTTACAAGTACTCTCTGGAAATTCCAGAGAGCAAAACATCACTCTACATTTAAGCATTTTCCAATTCCATCACAATCAATTTATCATTTAAACTCAACTAAAACGTGTTCTAAACTCAATTAACTTACAGCAGACTTTGCGAAGTCCAACTGCGTGGATAGCTCTAAAAACCGAGCCTATCCGTAACAACCTAAAAACATTTCAAAACATTTTCATAACATTTAACTAACGGATTAAACCAAAACAATTCAATATACAGTTTATAAAACAGATCTCCAAAACGTTTAAGTCATCAAATATAGCCTATCCACTACCCAATCCAAACAACCTAAAATGTCTATACAAATCAACCTAGACATTCTAATAGTTCCCAAAATACGTACACATCCCCACGGGTCAAAAACGCGCCGACTGCCTAGCACACTCCCACGGGTCATCATCCATCAACTGCCTCAGACATCAGAAGGAGGAACGTCGTCCTCACCTGGATCTATGTCACCTAGAACGTCACCTACACCATACAGACATCTATGAGATAATGAAATCTCAGTAAGCTTCGTAAATGCAGATGCATGCGTGCGTATGCCATTCAAAAAACATGCAGATTCAGATTCAGATACAGATTCATTACGTCGCAGACAGACAGATTGTCACCGAGATCGCAACCCACTAACCGGAGAGAGGCCATCCTGCGGTCGGACTACTCTTTCCAGCTAGAGGAGGGGGGTACACGCTTGCAACACGCACAGCCGTGCCTGAGCCCCACCTCGCGTGACCAGATACAGACAGATTACGTTCATTCATTACAGAGGTTCATTTTCTTTTCTTAAAACACGTGCGGAAATTCATTTTCATGACATTTGAAATACGTGATGCATGAACAGATAAGAGCATAATATAAACATACAATAAACAAGCACATGTATACCATCAAGACTGTAAATGAAATAACCTACAAAACGTTTAAACCTAACTACCCAACCAAAGCAAATAAAACAAACGATCCTTTAACATCCTCGACGCGACATCGAAATACGGTGTAGGCCAATCGGCCAGAGTAAGTCACGAGAACTTACCTTGAGCGCACAGATTCTCGAGCTTCGTCCAAGAGAGTCGTTCACCTAAGCAATTCAAAGCGTTTATCGTTAAAACGAATTTAAACTTCTAAACGTCCAAATTCAACGAAACTTAACTAAGGAATTCCTTAAAACTTCTAACTCATCAAATCGAGATACTTAAACGACTAATTCATGCTCGATGGTTCGAAATTACAATTAACGAACTTTTCCAAAAATTCCTAATTTTAACCTTTTCACGATTTGATTTAACTTCGTCCAATAACGTCAAATACGTTCGATATATACTTAATCATGGCTAACCTATTAATTACGAACCCTAATTCGCGTTTTTAACGAAAATAAATCGAAACCCTAAACGGAAACCTAAAGCTAAACCGGTCCAAAAACTGAAAACCGAAGCTCTAGAATTATAGATTCGTACCTAGGATAGCGATTGGAGGAGAAATCACGAAGAACGGAGGGGAAACGGAGGTCAGAATCGTCGAAGTCGTCGACGGCTCGCGTGAGGAATCGCTCACAGGTTCGTGAGCTCCAGAGAAGAAAAAGAGAAGTGAGGGAGAAGAAGAGGTGATTTGTTATTTTATAAAATTTAGTTTGCAAATTACCATTTTGTCCTTAGCTCTTGTTTCGTTCTTCGTTTCGTTAATCGTCCAACGATTCGACTTTTTCAAATTTCCATATTTCGTTAATAAGTCCAACCTATTATTTAGGATTTATTAAAACTGTCCGTTCGCAAATCGGACCTCGTTTACTATTTTTACTAAAACGTCCTTTACATTACGATAAACGTATTTACCCGGAATATAACGTTTAATCTCCAAAAATTCCCAAAAATTTCCTAAAATTTCAATTAGTCGTTAGGATCGTAATGACGCTATCTTTTCGTGAAACGGACCTGGTTTAACATATTTACGAAAAATGCCATTATATGATAAAATATGAATATAATATATTAAAACCAAAAATCTGTACAAGCCCAGTATTACAATGGAAGTTTTATTACCGTTGGAGCAGTATCCGTACAAAGTAGCTAGCTGTTGCTTTCCTTTTTGCTCTTTGCCTTTAATGCTCTGGAGTTTAAGTTCTGGAAGACATCACTGTAGCTTCACGGTATATTCAAATTTGGCGGAAGATATTGTACACCGGATTGTGTTGACTTTGAAGTGCTTGAACCGCCATCGGATGAAATGTCTTGAAAACGCCATCGGCAGATGTAACATAAAATGCCATCAGCAGAAGTGTATTGAAAATGCAGTCGGAAGATACAACTTATAAACTTGAACCGCCTTCGGTAGATGTAGCTTTATGAATCTTGAACCGGCATCGGTATATGTTACTTTAAAATGTTGAACCGCCATCGGTAGATGCACTTTAAAATGTTGAACCGCCATCGGATGATGTAGCTTTAAAGTGCTGAACGGCTATCGGTAGAAGTCTTCAGAAATTTTGTCGTCTAGCTATCGGCAGAATTACTCTTTTGAAGACTTTGAAACGCCAGCGGTATCTGTAGCTTTTTGTCGTTTAGCAATCGGTGTAAGCAATCGGATGATTTACTGTAACGTCCCTAATACCCCGTACCCAATTTACCCGTACTATTTTTTTTTATCCCAATAAATACTTTCATAAACTCTATGCGGAAACTTAGTCGTTAAAACAAAACCCTTAAAAACTTAAAACAAATATTTAAAACTTAAAACAATTTAAAAACAATTAATTAAAACTCTTATAATCAATTAAAACTAAACTAATAAAAAGGGAGGGCAAAAACGGAAGTCAGAGGCAAAAGAAAAGCAGCGACCAATCGCTGCAAGCGCTGCATTATGCAGCGCTCGATCGCTGTACAATGCAGCTAAAATTCCAATTAATCGATAGGATCGTAATGACGCTTTCTTTTCGTGAAACGGACCTGATTTGACATATTTACCAAAAATGCCACATATATAATATAATATACAAATCCGTACAAGCCGGGTATTACATTCCACCCACCTTATTTAGAATTTTGTCCACAAAATTAAATCATACAAACAAATCAGGATATTTAGTCATCATATCCTGCTGTCGCTCCCATGTAGCCTCTTCCACCTCGTGGTTCCGCCATAGGACTTTGACTAGCGGAATCTCTTTGTTACGTAGCACCTTGATGGAAGTCTCCAAAATACGCACCGGCCTCTCCTCATAAGTCAAGGTAGGCTGTACCTCGATCTCTGTCGCTTCTACGGCATGTGATGGATCACGTAAACACTTCCGAAGTATGGACACGTGGAATACGTCGTGGATACCCTCCATAGAAGCCGGAAGCTGTAATCTGTACGCCAACTTCCCGATCCTCTTCAGAATAGGAAAGGGCTCCACATAACGAGGGTTTAACTTGCCCCTCCTTCCAAATCTCGCAACGCCTTTAAACGGAGAAACTTTAAGATAAACCTCGTCACCTTCTTCGAACTCTAGCTCTCTCCGTCTCGTGTCAGCATAGCTCTTCTGTCTACTCTGAGCTACCTCTATACGCTGTCGGATAATGGCAATCTTCTCTGCCGTTTGCTGTAGAATCTCTGGACCAACGATGCTGGCCTCGCCAACCTCGTCCCAATATAACGGAGACCTACACTTCCGACCATACAACGCCTCATACGGAGCCATGCCAATCATAGCCTGGAAGCTGTTGTTGTACGAAAACTCAACCATAGGCAAATATCAGCTCCACGAGCCCTGAAACTCCAGCACACAAGCTCTGAGCATATCCTCAAGAATCTGATTCGTCTTCTCTGTCTGACCATCAGTCTGAGGATGAAAGGCCGTGCTGAAATTAAGCTGAGTCCCCATAGCTTTATGCAGACTCTTCCAGAACTTTGACGTGAACCTCAGATCTCGATCCGAGACAATAGAAACCGGCACTCCGTGCAATCTCACAATCTCCTGTACATAGAGCTCTGCGAGCTGATCCATAGAAGACGCCATCTTCACAGATAAGAAGTGGGCCGACTTTGTCAATCGGTCCACAATAACCCATATGCCATTATGGCCCTTCGTCGTCCTCGGGAGCCCCACAATGAAATCCATGGAAATCTGCTCCCACTTCCACTCCGGAATCGGCAGTGGCAATAACATTCCGGCCGGTCTCTGGTGCTCTGCCTTCACCTGTTGACATACTAAACAGGTCTCAACGTACTTGGCAACCTCACTCTTCATGTTCGGCCACCAGAAATGCTGCTTTAGGTCCCGGTACATCTTAGTACTTCCCGGGTGCACAGAATACGCCGAAGAATGTGCCTCGGCCAATATCTCTTTCTTCAGATCCTCGTCGTTAGGCACGTACCACCTATGCCTGAACTTCAGAATACCATCCTCTGATAAATGTGTAACGACCCTAATACTGTACCCAATATCCGTACCATATATCTTTTTTTTTTAACCTAATATCTTTAATTAAACTCTAAACGGAACCTAAACCGAAATCGAAAGCAGAATCGAAATTGGAATTGAAATCTATCTTTAAAAACATTTAAAACAACTTAAAAACAATTAATATAAAACCTTTTAAAAACTATAAAACTATTAATAATCTTTAATTAAAATGGGAGGGCAAAACTGTCTGGGCCGTGACGAAAATGGGCAGCGACCAGTCGCTGCATGTGCTGCAGCAAGCAGCGATCGATCTCTGCATTGCTGCAGAGATCGATCGCTGCACACTGCAGTGCAGCGATCGTCCAACCATGCGATCCCTTCTGTTTTCCCTTCTGTATTCTATTCTGTTTTCTCTTCTCTGTTTCCTTTATTTTCACTAGTGCTCTCTGAAATCCAGAGAGCAAATCAAGACAATTCAACCTACTCCTAACAACGTATCAGTTTATAACTTAAGCTCAACCAACCAAAACGTATTTAAAACCATGTACATTTTCATGAAAACGAACTGCATGGATATGTTTAAAATCTAAACAAACCCACTTGTTTTAAAGTCACCCAAAACAGTTCCAAAACATTTAAAAATATTAAAACGTAACCTATCAACTACCAGTACCAAACATCCTATAATTTCTATACCATTATCAGCTCAAAACATCCCAAAATCTATACATACTGTCCCCACGGGTCGGATAAGCCTCGACTGTGCCAGCACGCCACCACGGCCATCCTCCGTCAACTGGACTCAAGCCTCAGGAGGAGGAATCCCATCCTCACCTGGTTCCTCGATATCTAGATCACCTACACCATACAATACACTATGAGATAAAAATCTCAGTAAGCTCTAGTAAATGTAACTATATGCTATGCGTATGAGTTCAGAAATCATGCAGCATTTTTCTTTACTTTACTCTGTGGGTGTCACCGAGATCTCAACCTCCTAACCGGAGAGAGCACATCCTGCGGTCGGACTACTCTTTCTAGCTAGAAGAGGCGGGTACACGCTTACAACACGTACAGCCGTGCCTGAGCCCCATCTCGCATAACCTGTAAACTGTATGTCTTTCGGCCTGTATGCCTTTCGACCCATTTTAACTGTATGCCTTACGGCCCATTCTATTCTTTACATTATCTTTAAAACATTTTGCAGAAATTCATTTTCATGCTTTTCTTTAAAACACGTGATGCATGAACAGTTCATAACAGAATTTAAACACTCAGCATACATACCATCAAGACTGTAAAACAAAATCTATAAAACAATTAAACCTAACTACCCAACCAAAACATTATAAACTAGTGCGTCACCAAACTCCTCGAAGCGACATTCGACATACGGTGTAGGCCAATCGGCCAGAGAAGAATCACGAGAACTTACCTCGTGTCCAAAGCAGCTTAAGCTTCGTCCACGAGCGTTGTTTGTCTGAAGCAAAATACAATATCGACGTTAAAACGAGTTTAAGCTATCGATCGTCTAATTTTACAAAACCTTAACTAAGGAAACTTCCTATAGCTCTAATCCAATTCATTGGGCTATAACTCGAGCAATTCGCGCTCAGCACCGCAAATTCCGATTTACGAGTTATTCCTAAAATCTCGAAAATCCCTAATTCTTAACATTTTCACAAATTGATTTAACTTCTTCCAATAACGTCAAATACGTGCAATACATACTTAATCACGGCTAACCTATTAATTACGAACCCTAATTCGAGTTTTTTACGAAAAACTATCGAAACCCTAATTGCCTAAAACGCCGTAAATATTGAAATAAAAGCTCTAAGATTGTAGGCTCATACCTAGAACGTCGATTGGAGGAGAAAACTTGAAGGAAACGGAACCAACGGAGGTCGGATTGGAGGAGAATCGCCGTCGGCAGAGAGGGAAGCCGAGAGGGTTTACTGGAAAACGAAGAAGGCAGGGAAGAATGAAGAAAGAAGTAGATTTAGGTTATTTTTATAAAATTTGATTTGGCAAATTACCAAAATGCCCTTCCATAGTTTTTATATATGTTTCGTCCTTTGGTTCGTTAATCGTCTAGCTATTCGGTTTCATCAAATCTCCTTATTTCACCAATATGTCCAACTTATTATTTGGGATTTAATAAAACTGTCCGTTCGCAATTTGGACCTCGTTTGATATTTTTACGAGAACGTCTTTCATATTACGAAAAGCTTAATTGCTCGGAATATAGTGTTTAATCTCCAAAATTCCCATAATTTCCCTAAAATTCCTATTAATTGTTAGAATCGTAATGACGCTTTCTTTTTGTAAAACGGACTTGATGTGATATATTTACAAAAATGTCATCCAATAATATAATAATAATATAATATACAAGTCCGTACAACCGGGTATTACAAAATGGAAATCCGACGAGTCTCCCAATGTCATGCTGGATCGAAGCTCCTCACACTCCGTATCATTCTGCTGAGCCTCACGTATCTGATCCAGAATAGTCGGCCTGAGTGAAATATTGGTGAGCATACTGGACAACTCTGCCACTATCTCAACGTCGAACCTCACAATCTCAGACCGCAGCGTAACTGACATCGCTGCTAATGAAGGCTGACTCGCAGAAGGCACTCTACTCAAGGCATCAGCAACCTTGTTCGCCTTTCCTGGATGGTACTTGATATCAAAATCATAATCTTTGACGAACTCAAGCCATCGTCTCTGTCGCATGTTCAGCTCCATCTGCGTAAATAAATACTTCAGGCTCTTGTGGTCAGAAAATATCTCGCACTGCTGCCCATATAAATAATGTCTCCATATCTTAAGTGCGAAGACCACAGCTGCTAACTCAAGGTCGTGCGTAGGGTAGTTCTGCTCGTACGGCTTCAGCTGCCGAGAAGCATATGCAATAACTCTCCCCTCCTGCATCAATACACAACCGAGTCCCACTCCATATGCATCACAATAAATACTGTATCTGACACCTTCAACAGGTAACTCCAGTACTGGAGCGGTGGTCAGTCTCTGCTTTAACTCCATAAAACTATCATTACAAGCAGACGACCATATAAACTTCTCGTTCTTCCGAGTCAACCGTGAAAGAGGAAGTGCGATCTTCGAGAATCCCTCTATAAACTTCCGATAATAACCGGCCAATCCGAGAAATCCACGCACCCCACGTACGTTCTTCGGCTGTGGCCAATCTCTGACAGCCGGAACTTTGCTCGGATCAACAGAAACTCCGTCCTGTGATATAATATGGCCAAGAAAACTGATCTGATACAACCAAAATTCGTATTTGGAGAACTTCGGATACAACTGGTGCTGACATAAGGTCCTCAGAACAACCCTCAAATGCTCCTCGTGTGTCTTCCTTTGTCTTAGAGTAGATCAAAATGTCGTCGATGAAAACTACCACGAACTTGTCAAGATACTCCTTGAAGACACGGTTCATCAAGTCCATAAACTGTAATATCCGGCTCGTACGGATTTTTAAGAATATTATTATTATATTATTGGATGACATTTTTGTAAATATGTCAAATCAGGTCCGTTTTACAAAAAGAAAGCGTCATGACGATCCTAACAATTAATAGGAATTTTTAAGAAATTTAGGGAATTTTCGGAATAATATCGATATATTCCGAGTAAATACGTTTTTCGTAATATAAAGGACGTTTTAGTAAAAATAGTAAACGAGATCCGATTTGTGAACCGACAGTTTTAATAGAACCCAGATGATAAGTTGGATTTATTGGCGAAATAAGAAATTCAAAACGGTTGAAAACACGAGAGGTAGTGACGTTTAATAAATAAATAAACTAATTAAAATAAATAATGAAATAAAATAAAAATTAAAAATTAAAATTTTAATTTTAGTTAAAATAAAACAGAATGGCTTCGAGCCATTCTGTTCTTCACCGCGACCCGACGACAGCCGACGACCGAGAGACGAGCGACGCCCCTTCCGACAGCCAACGCCGGCGATTTCTTGCCGTTTTCAGGCCAGACGACGGCGGCGAGCATAGTCCGGCCTTTCTCCGCGCACGAATCGACAGGTAAGGCGATTTTCTTGCCCTGTTTTCGGTTCGATTTAGGGCCGTGAACGACGAGCTCGATTGAGCTCTGATTTCCGGCCACTTTTTGCCGTTTTTAGCGTCAAATGGCCGAGCTTAATGTCAGCTATGGTTGATTGGCAGTGAGGAGCTCAATTTGAGCGAATTTCAGTGAATCCCGAATTGGGGATTTCGGGTTTTCCGGTTTAAAACCTTAAATTCTCTTTGGATTATACTAATTGGATGTTAGGATAGTTGATTGGTGTTGAATCGGAGGTGAATCGATAAAAAAATCGAAAAGGGGAATTTTCCTGATTTAGGGCACTTCGGGTTTTTGATTGTAATTCGGTATTTTCGATTAATTTAGGCTAATTAAGGCTAATTGGGATTGATTGGTGAGGAAATTGATGGAATTTGATGAAAAATTGGAAAGGGAGAAATTTTCGATTTAAGGGCAGTTTCGGGTTTTTGGACATTTGACCTATCTACGGTCGTTTGTTTTAAATTACTTTTGACAGGTTAAAATAGGTTATTTAGAGGAGCGCGTGGCCGCTGGAATCGTTCGATTCCGATAACCGACGCGAAAGTTATGCGCGTTCGAAGTTTCGGGTCGGTTTTTACCGAACCAAATTAGGGTCCAAAATTAATAGGTTTATCGTAATTGACGATATAAAGGCGTATTGAACGTTATTGGACGGAGTTAGAGTGAATTGATGAGAAATGTTCTAAAATTGGGAATTTTTCGGGTTTTTAGAAAAATCGTTAATTATGATTTTAAATTATCGAGCGTTTAATCGTTGTTTAAATACTTCGATTGGTTAGGTTAAGATTTTAGGAAAATTTCTTAAGTTAAGGTTTTGTTTAAATTTGGACGTTATTTCGTTAATTACATTACGTATTTTTGCTAAGAACGAAAAGGTTAACGAAAAGGTTAACGAAAAGGTTAACGAAAAGGTGAACGAAAAGGTTAACGAAAAGGTGAACGAAAAGGTTAACGAAAAGGTGAACGAAAAGGTTAACGAAAAGGTAAACGAAAAGATTAACGAAAAGGTTAACGAAAAGGTTAACGAAAAGGTTAACGAAAAGGTTAACGAAAAGGTTAACGAAAAGGTTAACGAAAAGGTGAACGAAAAGGTTAACGAAAAGGTTAACGAAAAGGTGAACGAAAAGGTTAACGAAAAGGTTAACGAAAAGGTGAACGAAAAGGTTAACGAAAAGGTGAACGAAAAGGTTAACGAAAAGGTTAACGAAAAGGTTAACGAAAAGGTTAACGAAAAGGTTAACGAAAAGGCTAACGAAAAGGATAACGAAAAGGTAAACGAAAAGATTAACGAAAAGGTGAACGAAAAGGTTAACGAAAAGGTTAACGAAAAGGTTAACGAAAAGGTGAACGAAAAGGTTAACGAAAAGGTTAACGAAAAGGTTAACGAAAAGGTTAACGAAAAGGTTAACGAAAAGGTTAACGAAAAGGTGAACGAAAAGGTTAACGAAAAGGTTAACGAAAAGGTTAACGAAAAGGTTAACGAAAAGGTTAACGAAAAGGTTAACGAAAAGGCTAACGAAAAGGATAACGAAAAGGTAACGAAAAGGTTAACGAAAAGGCTAACGAAAAGGATAACGAAAAGGTAACGAAAAGGTTAACGAAAAGGTTAACGAAAAGGTGAACGAAAAGGTTAACGAAAAGGTTAACGAAAAGGTAAACGAAAAAGGTTAAAGAAAAGGTTAACGAAAAGGTTAACGAAAAGGTTAACGAAAAGGTTAACGAAAAGGTTAACGAAAAGGTGAACGAAAAGGTTAACGAAAAGGTTAACGAAAAGGTTAACGAAAAGGTTAACGAAAAGGTTAACGAAAAGGTTAACGAAAAGGTTAACGAAAAGGTTAACGAAAAGGTTAACGAAAAGGTTAACGAAAAGGTTAACGAAAAGGTTAACGAAAAGGTTAACGAAAAGGTTAACGAAAAGGTTAACGAAAAGGTTAACGAAAAGGTTAACGAAAAGGTTAACGAAAAGGTGAACGAAAAGGTTAACGAAAAGGTTAACGAAAAGGTTAACGAAAAGGTTAACGAAAAGGTTAACGAAAAGGTTAACGAAAAGGCTAACGAAAAGGATAACGAAAAGGTAACGAAAAGGTTAACGAAAAGGCTAACGAAAAGGATAACGAAAAGGTAACGAAAAGGTTAACGAAAAGGTTAACGAAAAGGCTAACGAAAAGGATAACGAAAAGGTAACGAAAAGGTTAACGAAAAGGTTAACGAAAAGGTTAACGAAAAGGTTAACGAAAAGGTTAACGAAAAGGTAACGAAAAGGTTAACGAAAAGGTTAACGAAAAGGTGAACGAAAAGGTTAACGAAAAGGTTAACGAAAAGGTTAACGAAAAGGTTAACGAAAAGGCTAACGAAAAGGATAACGAAAAGGTAACGAAAAGGTTAACGAAAAGGTTAACGAAAAGGTTAACGAAAAGGTTAACGAAAAGGTTAACGAAAAGAGAAATGAAAAGGTAAACGAAAAGATTAACGAAAAGGTTAACGAAAAGTGAACGAAAAAGGTTAACGAAAAGGTGAACGAAAAGGTTAACGAAAAGGTAACGAAAAGGCTAACGAAAAGGATAACGAAAAGGTAAACGAAAAGATTAACGAAAAGGTTAACGAAAAGGTTAACGAAAAGGTGAACGAAAAGGTAACGAAAAGGCTAACGAAAAGGATAACGAAAAGGTAAACGAAAAGATTAACGAAAAGGTTAAAGAAAAGGTAACGAAAAGGTTAACGAAAAGGATAACGAAAAGGTAAACGAAAAGATTAACGAAAAGGTTAACGAAAAGGTTAACGAAAAGGTTAACGAAAAGGCTAACGAAAAGGATAACGAAAAGGTAAACGAAAAGATTAACGAAAAGGTTAAAGAAAAGGTTAACGAAAAGGTTAACGAAAAGGTTAACGAAAAGGTTAACGAAAAGGTTAACGAAAAGGTTAACGAAAAGGTTAACGAAAAGGTGAACGAAAAGGTTAACGAAAAGGTTAACGAAAAGGTGAACGAAAAGGTTAACGAAAAGGTTAACGAAAAGGTAAACGAAAAGATTAACGAAAAGGTTAACGAAAAGGTTAACGAAAAGGTTAACGAAAAGGTGAACGAAAAGGTTAACGAAAAGGTTAACGAAAAGGTTAACGAAAAGGTGAACGAAAAGGTTAACGAAAAGGTTAACGAAAAGGTGAACGAAAAGGTTAACGAAAAGAGAAATGAAAAGGTAAACGAAAAGATTAACGAAAAGGTGAACGAAAAGGTTAACGAAAAGGTGAACGAAAAGGTTAACGAAAAGGTGAACGAAAAGGTTAACGAAAAGGTTAACGAAAAGGTTAACGAAAAGGCTAACGAAAAGGATAACGAAAAGGTAAACGAAAAGATTAACGAAAAGGTTAGGAATTGTCTGGATGAAAGATTGTTATAGAATTTTGAGGGTTTTTGGACGTTTAGGCTGATGGTTTATAGACATTATAGGATGCCTTGCCTCTGGTAGTTGTATAGGTTGATATTTTAATGTGTTCTGAACGTTTTGGAAACACCTGTTGTTATAAAACTGTTTTGTGCTTTTGAAACAGGAGGATATTGTTAACTTTTAAACGGGAACCACGCAGTTATTTCATGAAATGTACTTTGTTATAGTTGCGTTTTAGAGTCGGCTTTGAGGTGGTCATTTCGGAAAGACGTATGGAGTTATCGAGTGTTGCTTTTTTTATGTAAGACCCTACATATTGGTTTAATAACCAATTGTTTTTTGTTTTATTTGTTTTAAAAGTTTTATTAAATTGATTTTAAATTGTTTTCAAATCGTTTCCGCATGAACGCTAAGAATAAAGGAAAATGAAAAATTTGTACGGTAATTAAGGATAAATACGGGCACAGTATTAGGGGCGTTACATAAACGCTGCAGGGGCATTAGTAAGTCCAAAAGACATGACAAGGAACTCATAATGCCCATACCTCGTTCAGAATGCCGTCTTCGGTATATCATCCTTCCGGACCTTTAGCTGATTGTAACCCGAGCGTAGATCAATCCTCGAAAATACCCGGGCACCCTGCAGCTGATCAAATAAATCATCAATCCGAGGCAGTGGATACTTATTCTTCACCGTCAATTTTTTCAACTCCCTGTAATCAATGCACATCCTGAGGGTCCCGTCCTTCTTCTTGACAAATAGAATGGGCGCACTCCAAGGCGATACATTGGGTCGAATAAATCCCTTCTCTAACAACTTGTCAAGCTGAGTTCTCAGCTCTCTCAACTCAGCTGGTGCCAATCGATACAGGTTTTTAAACCTCGGCGCGGAGTTTGGATAGACATCAATAGTGAATTCGA
This sequence comes from Begonia masoniana, assembly GCA_022432975.1. Classification (NCBI taxonomy): domain Eukaryota; kingdom Viridiplantae; phylum Streptophyta; class Magnoliopsida; order Cucurbitales; family Begoniaceae; genus Begonia; species Begonia masoniana. The sequence goes on along the minus strand of CM039506.1, from coordinate 23,702,060 downwards.
TCTCCCAGTCTGGTGGTAACCCGGGAAGATCATCAAGAAAGATCCAAGAGAACTCTCTGACAATAGGAATGTCGACTCGGCTTTTCTCCGCTGAGCAACTGACAATCAAATACAGAGGCCAAATAAATAGAGCACGCACCTTTAAAATGCTCGTTGACCTTCATGGAATAAGAAATAGGCGAGCTACTCAATCTGCTCATCGCCTGATAAGAAAACTCGGCTATCACAATCCCGGATCGACAATCGATGGTGGCGAAGTGCTGTGATAGCCAATCCATCCCTAAGATGAGATCATAGTGCTCGATGCCCATAACAATGAGGCGAGCATAGAGGGTACGATCCCCAATCGAGATAATATTGCCCTGGACAACACGACCTGACTGCATACGCTCACCCGAAGGTAGCATCACACTGTATTCGCACTTTGCTAACTCCGGCGCAAGCCTCAATCTAGACACACAAGCGGTGGAAACAAAAGAATGCGTAGCCCCCGTGTCTAATAAAGAAAATACAGGAACGCCAGTAACCAATATAGTACCTGCTATCACGGCAGGCTGATCCTCATCATCAACATCGCCAGGCTCAATAAATACAAAAATCCTGGGCATAACCCTCCTCTGATCACCACCTGGCAGGTCTCGAGCCGGATGCGGGCAATCTTTAACAAAATGGCTGACTCCACCACATCTGTAACATTTATTAGAGCCAACACGGCACTCTCCACTGTGTTCTTTCTTGCACACGGGGCACCACGGTATCTGAGGGGCTCCCTGTACCTGTTTTCCCTTGCTCTTGTCGTTACCTCCCTCAAGAGGTCTCTTCACACCCCTCTGCTGCGGCTGGGGCGGTGCTCTGGGCTGCCAACCTCGGCTCTGCGACTGAGGTCGTATCTCGCGGAAGAAGCCCTTAGCTGGCTCCCTTGGTCTAATACAAGTGGCTCTGGCAGCCTCAATATCCAGAGCTCTGGCTGTACTATCTGAATATGGCGCATCAATAATACCTGAGACAACCACGTGCATCCGAATCTCCGAATTAAGTCCCTCCATAAAGTGGTGTACCTTCTCCTCGTTATCACTGACAAGACGCGTGGAAAATCGTGATAAAGCCTCAAACTTCCTGATATACTCTGCAACTGAACCCGTTTGCTTCAGCTGCGTGAACTCGTTCCTCTTTGCCGCCCTCACTGTGCGGCTGAAATACTTATCAAAGAATAAGAACTTGAACCGATCCCAAGTCATAACTGATACATCTGTCGTCGACTTGATCGAGTCCCACCAGAAACGAGCATCCAAGGCCAAGTGAAAAGTGACGTAAGCCACCTTGCTCCCGTCGCCAACCTCTGCATAACCTAGCATATCCTCCATCACCCGGATCCATTCCTCAGCACGTATCGGATCCGATGATTGGCCGTCGAACACTGGAGGTCGTAGGCTTTGAAACTTCTGCATGCCCTGGTTATTGGGAACTATCAAATCCTGGGCTCTCTGATCCCCCTGATTTACCCGATTTACTAGACTCTCGATTTGCTGTGCCTGGCGGTCCATGTGCTGTGACTGGCAGTCCAGCAACTCCGTAAGTCGATCGAACGCGTCATCTCGAGGATCTTTTCCTCGAACCATTTTATATAAGTCCTAAAAAAAAACCAACACAAATAATCCTAAGAAACAAGAAATCGAATAAAGCAGTAAACATACTTACAGTTGAAGAAGGATGTCCGCGTAGTGGCTGTGCAGTCGAACAGTCTACAGAACCGATTTTAAAACCCTGGGGCTCTGATACCATAATTGTAACGTCCCTAATACCGTACCCAATTTACCCGTACTATTTTTTTTTTTATCCCAATAAATACTTCCATAAACTCTATGCGGAAACTTAGTCGTTAAAAATAAACCCTTAAAAACTTAAAACAAATATTTAAAACTTAAAACAATTTAAAAACAATTAATTAAAACTCTTATAATCAATTAAAACTAAACTAATAAAAAGGGAGGGCAAAAACGGAAGTCAGAGGCAAAAGAAAAGCAGCGACCAATCGCTGCAAGCGCTGCATTATGCAGCGCCCGATCGCTGCACAATGCAGCGACCAGTCGCTGCATATTGCAGCGACAAGTCTCATCTCTGGAATCCGAGACTACAGATACAGATACAGATACAGATACAGATACAGATACAGATACAGATACAGATACAGATACAGATACAGATACAGATACAGATACAGATACAGATACAGATACAGATACAGATACAGATACAGATACAGATACAGATACAGATACAGATACAGATACAGATACAGATACAGATACAGATACAGATACAGATACAGATACAGATACAGATACAGATACAGATACAGATACAGATACAGATACAGATACAGATACAGATACAGATACAGATACAGATACAGATACAGATACAGATACAGATACAGATACAGATACAGATACAGATACAGATACAGATACAGATACAGATACAGATACAGATACAGATACAGAAAATACTTACACAGACGTCCCCACGGTCAAAACGCAGCGACTGCTCAGCACACTATCACACGGGCCATTCTTCTCAACTGCATCATACGTCAGGAGGAGGACCGTCGTCCTCACCTGGCTCGATGTCACCTAAAAACGTCACCTACACCTACAGACAGCTAGGAGAGAATGAACTCAGTAGCTTCATAAATGCAGATGCATGCGTGCGTATGCCATTCGGAAAAACATGCAGATTTCAGATTCACAGATACAGATACAGATACAGATACAGATACAGATACAGATACAGATACAGATACAGATACAGATACAGATACAGATACAGATACAGATACAGATACAGATACAGATACAGATACAGATACAGATACAGATACAGATACAGATACAGATACAGATACAGATACAGATACAGATACAGATACAGATACAGATACAGATACAGATACAGATACAGATACAGATACAGATACAGATACAGATACAGATACAGATACAGATACAGATACAGATACAGATACAGATACAGATACAGATACAGATACAGATACAGATACAGATACAGATACAGATACAGATACAGATACAGATACAGATACAGATACAGATACAGATACAGATACAGATACAGATACAGATACAGATACAGATACAGATACAGATACAGATACAGATACAGATACAGATACAGATACAGATACAGATACAGATACAGATACAGATACAGATACAGATACAGATACCTATTAAACACGACCAATTTTCCTAAAATGAACCGCGTTGATATGTTTAAAAATCGACTAATCCACCTGTTTTAAATCCAGAATTGTTCCGATGAAACCTTTACAAAAATACGGTTTATAAACCAGATTCATAAAAACATTTAAAACCTATTAAAACGTGAACCTAACATCTAGCCAGATCCAAGCATCCTAATATGTTCATCTATACATTCGTATTATCCATTAAATCCCCCAAAATACTTACACAGACGTCCCCACGGGTCAAAACGCACCGACTGCTCAGCACACTATCACGGGCCATTCTTCGTCAACTGCATCATACGTCAGGAGGAGGAACGTCGTCCTCACCTGGCTCGATGTCACCTAAAACGTCACCTACACCATACAGATATCTATGAGATAATGAAATCTCAGTAAGCTTCATAAATGCAGATGCATGCGTGCGTATGTCATTCGGAAAAACATGCAGATTTCAGATTCAGATACAGATACAGATACAGATACAGTTTCAGATTCATTCATTTCATTTTATTACGTCGCAGACAGATTGTTACCAAGATATCAGCCCTCTAAATGGAAAGGATATATTCCCCGGTCGAACTACCACTTTCCACCTAGAGGAGGGGAGTACATGCTCACAAACCCTACAGCCATGCCTGAGCCCCACCTCGCGTAACCAGATACAGATTACGTAGATTAATTACAGAGGTTCGTTTCTTTTCTTAAAAACACGTGCGAAAATTCATTTTCATGACATTTGAAATACGTGATGCATGAACAGTTAATAAGCAGAAAGTAAGCAATCAACGTACATACCATCAAGACAATTAAACAAAACCTATAGACAACTAACCTAACTACCCAACCAACACGTATAAACAAACAACACTCCAATGATCCTCGACGCGACATCGACGTACGGTGTAGGCCAATCGGCCAGAGTAAGTCACGAGAACTTACCTTGCAGTGCACAGAGCCTCGAGCTTCATCCACGAGAGTCGTTCGCCTGAGGCAACACACGACATTTGCCGTTAAAACCGAATTAAGCTATTAAACGTCCAAATTAACAAAACCTTAACTAAAGATATTTCCTAAAGCTTTAATCCAATTCATCGAGCTATTTTATCGAGCACTACACGCTCGGCAACTCAAATCCCAATTTACGAGTTTTCCTCTAAATCTCAAAATTTCACGAAATCAAACATTTTCACAAATTAATCTAGTTTCGTCCAATAACGTCCACTACGTTCTATACGTTCATAATCCACGATAACCTATTGATTTCGAACCCTAAATCTCGATTTTTACGAAAACCTAATCGAAACCCTAATTGTTCAAACTCCGTAAAACTTGAAATAAACGCTCTAAGAACGTAGATACATACCTAGGGTAGCGAGAGGAGGAGAAATCGTGAAGAAAACGAAACGAACGGAGGTCAAATCAGAGGAAAATCGTCGGCAGCCGAGGGGGAGAAAGCTCTCTGGTTTCGTGGATTCCAGAGAAGAAGAAGAAAGAATGAGGGAGAAATAGATTTAGGTTAGGTTTATAATATTGAATTGGTAATTTACCAAATTGCCCATTTTCTTTGATTTTATATAAGCTTCGTCATTCGGTTCGTTAATCGTCTAGCTATTCGGTTTCATCAAATCTCCTTATTTCACCATTATGTCCAACTTATTATTTGGGATTTAATAAAACTGTCCGTTCTCAAAACGGACCTCGTTTACTATTTTTACTAAAACGTCCTTTACATTACGATAAAGGTAATTACTCGGAATATAGTGTTATTATTCCAGAAATTCCCGTAAATTTTCCCTAAAATTCCAATTAATCGATAGGATCGTAATGACGCTTTCTTTTCATGAAACGGACCTGATTTGACATATTTACCAAAAATGCCACATATATAATATAATATACAAATCCGTACAAGCCGGGTTTTACATTTACTCTTTGAATGACTCCGCTTCTGTCGTTTAGCGATCGGTGTAAGCAATCGGATGATTCTTCAATCGGTAGATGTACATTTTGTCATTTTCCTATCGGTTGAAGTCCTCTTTTCTACTTCACCGGTAGATGTACATTTTGTTTATCAATTTTCAGCTCTGTTTTATTATTCAGCCCTGTACACTTAACTACATTTATTAGACTACTAAAATACCTTTTCCAAGGGCATTTCCAACCGAATAATTTCAAATGCATAACACATTATTCTCATATATTAAACATAATCAAATTACATTCTTGATCATATAAACACATCATCAAAAATATATTTAGACTTAAACACTCTTTAAGTCAACAATCTCCCCCTTTTTTATGATGACAATCTATAAATTTGATTAGTGTTCTCTCCCCCATAATTCTAGCTCCCCCACAGTATATGCATTCTAACTAATTTCAAACATGCATACCAGTACTGTCATATCCAATCTAAATCAAAGACGGTCTCCCCCATTGACATTATCAAAAAAAAATGAGTAGAGAGACATAAGAAACAATGCATTCAACAATTCAGAGAAACAACAGAGTACCAAACATGCTGAATATCAGAAAAATTGTATAAACAAAAATAGCGCCTATTTAAAGAAATCTAAAAATTTCGTCCAAAATGCATGGATAATCCACGAATGCACTTCAAGATGTGGGGAGAAATAAGCATCCACAAGTGCTTGAAGTGAATCAATATCGTGATGGAGTGGTGCTTGATAGACCACTAAATCTAGACATGGAGAAGGCTCTGGCTGAGGAGCAGCAGATGGAAAGGGTCCTTGATAGACCACCAAATCCAGGCAGGATGGTTGCTCGACAGATGGACCAGCAGGGAGAGACATCCATGGGACTGGTTGGTTCTGGTGAAGGCTTGAGAGCAGGAGGAGCAACAGGATTATGAAATTTCAGTTCAGTCTTCTGAAGATCCAAAGGCATTAGGCGAGCAACTTCAACAACCTCAGGGCTTTATGAATAGATGGATGGGGTCTTCAGAACACGCCTCTGAGTATGAAGGAGGGCTTGGAGGTTCAGGACGAAGAGCTTCAAATTGAGACCTGAGAGACCTAAAATCCAGTGACAAAATCTCCCAATGCCGATCCATTTTCTTGGAGAGCTGATCTTGAACCACATCAAGATCCTAGCTCAAGTCCGATTTAGTCTTTTTGAGCTATTCATCGACAGACACATCAATCTGGTTCTTAACAGAACTGAGTGCTGTTCCTAGACTAGCTATACAGGACTTCAAATCAGTGTACTGGTCCTGAACAGTGGAGAGAGTAGTGTTGAAGCGGTCTAGGCATGACTTGAACTCATTGAGCTGGACCTCACTAATGAATGATCTTCTCTGATAAGTTTGAGGAGTTGCAGGAGCATTGGACGGTAGTGGGGAGGAAACTTGTACTTGAAGAGTAGTGTGGACTGGAGGAGAAATTGGACTGGAGGAGAAATTGGACTTGGAGGAGCAATTGGACTTGGAGGAGCAATTGGACGTGTAGGATCAGTGTGGAGGACTGGAGAGATAGGAGCTGGAGCAGGCAAAAGAGGAGGTGGAGGAGAAGGAGGGCTCTCTAGTATTGGAGGAGGCAGTGAGGATGGAACTGAAGTTGCCTGAAAGATAGGAGCCTGAGAGGATGGAGCAGAATGTCTTGGTGCTGGAGGAAGAGGATAAGAGCGAGACACCTGAGAGTTGGAAGGTGAATTGGCAAAAGCAGGGATCTCAAAGTCATCCCCACCTTCCTGAACAGACTCCTCTGGCAAAATAAACTTCCTTTTCCCAAGCCTGACAAAGGCTGCCTTAGAAGCCTTTCTCTTAGTCTCGTCCAAGATAAAATCTCATTTCCTTGTCTTCTTAATCCTCATTCTATTCAGAGTGGTTTTTGAATAATAGCTTGAAGGTTGTAGTCGGAATGAATCTTCTTCCTTTGGAAATTCTATTTCAAACTGCTCAAAGAGCCGCATGAGTTGGAGATTATAAGGAAGGGAAATAGCCCTGGAGGAGACATTCTGCATCATCCTCCTTAAAACAATGAAGCCCATATCGAAGGGGGTCTTTTGATAAAGGGCAAACAGAACAAAATAATCCATACCACTTACTTCATTGTGGTGACCACCCTTAGGAATTATATTGTACTCGATCATCTGGTGAAAGAGCCGAGCCCTGACATTGAAATGCTTGCTCTTTAAGGTATCAGGGATGATATTCGGGTCCAAAGCAATATCCTTCAAAAATTGATGGCCCGCAAGAGAGTTAAGAAAAGGGGGCTCATGTCCTGATTCATAAAATTTGGGAAGGCTATCTAGGTGTGGACTTCCCAGAAGGGCATTGATTGTTTGGGAGGAAATAGCAATGTGTTTTCCATACACATAGCTTGAAAGGGTAGACAGATCCGAGGGAGAGCTGAGATTTGCATAAAATATTTTGATTGCCTCAGGGTAATAGAAAGATTCTACGTCAAATAATCCCAGTATACCAAGATTTTTCAAAGGTTCAACAATGTCTAATCCAACTAAATCCTCAGGAATAATACCTCTACAGGGAATCAGGGATTTATGTTTAAAGTCATCATGGTACCTTGCTTCAGAGGCTTGAGTGAGAAAATAGAACGAAGGCCACTGGGTTGCACGAGGAAGCTCTCGTGGCTGACCAGCAGAGATTTTAGCCTTCTTCTTGGCCGGTTTCGAAACAGCACGGGATGATGAATGTAACACCCGGTTTTCAATATAAATCAAAATAAGTTATTAAACGGAGGTATATAATCTTATGATTTAAAATTTAGTGAAATGTTGATTAGGTTATTAAGTGACTAGGCAGGGGCAAGATGGTAATTGCGAATTTATATTGTGGATAACGTATTTAAGGAAAGGTTTAGTGAGGTTTAGCCGCCACTATTTTATTACTCTTACCTCTTAGCTCGGCGGACATCCTCTAGGCGATTCCCCTCTGATTTTCCCCAACCAAGGTGAAGTTTTGATTAAATTACTTGCTGTTCTAGTGCTTAGGTAGCTGAAGGATTGCAATGTATGTGTTTTCGAAAGGCTGTGAGTGAGAGATTTGGGTTTGGGGTTTATTGATGTATCGGGAATGTTTAATCAGTAGAGCCCCAAACCGGCTTCCTTAGACTTCAGGGTAGTTAGATAAAGTCTAGTGGAGATCTAATCTATAATCTGTCGATGGTTCTAGGTGAGCAGATTTCTGGAGTAGCCTATAGCCGAACAATTTCCAGGAGACCAGGTAAGTAAAGTATTGTGTGTGCCCTCGGGCCTACATCACAAAACAGTAGGTTTTTGCATGTTTGAGTATTTTCTGTATGTCATGCATCATAAATTTGAAAGAAAACGAAAATGAATTTTCATGTATCATGTGGAGAGGCAAGTTCAGATTGACGGGCATTGGCGGTTAAGGGAACTAATCCACCCCTTAACTGATGAAGAGGATTTATAACATTGGGAGAACTGATCCCACTCCCAAGGGAATTGAGGGATCTGAACAGTTATTAAGGGACCTCATCCGCCCCTTAATTAATGAAGATGATGTAGACATTGGGAGAACTGATCCCACTCCCAAGGGAATCATGGGATCTGATCAGTAAACAAACGAAGTACAACCTAGATGAGAAAGTAGAAACTGCATATTTAGGATTTTGAATCAGCATATCATTTCATTATTGCTTTACTTACTTAGCATTAGGCTAATAGATGAGTTTTGTGATGTAGGTGTTGAGGATACCACAGGTGAATTTCCTGAGTACACAGACAATTAGGTGTGGTTGGAGGAGCACATCCACGTCTCGGCTTGGTAAACTGATGAGGCGGGCTAACTGGTGTCAGCAGGTGTTGAGGTTTAGTTGATAATGATCTAGTGTGAGTAGGTCGAGTTTTCATGACAGTAGAGATTTTAGCATTTCGAATACAAATTGAATATTATTGATTCTAGTAACCTGTTGAGTTTTAAGTGTTGGTTTTATTGGATTTGATTAATGAAATGGTTTGAATCGTTTTTTAAAGGTCTTGGAGAGGCAAGAAAATTTCTTTCTGTAGTTAGAGTTGTGTCTGTCTTCTATCGGAATGTGATTTTAATAAAGCTATCAGATGATGTCGAGTGTTTTAGTCGTCCGGTGATGTCGAGCTTTTGCTCGTCAGATGATAAGGGTTAAGTCATTCGGATGAGGAGATCATCCGGCTGACGTCACCGGTAGATATAGAGAAAAGTCGTTCGGATGAGGAGATCATCCGGCTGACGTCACCGGTGGATGTCCCTGTTAGACTGACCGGATGACCAAATTTTATGTTTTGTCGTTTAGTGACCGGTGGATGTCCCTGTTAGACTGACCGGATGACCAAATTTTATATTTTGTCGTTTAGTGACCGGTGGATGTCCCTGTTAGACTGACCGGATGACCAAATTTTACGTTTTGTCGTTTAGCGACCGGATGAAGTCTTCAAATAGCCTTCCCCCCTTCATTGACCTTGTTCAGCGGACGACGAGTTTGACCTTTCCAACCTTCAAAGTATTTTCACGGGTTAAACCTTTGCTTTTTAATCGATTGTTTCTCAACATTTCCAACATTTTTTTTATATGGTTTTTGGTTAGTTTTATTTTTTTTGTTTAAACGATTTCCGCTGTAAGTTTACATGTTTTATCAAATGTCCAAATTTTCCAAGTTTTCTTAGTAATATTCGGGTTATGAGTAACAAATCGGGTTCAGTAAACTCGGGGTGTTACAATGAAGCCATTTGATCAACAAGAAAGTGAAACTCGAGAGAGGAGAAATTTAGGGAATGAAGAGATGACTGGTAGGGCAGAGGCTTTTGAAAGAGCGCAAAAGATGAAGCGTCTAAAAAAAATGAGTTTAAAACCTTAGAGTTTCACCCGGCTAAAAGACGACACACGTGTAAAGCTGACACGTGTCGGAAGATTTGTGACGACCCCAACCCGATCAGGGCCGCCACGGACTTCCCTTGAGATAATCGTTACCTAAGCCCTCGTAATTTCTCATAAACTTTTTCAATTTTTACTTAACACTTTAATAGAAAACTAACTTAGACAATTGACCCACCTCTAACGACCTTTAGGGTCTAACTTTGACTTAAACATTTTGAGCGTAAAACATTTTGACTTTTAAAACATTTAGAACTAGACTAAAACCATTACTAACTTAAAACAATTAACACTCAAAGTAAGATCAACTAAAACAAAACACTAATATAACCTATACTCAAGAAAACAAACTGCGTGGATCGCTCTAAAAATCGAGCGTATCCTTACCTGTTTTAAAATAACCAAACATTTCAAAATACCCAAACAGTTCCAGTATATTCTCCAAAATAAAGACTTTACATTCTAAACAATCTACTACCACTACATTTACATCATTCTAAACAATCTAGTGCCACTACATATACATCAAAACTTGACTTTTTGCACATTTTCTATCAAAACATCTATTCTATATACTTAAACACTTTGATACTTTCACAAATTAAACCTACACGTAGACCTACTAACCAACAAAACTAACTCACATCATTTGTCACCAAAACAGTTCGGGCACACCATCAAATCGTCAATCCAGGCCAAAACACACACCCCGTCGCCACGAGCACCATCCATCGACCACCTGTTCTTTGTCATCAAGAGGAACTCTCACCTTCACACCTGTCACCTACATCATACAATAACTACATTAAGCCTAATGCTTAGTAAGGAGCGTACTAAACATAACTTTACATATATGCATGACATTTGTAAAACAGTTTCGTTTCGTTTCATTTCGTAAAACCATTTTCTTGTTCAGTGAAAAACATAGTCCCGTGAGAAACATTCATATAGTCCCGTAAGAAACATAGTCCCGTGAGAAACATAGTCCCGTGAGAAACATTCATTTATTCCCGTGAGAACATACATCATTCATTTTCCCGTAAGAACACATATCATCTTTAAATCATTTTCATTCAATCGTCGTAAAAACATGCTCATAAACAGTTCGTATGCACTTTAAGAAAACATGATGCATGAGGAGACATACACGTAAGGAAAGCCTATCACATGAACACTAACATACACGTAAGGAAAACCTATCACATGAACACTAACATACACGTAAGGAAAACCTATCACATGAGCACTACTACATAACTAAAGCACTACTTAACTACCCGTCGTTCCTTAGCTACCCGTATGACCACTTTCTTCATACATTCAACATTGTACGACGTAGGGCCTTAGTGGCCGGAAAGCCTAACGCTCACTTACCTGGCGTCCGTAGTAAGCCGAGCACCGTCCAAAAGTCGTCTCCACCTAAAGCATTTCATAAATAAGGTACATTAAAATCAATTCTAATTAAACTAATTTCAAACTTAAACTAATCTCCTAATTTAGGAAATTCTTTCCTAAAATTTCCATTTTCTCATTCGGGCATAACTAAACTCTTATTTTCTTAAAAACATCTTAAACTACTATTTATAGCTTAATCTAACTAAAATCTAACTAAACGGGCTACTATTTTGGGTTCGGTAAAAACCGACCTAAAACTTCGAACGCGCGTAACTTTTGCGTCGGTTATCGGAATCGAACGATTCCAGTGGCCACGTACTCCTCTAATAACCTATTTTAATCTGCCAAAAGGAATTTCAAAACAAATGACCGGAACTAGGTCAATTTGGGCAAAACCCGAATCTGCCCCTTTTTCCCAAAATTCCCCTTTTTGATTTTCATCAAATTCTATCAATTCTTCACCAATCTATCCTCCTAACATCCAATTAACATAAACTAACCTAAAATCGAAGTTTCCAATTAAGAAACCCTAAGCCCTAATTCGGGCTTCACTGATTCCCGGCCCAAAATTGGCTTCCAATCCACGGCCAAGCAACAATCGCCGACCCTATGGTTGGCCAACCCCGCCGTAAGCTCCCATTTTTGGGGCCGGTGATCGGAGCTGAGCTCCAATCGAGCTCTCCCACACACCAAACAAACCGAAAGCCAAAAAGAGGAGGAAACCGGCTACGTTTCGGTTTTGTGCGCGAGGAGGTCGGAGATCGCACGTCGCCGCGTCTGGTCGTAGAGGGCCGGAAAACACCGGGCGTTCGGTCCGGGGAGAGTAGGCCGTCGTCGTCTCCCCCTGTTCTCGCTCCCGCCGCTCGGGCTCGAGCTTGACAAACAACAGAAACGATTCTGTTTTTGTTTTATTTTATGTTATTTTATTATTATTAATAATAATAATAATAATCACTAATATAGTATAATACATACTCAAGAATCACTATAAATTTCTATTAACCTTGTAATATAACCGTTTTGTTTTGCCCTTTCCGTAAATTTCGTTAAATCTTCGTTCTTAATTGTCACCCCCCGCTGAATTTCACCCGGAAATCCCAAATCTAATTATTTAACCATTAGATTAACCAAACTATTCACTGTCGTCCTTTTTAAATTACGTAAACACTTATTTTAAAATAATTACATATCATTTTATTTTTTCTCATTGAAATCCTCCGTGTGTTACATGTTGTGCATGCTGTATCATTTTTTTTACTATTAGTATTAAATATATAAACTGATACGAACTAAAGAAAGATTAGCAAAATTCCGTCCAATTTTTTAATTTTCTTATATTAATCGTGACATAATGTTGTTATAAAACTGAATTTCATATTAATTACAGATAATAGTATCAAGGCAGTGTAAATCAATATAGTAACTAGAGAAAAATATGGCTAAAGTTTTGGTGAATACGACATAGCCCTCTTTCTAAGGGCACCTTTAGCCGGAAGATCTTGTCTGGCATGTGAGTTGCCCTTTTTTGTTATCGTTCTTTCCATCACTACCAAGGTGTCGTAGACTGGTAGTACTTAATTAATTTAATCCTTTCGTGGTGGATTTTGATCTAATTTCGGACAATTTCCATTGTTATGTTGTTTATTTTCTCCACCACTCGATTTCCAAGCTCTTGTGGTCATTATTTCTTTTATGGCTATTTCAGGTCGGTGGATGTACGATTATCGGATGATTTTTTAAGGACAGATTTCTTTAGCACCCTTGGAATTACTAGAGGTTGCAAAGCAAGTGCGTAATTGCGATTTTTATGTGCAGTCTTAATTTGGTAAGGTAAACAAAAAATTTAGTGTAGATTTTTTAATCATCGGGACATTTTTGGCAATGCTAATGGTTTTGTGCAGTCTAGTATCGCGTGTTTATATTGAAAGAAAACCTTTGAACTGGGCTTAGTACAATCCATCCATTGATATCGCCCCCCCCCTCTTCCTCTCTCTCCGCTCTACCCGCCTCCTAATGTATAAAATTTGATTTATTGTCTTTTGAATAAATATAATTCTCTCTCACCTCTTTCCTCTCTCCTTCTCTCCAGACACATTATAAAGGTAAGGTTAACATGGGAAGCTCCCGTGCCATAGAGCACAAAGCAGAGGAATGGGTTCAAAGCGTAGATTATTGCCTTGTTTTGCATTTTATTTTTCTCTCTCTTCTCTTGTTTTTTCCCTCCTCCAGTTTGTTTCTCAATGCCTCCTCCACTGCTCCCGGCCAAGAGAGACCTTGGAATAATCATGGGCGTTGCGGCGGGGTGGAGGAGGGGTGGAATCTCCTCCCCTTCTCTTCACCTGTGAATGCAAAAGCCTTGTCCCCCTATCCGGCGTACCGGCGTTTCTTTTGACAAACGATCGCCTCCCGAACATGCTTTATTTTGTCATTCAAGATTCAACCCAAAGCCCTCCGACCCTTTTCACATAATAGATACTGATGGCCCCGATGTTTGGCCACTACACTGGGTTCGGGTGCGACGTTTACCGACAACCACGAGAAAACTATCTCCGGCGTTGACTCAATGGCCGTTTACCTTTATGGCCCCCAACTAATCACTCGACGGCTCCTGAACAGATTACCAGACATCACGTTTTTCACGCAAGTCCCACAATTCACCTGCGATTAACCCAAAACATACCCCAACTCCAGTTCTTCTAACGAGTATGACCGAGTACCAACACTACTCCCGAGTTTCCGGTGGAGAAATCCTCTTGCAAGTAAGCTCCTCTTCTTGGATCCCGTTCATCACAAGTAGTGATGTGCCGCGTCGCCTACTCACTCTTCATCTATCTCGACCTTAGAGTTATCTTCATCACAACAAACCCGGGTTCACCGGAAGAACTCCCCAAAAATTTTTTGGATTCACTCCGGTCCCGCTAATACCTGACCTTTGCCAACAAACCAGTCACCGGTCCATTCCGATAAAGCATAGTACAACTAATACTCTGGGGGTCGAGTTTCTTTTCCTTGGGCAACACTTCACCGAATGCTTGCCTTACGAATGGGATTTCTCGAAACAGCTACCTTGTCGATGTAAGCCAAAAACTATCTCCCAGGACCAATTCCTCTCATCTTTCGCTGTTTCTCGTAAAATGAAGCTTCTGAAACTAGCCGATAACAAGTTCTCCGGACAGTTGCCGGGTAGTTCAAGCTGCCGAACCATCGGAAACGTGACCTAAGAAACACTTCTTCACTAAAATCGGACCCCCGCTTTTGCCGGATTTTGTTAAAGAAGAAGATTCCGACTTTCAATGAACTGCATTTTGGGTCTTCCGGATCAGAAATTCAGAGGTCGATGTTCTTTCTGCTTTTCTTCTCCAAACCCTAGCTCTTTGTCCGACGTAAAATTGTCCCCGTTCCGTTCCTTGCAAGATATTGGTACTTGACCTGCTAATGGTGGATCGCGCCAACAACGTACTCAGCCAGCATCTTTTCCTGTAAAAACCTATGATGCTTCTAGTCCTCAGCATTTCTAGCCCTTTTTTATATTCAATCTTTCTGTTGATGTTTTATTACATTTAAGTGGTATATTAAGTTTTAAGCAATTAAGCCTTAATTTGTCATTACAAATAATTCTTAAAATCTAAAACTTGTTATTCATTTATTGACATAAAACATAGTAAATCTCTCAATTTTATATTAATAAATTCTAAAAGTCATTTTTTTTTTGCGTGATTTGAAATTAAATTGCTTATCGAGTCAAATTGCCGTGATTCGTTTGTTTTGTTGAGCATGTGTGGTTTGTTTTACTCAAATGGTCAAATCGGTACAAGTATTCGTATTTAATTCTGAAATCATGTTTAGGTAAGACAAAGTTATCCGGAGAGAAGTTGTGGATAACAATGTCTATTATTGGAATTCAATGATTTGTTTAATATATTTTATAATAAAATAAAATGATTAATTTAAAAAATAGTTTATAAATATGGTAGGTATTCGCCCCCCCTTTTTTATGTGTTTTTGGTCGAGAGACGCCGAGGCTAAGTTTCGTAGTCCGATCTGAGTCCTCTCAATGTCAATGACATTCAACCGTTTTCCAAAGGTATGTATATTCTAATGCATGATTTCGTTCTTTTCCGTTAGTTTTTTTGTTTTGTCCTGTTTCATCCTTGTTCAATTTTGAATTAAAACCAAATCATTGGTTGCAATCAGCGTATGGAGGTTGATCTACGAGTCGTGATGCTTATTGTTCTTCCTCTTCGTGAACGACTACACAGTGAATTTGTTGTGTAGCATGTCGTGACATTGGTGGGTGCCAACTAAGGGATGGGCATGGTCCGGTTTTAGTCCTGGTTTTTGAGAGACCATGACCAGACCACTAAATGCGGTTTCCAAACTTTTTTGCACCAAAACTAATTTTTTCCCAGAAAGACTAGCAAGTGATCTTGGTTCTGGTCCTCCCAATTAGAAAAGAAAAATTTCATACCCTTTTTTTTCACTAATCACTTGCACCCCAATGATTACCTAAATATATCAGTTCTGCTCTAAATCCAGTTTTTTGTTTTTTTTTTTTTTAATTGTTGTCCAATTTTATAGGGAAAAAAAGGTACTACAATCACTAAAACAAACCGATATGAGTCCTCACTGTGAGCAACTAGTTTCTGAGTTTTCCACCATTCACATTTCACCCCTAATTCCAGAAAAACAAAAAAAAAGTTAGAAAGTCCACTATGAGCGACCGGCCCGGATAGTTCATGATTCCACTGTGGATACTCTTAACTTCAACTGTGAGTACTCTTCCATCCATTGCTAAGTTCTAAAAAAGTAAATCATTTCACTGGTGCCACTGTGAGCAAACCAATGATGTTCCCAGTCTCACGATTCAAGTACAAAAAAAGAAAAATACATAAATAGTAGACTATGAGAAAGAAATAACAAAACCTGTAGTTTGAAACTACAGTCTGCTCCGGGAGGCAACATACAACAGCGCTTGGCGAGAGGAAACCGACACAGCGACTTCGGCGAGAGGCAACAACAGCGAACTTCGCGAGACACGACGAGGTGAGGGCGAGGGCTAAGGCGAGAGATGGTGGACTACGATTGTTGGAAGCAAATACGAAATAGCGAAGGACGAGGTGAGAGCGGGACTACATGTGCGTGGAAGGCTTCGACGTTTGTAGCCTTTAGGGTTAACTTCCCATGTGCTGGTTGATTGTTTACCTCGATTTTTGTCCGTTAAAACTGAGAATTAACCACAGATTTTCATTTCGAAATAACAAACTGAATCTGTTAATTTTTCCCTAAGACCCCGCCCAAACCGGCCAATAATAGCTCGGTTCTGGGGGTGGGTCCGGTTCCTGTTCTTATTAGTTCTTGCTCACTGCCCTGTGCTAATCCACGAGTCTGCTACATGTTTGGCATTGTGGCCCTACCCGCCTTGTGGGGGCCCACCATTTCTACTTTCTAGAGTTGTTGTGCTATCTTTTTGTGTGGGCGTTTCAGCCATTTTTCCTTGACCTTGATTTTGATGTTTTTTCTTCCTTGAGCTTTTTGGGGCGATGTTGTTTTGAGTATGGTTTGTTCATATATTGTCAAAGCTTAGATTTTGTAGCATCGACAAAGTTTGTCTTTTTGGGTCATTTCTTCAATGTGAGTTTTCCTATTCCTATTAACCAAAACTATCAATTTATTCCTTGAGTTTTTGAAGGGATTTTGAACGTCGTGTAGTGTTTTAAGTTTCTCGAGATTTTATGATTTCGGTATGTTTTCCTAAGATGTCGTTTCGGCTAGGGTCGAAATATATAGTCATCGAGGTTGAGGTTTCCTGTGTTGGAACTGCATAAGCATCACGGTTTTTGAAAACTCTTCTTTTTGTGAGATATCATTATAAAAAACTATGCATGTCTTGTTTATAACATGTCATTTTTTTATACTGAATAGATGTTAGTTTATACAGTATTTTACACATGCATGAGATTTTATTTCATTAAAGTATAGACAATATATCGATTACCAATTTTATACTACATGTACGCCCATGTTTTACTTTACGTCCTTTTCTTTTATATACATGCATGTCATTCATAAAAGATAATATACGATTATATGCAGTGGACTCCTCTGATGTTGTTGGTTGTTAATCTAGGCCCCGCCGAGTTCATAACAGATCGTCATTTTACTTATCTATAACTAACTAATTTTTTTTATGTTAAATCTAGTTGACCAAATTAAGGAGTGTGGCCAAACCGATCAGAAAAAAGAACAAACCAAATTCGAGATTTTTGTCTTGTTCAGATCGATTTCCTAAGTTTATGAGAATTGGAAAAAATTTGGTTCGGTTTCAGTTCTAATATCTAGGAATCGGACCGAACCCAAAAACAATTAAAATAAATTAACTGAAAACAGTTGTTTAATAATATTTAAGAAATCATCCAATAAAACATAATTTATGATCAAAATTAAGCTTAATTGAATTATTGACTATGAATCTGCCTAAGTGACTAAATAATAGTTATTAAATTATTAAATATTACCTAATTAGCAGTAGAATTTGAATTGTTGCGGTTAGTAATTCAAGTTTGTAGAATTATATCTAATTAATAAATAATATTATTGAATGTCTAATATCATTAGTAATTATTATTTTCTAATTAATATTTGATATTTATTAGAACTTCTGTTTTTGTATTTTTAAGAATAGTAATTAATTTAAAAAATTTGAACCAAAATTGACGGTTTTGTTCCAGTTCGGTTTCCTCCCACTTGGATTGCGATTTTGGGTCTATTTTTTAAGAACAAAAAAAGTCGATTATAGTGTTAGGTTCGCTCTAAAATAAACCGAACCGATTGACTTTGTCCACCCTCCCCAATTAAGTAAAATTAGTTGGGTGAAAAACGTCGCAATATACCAAAATAGGACAAAATTATATTTTTTCCTCTCAGATTGTGATGTTTTTTAATCTGTTGAAGGTTTCAATGTAATTCATTGTTGGTCATTGTTTCCTTTTCCATATTGATAATTAATAATTACAAAATAGGAAATGTACACTCATGAGAATCATTTACGTTGAGAGTGCACAATGATCTCTGCAAATCAATCATTTTCCTTTATTTTTTATTTATTAGTTTATGTATGTTATATATTATGGCTGGGTTTTTAGAAGGGACACAGTGAGATAGAAGGACCATTTTGCTGATTCATATGATACCATGTGGGTGCACCACTTTGAGTGATTTCCGTACATACTTAGGAATATGTTACATGTGTTTATATAATAAGTCTTCTTAAGTTCAATTTTATATTTTTCATCCGTTTACCTTTTAATAAGTAATTATATAAATTAATAAATATAAATACTAAATTTTTGACGATATTTTGCATATTTTTTTTTTACTTACATCTTCTGAAATAGAAAATAATCGTCCCATAATACTAATTCAAATTCAAAATGGTTAATTTATTCACGCACGAACTTCAAAAAATTCATTATGCTTGACCTCAAAACTAACGAGTGACCTATTTGACCGAAACATTACACATGGAAAAATATCAAACAAAAAGGCTATTTGGGAGGTCACACAGAATAAATCGCCTCAAAAATTCAAAAATTTTTTTACTAAGTGTGTAACACAACACTTTTCATTTTAAAAAAACTAAAAAAATGAATAATAAAAATGATAGATATTACACCTACATTTATGGAACAAAAGTACTAAACTCACTTCTAGAAAAGGGTTAACGTTGGGTAGTTTTTTGCCCCAGTTGTCCACGATAAAGTTCAAGTTACTAGATGCTTTAAACTTTGTCTTGTCTCTTCTCTTGAATTAGGATCCTCCTCTAACAAAACTTTCAAGAGGAAGCAAAGGATATGATCCTATTTTTGTTAAAACAGCTTCTATGTTTTGTAACGCGTTTGTTGGTTTTCCCCATATTTTAAGTGTGTTTTTTTTGATGTTATTTATTTTTTCTTTGTTGTGTTTTTTTGCTTCATCGTGCAGGTTTGACATCGCAAGAAGGCGGCTGAATAACAGGGTAGATGTGTTAATACCAATCATTTGGTATAAATCACATCCATTGAAATAAACCCCGAAATTCCTAACACGTTTCAAGGTATCTTATCTTTACTAGCCTTTTCACCTACTAATGTATTGCTCTTTTTTGCAGGTGATGACTAATGGAGCACGTGGAGCGCTAATAGATCAGTTGGAATGAAGCCGACTCCACAAGATATTATTAAACCCAACACATTTTGCCAGGAGCTGGAGAAGAAACTTTCCCAAAACACATCATTGAGCAAGTAGTACGTAGAAGAGAGAATTTATCTAGTCTTTCCTTTGCAACTCTAGTAAATCAATTACCTCTATTGTCTTAGGCAAATTTTGGGCCTGTTTAACTTATTGTTTAGTATCTTTCATCACATGCATTATAGGTACTAAGGGGTTGTTGTCGCGAAAATCAAGCATCTTTAATTATTGGACTTTTTTCAAAAATGGCCATCAATCTGCACCTTCAAGGAATATTGGCTACTTCGACAGTCTTGTCCCCTTATTACAAAAAGTGTCATTCTTGAATATTGTACCAACATTTCGGCTTTTCAGAATAGGCTGATCGTGAAATTTGGATGTCATTTTCTTTTCTTGGTCAACCAAATCCGCATTACCGAGAGGTCGGTACGGACTTTTCTGAGCGCGTGCCCCAACATAGCCGTTTCTTGAGCTCGTCCTTTCAAAAGGAAAGGCACCCTCTTCCATTGGGAAATCAGGCCTGAAGATCCATTTCGCCTCGTCAGAAGGTTTTCAACAGCAAACTTACCATCAAGAAGTCATCTCCACGATCAAGGATGCTTGAGCACACTACACAAATAGAGATCAAGACCAATGATCTTTTCTTTTTCTTTTTTATGTCCAACCTAGCCCTTAGTTGCCCTAGCATAGTAGCATTTTTTTTTAAGACATGTGTTTGTTCAGTTTTTTTTTTTTTTTTTTTTTTTTATCAATATTTAAGATTATTCAAGAACTACTCTCGAGCCTTAATCATTACAAGGTAATTGCCTCGGTTGTAATTTACTTCCGAGAGAGTTTCACCCTCCATTGCTTCTAATCTGAGTTGCTTGAGAACCTCTTATACTCACTTTCTGCAACTTGGCTAAGACTTGTTCTAAGACCTTAGACAGAGAGAAAGTGAGCCAAATCGATCATGTGTCCCCGTTGTAATCTTCCTTGGAAGGTTACATAACCCGGAGGCTGCACCAAGTTGCCATCTCGGAACCATTACGATCACCTTTGGTAAACTTTTTTTTCTCATATATTTTTTTTTCCTTCACCCACGGAATTGTAGGGTTTAATTTTAACGTCATCATGCCAACGTCTCCTCTTAATTTCATTACCATGGAACTCCATGGGTTGTTAAGTTTCTCCCTTGATAATTTTTGGTGTTTCTCGGATTGAGCCAAGAGCACCACTTTCTCAACCATCCGTCATCAACTACTTTTTTTTTCTTTGCGGGTCCAAACCTACATACCGGTCTGACGGTGTTTTTATTGCCATCTTGTTTACTCGTGGAGAAATAAATTTAAGAAATGATAAGGAATGGCTACCTCAGAAGCGAGGTCGAAAGCCATATTGATAGCTCAAACAGATGGATGATAAATGGGATCGTATAGAAGAGCTCTTCCGAGCGGTTCCTCAGCTCATAGCGGATGTCACTCTTCCTCTGATCAACTCATCGTACCTCACAAGAATCTGGTTGGATAATTCCCTTCTTCATCTGATCCAAACGGTAAGCCCAGGCACTACCAACCGAGCTTGGGGTTGTGAAACAATTGGACCCCAGCCAAGGTTAAATGATTGACCCATGTTCATAAACTGTTCCGATGGGGAGGCACATTCTTTTCATCGACGCTACGATAGGCCGTTCCACTCCATTTTTTTTTGTCATGATGATAACTTTTAAAAGAATAGAGTTCATGTTTGAGGGCGCCTGCAATAAACGAGATGGGCCGATTCCACTCCCGCCCCCACACGCCCCCCTCTCCACTCCCGAGGACCAGTGTATACGTTTGATGTTCTGTGTTCGGCACCAAGGTTGGGATGCCTTCTCTCCAGTTAACATCCCTTTGTTGGATGAGAAGAGTTGGGAGTCTTGGTAACACGGCAACGTACCTCAGACTACCCAATACACACTAACAACAAGCCCAGGTTATCTAAGATTTTTGACTGGCAAGCTTGGACTATTTTGATAATCATAGAATACGAACCTCCAATTAAATGGTACTATGTTAAACTTGCTTGGTCAACGATTTAGGCCAAAAAATTTAATCAGTTCAGAACTCCTCATGGGCTTACACCAATTGGGCAGCAGTGAAGAATATGAGACCATTTCAAGATTTTAGCTTACTCCGTATCATAGGAAATGAGAACGCGAGGCCGTCAGTAGGAGCATTTATAAGGTATTTCCCACTGACTTGCAGGATGACTGCGGATTATACGGTCCAAATAATGTGTCTTAGGCTTTAATGCTATATATGAAAATTATGGAATTGTGAAAACAAGATGGAAATTAAGAGGATCCAGACGCAACACCGGGAACCCAGGCCCACGTTATCCGGGCAACAAGGTGAAATACGCAGTTCAAGTACTTCTTTTTTTATGCTCAATCCTCCACTAGAATCTGTAAAACAGGGTCGTGGTTCAGAGCTGACCCTGATGTAGGCTGAAACCTGTTCGCACCGTGAAGCAAATTTGTGCTTTTGTTTGCGAGAGCGTTGGGATCCAACCACCGCTGTAAGGGCTACTAGAGATTAATGGCTAAAGACTTCTGGCTTCCATGGCTTTAACCACCTGAGTACTCTTCTTATTTGACTTGGGGGAAAAAACTTCAACAGGAATATCCAAGTGTATTGTCCCACATAAGTCTTTCGCCATATCGCCCTCATTGTCACAAAATTAGGTTGAAAGAAAGACACTCGGCTGCGCTCACATCCCACCTTACCGGTACCCGCATACTCAAAAACATAATTGAAAAACTTCTGATGATATGATAACAACAGGGTTCATTCATCGTGCAGTCAGAGTCCCGTTCCTAGCCCGGTTACTCTTGGTTGAGGAAAACGAACGTGGAGCAATTTTGTTGTGGACGATATGAACCTCAATAACTCAACGTTCTTGATAAATTCCTCTTTCTCTATTATTGAAGAATACTTGACAAGCTGCATGGTCAAAATACTTTTCTAATTTGAACTTGAGGAGTGAATACCACCAAATACGTATGCAAATGTGCAGAAATTAGAGAAGACAGCTTTTCAAACTCATGAGGGCCTCATACGATTCAGTGCATGCATTTTGGCTTAACTAATGCTTCGGCTACCTTCCAGTCCCTAATGACTTCCACGTTATGGAATTTCCCTCAATGCTTTGTTCTCGTTTTGCTGGATGATCTCTAGTGTATAGTCCCAAACCGGATCCCAACATTATGGAGATCTACGCTCCTTTTTGGGACGTCTCCAGATGAACTTTTGGTTGTAATATTAAGAAATGGGGCATTCTTTTAATATGGTTGACTACTTGGGCCACTCCATTAACTCCTTGTGTAGCAGCAGAGGATGACAAAGTGCAATAGTATGCTAAGCATGGCCTACCCCTAAATGTATAAAAGACTTTTCATGGGAGTCTTCATAGGAATTCGAGAGGAAGAGAATAAAAACAGAGACTTTATGTGCACACCTTTTTTTAATTATCCTTTCAAAAGGAAATGAAGTGGCTGATATAGCCTTACAAAAAACTAACTCCCTAAGAAAATCTCAACTAACATGGAGATTATTATTCATACGTTCAGAACATCGAGAAACACATAAAACTGTTAATTACTTAGTCAAGTTTGATTAGTTCTCAACACCCTCACTTAATTCAACCTACAAACAACCAAGCTGAGATCGTAGCTAACATGTTTTTCTCTAGAGAGATTTTGAAGAATGTTCTGCAACTTGCTCCTCTGTATTGTGTAAGATAAACCAACTTGCCCTTCAACTACAATTTCTCTGATGACGTGACACGAAGACTGATATGCTGGTTCTTCTATGGAAGCGGTAGTTTTTATCATAAAAATGGCTGCTTTATTAGCAACAAAAGATCTGATTGCATCTTTTTGTTCATGACCAATTTCTTCAAGAATTCTTCGCATCCATACTCCTGACATGCGGCGACTTGCCAGCTATATTTTCACCCTCTGAGATGACAAAACTATTGTGCTTGCTTTTTTGCGCTCCCAAGTGGCACTTGAAACAGATTGAATGTATAACCTGTTGTACTCTTTCGATCTCCAAGCACACCCGACCCAATCGCTATTATAAGCCAATTATTTAAATTTAGCAACTTGACCTGTTACACAGACTGAATCATTGTCCAGCAATGTACGCAATAATCCTTTTTTGCTGCTGCTCCAGATGATGCTTTGACGGAGAATGCATAAATCTTGAAATTACCCCCACCGAATAAGCAATATATGGTCCGGGTGGGAGTTAAATATATCAAACCTCCACTAAGCTTCTGAAATATGTTCCATTAGCTAGTTCAGTTTCGTTGTTAAGTTGCAATTTTCTCATTCGAATTCATTGGTGTAACTGCAACTTACAATTGAGCATGTTAAACCTCTTAAGAAGATCAGTAGCATATTTCTTTTGATGGACAAAAATCCCATCATCAGCTTGATTCACTTCCAAACCAAGACAATAGCTCAAATTACCTAAATCTCACATCTCAAATTGTTCTTCATACAAACTTTGAATTCTTAATAAAACAGGAAGAACCCAGGTAGATAATATCACCTACCTATAAGCAAACAAGAGGAAAATTATTACCAGCTTTCTTCAAATAAATTGTGGGTTCTATTTTTGCTTCTCTTAAAGTCATTTTCTTGAAAATAAGAATCAATCTTGTTGTACCATGCATGTGGGGCTTGCTTTAAGCCATAAAGAGCCTTTTTCAACCTGTGCACCTTTCTCTCTTCACCATACAACAAAGCCTTCAGATTGAGTTACATAAACTATAACACCTGAGAATTTTTCTTCTAACGTACGTAGCATTAGATTGATCCTAGGGTTATGGTGTGTTTGGAGTTTGGTGTTTTAAGTGAAAGTGGTAGGTGTGGGTTAATTAAATTATTCTCGGGAGTTTCGGTGGAGGGGTTAGACCGAGGGTGAGGTGAGAGATTTAACGAAGTTTCGATATGGCTGAATGTACGGGAGTTAGTAATGTTTTAATAGGATAGATAGATTATTAGTATATATTATTATTATTATTATTATTATTATTATTATTATTATTATTATTATTATTATTATTAATTAAACAACATAATGGCTCGAAGCCATTCTGTTGTTCGTGTCCTCGAGCGCCTCGAGCGCCGATGACCGAACAAAAGGAGGAGACCGCGAGCGGCGATCGGCGCTCTGTTCATCGGCGTTTTCCAGCGTTCTCCTGCCAGACGACGGCGGCGAGCAGATTCTGGCCGTCTCAACGCAAAAACCGACGGGTAAGCTCGATTTTGCCCTGTTTTTTGGTTCGGTTTGAGGCCGTGAGTAACGAGCCAGATTGGCTCCGATCACCGGCCGATTTTGGTTGCTTCCGGCGTGGGTTTGGTGGACCCTTGGACCGGCTATGGTCGCCTAGCCGTGAGGAGCCCTATTAGGGCAAATTCAGCAAGCCCGATTTGGGCGTTTCGGTTTTGCTGAGTGAAGCCTCGGGATTTTTAGGTAGGTTTAATGCTAATTGAGGGTATATGTGGTTGATTGGTTTAGGAAACGGGTGAGAATGGATGGAAAACCGAGATGAGGGAATTTTCGGTTAAGGGGCAGAATCGGGTTTTGCCCTTTTGACCTAGTTGTGGCTGTTGTTTTAAAAATCCTTTTGGACAGGTTAAACTAGGTTATTAGAGGAGTACGTGGCCGCTGGAATCGTTGATTCCAATAACCAACGCGAAAGTACGCATGTCTGAAGTTTTGGGTCAGTTTTTACCGAACCCAAATTAGTCCTAGCCCGTTTAATTAGGGTTAGTTGGATTATGCTAGAAATAGTAGTGTGAGCTTAACATTAATTAAAGTTTGAATATGTGTCGTAGGTCGAGCCGTAGATGGCAGGGAACGAGAATCCTCAGCGAGCTAGGATTCCAGGTAAGTAGCGGATGTGTGTTGTTGCTCGAGCCTACACCATAGAACGGTAGGGATTGTTTGCTTATTTGTTATGTTTTGATTTGTGTCATGCATCGTGTGTCATGCATCATTGTTTTCTAACTCCGAAACCACGTGTTTTGTATGTTTGGGTGGTGAGGATGAAATGTAATTATAAGAAAATTGATATGCAACTTGGTCTCGAGTGAATAGTCTCGTGGGGCAAGTGGCTCGTTGAGCACCCCACGAGGGATTTTACTAGAGATGCTTGCTAATTTACGTAATGTGTCGTGAGTATGAGTGCCTCGATATGTTCGTGCTTGAAGGCACAATGAGGATTCTACGATCGATTGGGGAAGATTCGTTGGCCGTCCCAGATTGTTTAGGATGTGTGCCTCAGATATTGCTCCGTGGGTCAAGGTGTGGCCGTCTTGGATTGTGTTGGGACGTGTGCCTACTTGATTCACATGCAAGTGAAAGATAAATGCAACCTGAATGAAAAAAAAAAACAAGAGTATGTAGAAACTGCATCCTAGGGTTGAGTCGAGCATGCATTGTTTAAGTGCATTTTTCCCCTACTTACTAAGCATAAGGCTTACTTTTGTGTTCTATGGTGTAGATGGTGACGTGTTACAGGTGAGCTAGACTAGGGAGCCAGAATTAGGCGGCAGTCGGTGGCACACGGGGAACGCCGGTGCGGGCAGTTGTCCGGGGCACCTCGACCATGGTCTTCGGGGATGTGGGGCTTTGTATTTTGGTAGTTTATTGTAGATTTCTGTTTATGGAAATGATGGGAAATCATAACTCTTTTTGGTTGATATTTGGAAAGTTATAGTTAAGTTAAGGGTGATGTGTCACCCTATACTGTGGATTTTCTTCACTTAGTGATGTTAGTATTATAGTTTCCCTCTTTACTGCTATTTGGAGATTTCGTATGCTGGATAGTGAGTGGATAGTTGAGTAAGAGTATTCTGGATCTGGTTGAGGATTGATTCGTTTGCAGGTACCTAGCATTTTGGATGCGCCATTTTCATGCGTTACTTTGTCGAATTTTCGGGGAGGACGCCGTGGTGCTTAACGGTTAGGATTAAGGGAAATTAGTGAGTCTAGGCAGCTAAGTATGACATAAGAGAGCTTCAGGAGACTTAGCTTTAAATTCCGCTGTGTCCGTTTTTTTATATTTGGTGTTTATAAAAATTATCGGGGTTAGAGTGAGCCAAGTAGCGCACCGAGCCAGGGTGGGTTCGGGGGCGTACAGATGGTATCAGAGCAAAGTGGTCGAGTCGTTCAAAGGATTAACCCGACAATGCCGGCCGCCGTGCAACGTGCTTCACCGACTGTAAGTATTTCTTTACCTTTAGTTAGTTAGCTGAGATTCGATTGTTAGCTTGTTTAGGATTAGAATGAAAATATCGAGTACCCGGGACAACCTCGGTGGATCCCATGAGCCAACTTATAGACGTAGTGAACTGATAGTTCGAATAGCTAGGAATTTATTGGAAAGACGAACTGAAAAGGTAACATCCGTAGGATAGATAGAAGTAGAATTGAGCATAGAGAGATTAGGGAATCTTAGGTTAGGAATGTAAGTCTGATACCCTAGGAATGTGAGAAAAGGAGGGATGGTCGACCCGAGTTGAGTGTAAACGTTAGCCTGAGTAGAAGTGATAGTCGTTAAGAAAAGTGTGAGTTGTGTCCTAGTATAAATGGGTGAGGACATGGTGGGTTGAATGCAAGGCGAGACAGACCTTAGAATAAGGGCTCTAAGCAACTTAGGATGATTGTAATGATGATACACATAGGATTTGTTTCCCTTAGAGAGTTACATCTTATGTGAGATAAGATTGGGATAGATAAACTTGGGACCTAGTTAGGATGTGTGTAGATGTAAAAGTGGTATACTTTAGAATTATGTAGAGTGCGAAGTATTTAAATGTAGATTGTATTCGAGTGTCTAGCTTAAGTAATTGTTAAGGGGATTTTGAGAATTTGAGACAATAATCGGTATTCGGTGGGGGATTCTAATGGAGGGGAGCCTAGCCTAAGTTAGAGGAAGTTGTAAGTTTGATTGATTGTCAAATTAAGTGAGGTTAACAATGGTAGGGACTATTGAGTGTTAATTGAGTGTTAAGAGGTATAGTTAGAATGACCCAAACTAGAGTCATAGAGAGAGTAGAATTATGAAGAGTAAGAGTCGAGTCGTGAATGTGGCAATGATGATTAGTTGTGGAGTGAATGATAAGCCATAGAAAGGTAACGTTAGAATATGATATATTAGTAGAGATCATATAGGGGTGTTGTATTACTCAATTTCAGGGATGAAAAGTTAGAGATTTACTTAGAGTTAGGAAACCAATAAATATTGAGGTATTAAAGGATCAAAGAAGATGCATGCAAGTTGATATTCGTTAGGAAAAATGGTTGGACCTTAGGGTATAGGTACTATCTTAGTGGATTACTCATCCGAGGGCGAACGAGGATGCTTAAAAGTTTTCAACCGGCATGGTATAGGATAATTAAAGTTGTTAATAAGGAGTGGATATGCAGTGTTTTTGGTGTTACTCGACCTAGGATTGTGGAGCCAAATGTATAAAGGTTTGGAATAACTTAGAAATAGATTTGGACGGACTTAATAAAGAAAGAAGTGATGAGATTAGTTAACTATGAGAGAGAGTTAGGATAAGAGAGTTAGCCATTAGAAATTGAGTATTTCGTATGAAGTTGAGAACTTAGAGGATATTGAGAATTAAATTGTAAAAGTTTGAAAGTATAGGTGAGGATTGATTAAGTTAAAGTTAATAAAATGTGTAAGAGTACATAGTTATGAAAGTTAGACTCAGTTATGCGTTTGAACTATGTTAGTGGGTGAAGAGTGAGAAGTGAGGTAAGTGAGAAGATTAGTAAATTCTAATGGAGGATATTGGATAGGAAGGGCACGAAGATTATACTAAGGAACTTAGAGTAGGGTTAATTCGGGAGAATTTGGAAGTTTTAATTTGAAATTTTTGTGGTCGAAATGAAGTGCGTAAACATCATTTAGGGTGTCAAGTGTAAAGTCAGGAAAGAGTTAGTTTAAACTTAAGGCTTTGAGAGTATTTGGTGATAACTGACTGAAGTAATAGTTGGATAAATTGAGTTTAGTGATCATAAGTTTGAGAATTTATCATATACCTTGAAAGAATAGTTGTAGTGAGAGCTTGAAATACATGGATAGTGTTAGGGTGATTAATGAAATATCGTGATTTCTCGAGGTAAGTTAGTATAAGAAATGGGAGTGATAAATTAGAAAGGAGATGATAAGTAGAAGAGAAATTGAAATTGAGGACTCAGGGTAATAAGTTTATTAGTAGGTTTAGTGTTACGCTATTGAGATAGCTTTGGAGATCTGAGATAGTTATGTAAGTATTCGACCGACACTGAATTAGAAAAGTAAATGACTAGGTGAACTTACTTAGGAAGATTTAGGGCTGTGGATTACACAATAGGTATTTCAGCCAAACGATGTTAACTATTAGGATGAATAAGTTTGCTCTGTCTTGAGAAATTTACTA
This sequence comes from Begonia masoniana, assembly GCA_022432975.1. Classification (NCBI taxonomy): domain Eukaryota; kingdom Viridiplantae; phylum Streptophyta; class Magnoliopsida; order Cucurbitales; family Begoniaceae; genus Begonia; species Begonia masoniana. Next base: position 23,672,852 of record CM039506.1, on the reverse strand, counting down.
GGTGACCAAGGATTTAAGTTGAGAGTCTTCAAGGGGGTGAAGACAGTGGGCATTAAGGATATGCTGTACACCATTTAGAGTATCGTGTGAAGAGTTAGTCATGATCTAATAATTTATAGAGGTTAGTAAAAATTGAGGTAATAAGTGTACTCATTAGTATCTTAGGATTATCGATTGGGTATCATAGAGAGTTTTGTAGTGGTTTCTTCTACGTGTTTGATAGACACGAGAGTAGAAAGATAGAATTTTTATAATTAAACTTACCGAAGAAAAACTAAGTTTTTAGGAACTTAGTGAAAGAGGTTTTGAGAATATAGTGACGAGTGCGTAGTTAAAAAAGTCAATGGACGTATAAGTGTGGAAATATGAAGTGTTATGTGGGAAACTTTGGATACGTGGGAATTTTGGTTTCTGGTAGATGATGAGATTGAAATTGTAGGAGTTTCAAGATTAGCATTCAACAACCAAAAAGTTATGGTAGTGATAATGTTAGAGTAACTATCTCCAACAAATTTTAGACAAAATTTTTGTAAGAGGTAGATGTAACACCCCCGAGAATTTTTTTTTTTCCTCTAGACGTACGTAGCCATGAGATTGATCCTAAGGGTTTGGTGTGTTTGAGTTTGGTGTTTTAAAGTGAAGTGTTCGGAGTGTGTGTTAAATTAAATTATTCTCAGGAAAGTTTCCACGGTTGGGGGGAAGGGGTTAGAGCCGAGGTGAGGTGAGAGATTTACCGAGGTTTTCAATATTGCTGGAATGTAACGAGAGTTAGTAATGTTTTTAAACTAGAGATAGATTATTATATTATTATATTAATTAAAACAAACATAATATCGAAGCCATTCTGCTGTTCGGTTCGACACGCTCGAATGCGTGCGATGACGCCGAACAAAGGGATGGAGCAACCGAGCGGCGATCAGCAGCTCCCCTGTTCAATCGCGTTTTCCCCACGTTTCTCCCTCAACCGCGGCCAGACGAGAAGCGGGCGACAATTCTGCCCGTCTCCTCCGCGCACAAACCGACGTGTAAGCTCGATTTTTTGCCCTGTTTTCTCCTCGTTCGTTTTGGGCCGTGTAGTAACGAGCCAAGATTTGCTCCCGATCACCGGACGATTTTGGTTGCTTCCCTTCCGTCTTGGGTTTGCCGGGACCCTTGTATCCCTATGGTCGCCTATCCTGAGAAGCCCTATTTGGGCAAATTCAGGCAAGCTGATTTGGGCGTTTCAGTTTGCTGAGTGAATCCATTTCCTTTGGGATTTTTAGTTAGGTATGCTATTGAGGCTGTAATGTGGGTTGATTGGTTAGAAATGTTTAATTGATGGGAAAATTCTAGATGTAGGAATTTTCCGGTTGGGGCAGAATCGGGTTTTAGCCCTTTTTTGACCTAGTTGCGGCTGTTTTTGTTTAAATTTCCTTTTTGGCAGGTTAAACTAGGTTTATTAGATGAGTACGTGGGCCGCTAGAAGTGTTCGATTCCGATTAACCAACGCTAAAGTTACGCATGTCTGAAGTTTTGGGTCCGTTTTTTCTACCGCCCCCAAATTAGTGACCCTTTTAGTTAGGTTTTAGTTGGATTAGGCTAGAAATAGTAGTTGACAAATTAATGAAAGTTTGAATATTTGTCGTAGGTCGAGCCGTAGATAGGAGCGTGCACGGAATTCGAGTAAAGCCTTCAGCCTGAGGCTATGCTCAGTTGACCGGATAATGGCTAGCGGATGGGTGCTGGTTTTGCGCAGTCGAGGCGTACCGACCGTGGAAGTATGTAAGAGTTTTGAGGTTTGGAACGTTTTGGATATTGATAGTATGATATAGATTTGTAGGATGTTTGTTTTTTGAAAATTCTGGAACTGTTTGGTGTATAGTGTCTTAAATGATTAGTAAACTGTATTGTACTGTTTAGGTTCGGTACGGATATGCTCCCGAGTTTTAGAGCATCCCGACGTCGTTTTTAGAAAGTCTTATCGCAATTAGAGTATCGTGTTATTGTAAGTCTGAATGGTAATTAGTAGCGAATGATAGATATAGAAGTTGATTTCAGATTGTTATTTGATGAAGTGTTGCTCTCTGGAATCGAATTCCAGAGAGCATATGGGATGAAATAAAGGGTCGTTGTGCTCTCTGGAAGTTCAGATTCCAGAGAGTACTTAGTGGGAAAGTAAAACAGAACAGAGGAGAAAAAAAAAAAAGGAAAGGATCGCTGCATAAAGTGCAGCGATCGATCTCTGCAAATTGCAGAGATCGATCGCTGCAATGTATATAGAGTGCAGCGATCGATCTCTGCAATTGCAGAGATCGATCCCTGCAATGCATATAGCATGCAGCGATCGATCTCTGCAATTCGCAGAGATCGGTCGCTGCCTCTCTTTTGTCAGCAGGGACGGTTTTGCCCTCCCAATGTTTATTATGTTTTATTAGTTTTAATTGATTTAATTTAATGTTTTAAAAGTTTTATTTAAATTGTTTTAAAGGTTAGATTTCAATTCCGATTTCGATTCTGGTTTCGATTTCGGTTTAGCTTCCACTTAAAGTTTAATTAAATTTATTAAAAAAAAATATATATTCGAAAAAAAAAAACGGGTACAGTTTTAGGGGTGTTACAGATAATGTTAGAGTAACTATCCCACAAATTTTGAGGACAAAATTTTTGTAAGGAGGGTAGATTGTAACACCCGAGAATTTTTCCTCTAACGTACGTAGCATTAGATTGATCCTAGGGTTATGGTGTGTTTGAGTTTGGTGTTTTAAGTGAAAGTGGTAGGTGTGGGTTAATTAAATTATTCTCAGAAGTTTCGGTGGAGGGGTTAGACCGAGGGTGAGGTGAGAGATTTAACGAGGTTTCAATATGGCTGAATGTACGAGAGTTAGTAATGTTTTAATAGGATAGATAGATTATTAGTATTATTATTATTAATTAAAACAACAGAATGACTCGAAGCCATTCTGCTGTTCGTGTTCGAACGCTCGAGCGTCGATGACCCGAACAAAGGGAGGAGACGCGAGCGGCGATCAGCGCTCTGTTCATCGGCGTTTTCCAGCGTTCTCCGGCCAGACGACGGCGGCGAGCAGATTCTGCCCGTCTCCGCGCACAAACCGACGGGTAAGCTCGATTTTGCCCTGTTTTCGGTTCGGTTTGAGGCCGTGTAGTAACGAGCCAGATTTGGCTCCGATCACCGGCCGATTTTGGTTGCTTCCGGCGTGGGTTTGCCGACCCTTGGATCAGCTATGGTCGCCTAGCCGTGAGGAGCCCTATTTGGGCAAAATTCAGCAAGCCTGATTTGGGCGTTTCAGTTTTGCTGAGTGAATCCTTGGGATTTTTAGGTAGGTTATGCTAATTGAGGGTATATGTGGTTGATTGGTTAGGAAACGGGTGAGAATTGATGGAAAATCGAGATGTGGGAATTTTCCGGTTATGGGGCAGAATCGGGTTTTGCCCTTTTTGACCTAGTTGCGGCTGTTTGTTTTAAATTTCCTTTTGGCAGGTTAAACTAGGTTATTAGAGGAGTACGTGGCCGCTAAAATCGTTCGATTCCGATAACCAACGCGAAAGTTACGCATGTCTGAAGTTTTGGGTCGGTTTTTACCGAACCCAAATTAGTAACCCGTTTAGTTAGGTTTTAGTTGGATTAGGCTAGAAATAGTAGTGTGAGCATAAATTAATGAAGTTTGAATATTTGTCGTAGGTCGAGCCGTAGATGGGCAGGGAATCGAGTATCTCAGTGAGCTAGGACGCTAGGTAAGTAGCGGATGTGTGTTTGTTGCCTTCGAGCCTACACCATAGAACGGTAGGGATTGTTTGCTTATTTGTTATGTCTTGATTTGTGTCATGCATCGTGTGTCATGCATCATTGTTTTCTAACTACGAAACCACGTGTTTTGTATGTTTGGGTGGTGAGGATGAAATGTAAGATAAGAAAATTGATATGCAACTTGGTCTCGAGTGGAATAGCCTCGTCGGGCAAGTGGCTCGTTGAGCACCCCGCGAGGGATTTTACTAGAGATACTATGCTAATTTATGTAATGTGTCGTGAGTATGAATGCCTCGATATGTTCGTGCTTGAAGGCACAATGAGGATTCTACGATCGATTGGGGAAGATTCGGTTGGCTGTCCCGGATTGTTTAGGATGTGTGCCTCCGATATTGCTCCGTGGGTCAAGGTGTGGCCGTCCTGGATTGTGTTGGGACGTGTGCCTACTTGATTCACATGCAAGTGAAAGATAAATGCAACCTGAATGAAAAGAAAACAACAGAGTATGTAGAAACTGCATCCTAGGGTTGAGTCGAGCATGCATTGTTTAAGTGCATTTTTCCCTACTTACTAAGCATAAGGCTTACTTTTGTGTTCTATGGTGTAGATGGTGACGTGTTACAGGTGAGCTAGACGAGGGAGCCAGGATTAGGTGGCAGTCGGTGGCACACGGGGAACGCCGGTGCGGGCAGTTGTCGGGGCACCTCGACCATGGTCTTCGGGGGATGTGGGGCTTTGTATTTTGGTAGTTTATTGTAGATTTCTGTTTATGGAAATGATGGGAAATCATAACTCTTTTTGGTTGATATTTGGAAAGTTATAGTTAAGTTAAGGGTGATGTGTCACCCTATACTGTGGATTTTCTTCACTTAGGGATGTTAGTATTATAGTTTCCCTCTTTACTGCTATTTTGAGATTTCGTATGCTGGATAGTTGAGTGGATAGTTGAGTAAGAGTATTCTGGATCTGGTTGAGGATTGATTCGTTTGCAAGTACCTAGCATTTTGGAGGCGCCATTTTCATGCGTTACTTTGTCGAAATTTTCGGGGAGGACGCCGTGGTGCTTAACGGTTAGGATTAAGGGAAATTAGTGAGTCTAGGCAGCTAAGTATGACATAAGAGAGCTTCAGGAGACTTAGCTTTAAATTCCGCTGTGTCCATTTTTTTATATTTTGGTGTTTATAAAAATTATCGGGGTTAGAATGAGCCAAGTAGCGCACCGAACCAGGGTGGGTTCGGGGGCGTTACATAAACTTCTTCTTCCAACTTAGCATTTAAAAAGGAAGACTTAACGTCAAATTGATAAACAATCAATCTTAATTGAGCAGCTAAGGCTAGAAGAGCTCTTATTGTTTCAAAGCGGGCTACAGGAGAGAAAGTATCTTCATAATCGATACCTTGCTGCTGTGAGTATCCCTTGACCACGAGTCTTGCCTTGTATTTTGGAATTTCGCCATCAGAATTATACTTAGTTTTGAATACCCACTTTACTACAATGACATTTTTTCCTTCTGGTAACTCTACCAATTCCCAGATTGTATTTTTGTTAATTGCCTCCAATTCTTCCTTCATTGCTGTCCACCATTCCTCTTTGCCTACAGCTTCTCCAAAGTTTGTAGGATCAGCTACAAATAAAGCTTGTGTAGCCTCATAAATATCTGCTAATGATCTGAATTTTCTCGGTGGAGTTTCATCATCGGATGAGTAATTTCCACTTGAGTTGGTGGATATAGAGTTTGTTGAGACTGGTCGTAAAGAACCATTTGATGAGTTATTGCTGTTGGAGTTAGAGATTATGGAAGTTGTTGAGGTTGAGCTGACAAGTTCAGGTGTGTTCTGTAGAACTTCATTTTCAGTTGTGTCAACCTTAACACCATGTAATTCTTCATTCCATATCCATCTTGAATTTTCATCAAAAACAACATTCCTGCTAATAATTACTTTGCCATATTTTAGATTATATAGCCTATATGCTTTAGATTGATCACAATAACTAACAAAAATACATTTTTCTGATTTATCATCAAGCTTACTACGATTGTGTGAATCAATTAAAACATATGCTATACAACCAATGATACGTAAGTGGCTTACCGAAGGCCTTTTTTCTTTCCAAGCTTGATAAGGAATCTGGTTTAAGACAGCTTTTGTTAGAGATAAATTGATGTGGCTACTGCTTCTGCCCAAAATATATTCGGAAGATGTTTAGATGTCAACATGCTTCTTGCCATCTCTACTACCGTGCGGTTCTTGCGTTCTGCCACACCGTTTTGTTGTGGTGTATAAGGCGCTGTGACGTGCCAACAAGGCCCATAACCCGATCACAACCTGAGGCCCATGAATTAATTAGCAAATTCACTAATGGAAATTATTTTCTTTTATTGCAGGTAGTTGATGATCGTGGTGAAAATTCAACTTGGAGCACTTGGAGGAAGCCACGACTCGGCCCATGGGAATTTGTCTTCTCGGCCCGTTAATTTGTAATTTTTATTTTCAAACTTTTTTGCCATACATTATTTTTTATTGTATGGATTATATATTTCCATATCATGCATTAGATTGTGTAGTTAGGGTTAGATGTATGTTGGTGGATTATGGGTTGAAGAAATTCAACAAAATATTCAAAGGAAAAAGTCCTACAACAAATGGAGCCAATGGAAGCCTTAGCCCAAAGAGGAGTCCACATTTAAAGGTATAAAAATGCATGTATAATTGTTAGTGGGTGCAACGATGGGTGACATGGCCAAAATTTGGCCATTGATTAAGCAAAGCGCGCGGGCAGCAACCAGATCGGGCAGGCACGCGCGCGGGCAGCAACCAGCCAATGGGATGGGGCGCGCGCTGGAGCCACGGATCGCGTACACGAGCAGCTCCTGGCCCTTGATCGTTGGCGCGCACGGATCATCATCCTGACCGCTGGACGGAGGGTTGCATCAGGACCAGCCACCTGGCGCACAGCGATCAGCTGCTGGCCTTCGATCAGGTGCGCGTAGATTGCACCTCAACCGTAGGATGGCGCGCACACGGATCCAGCCACCTTGTCCATCGATCATCCTTCAATCCAATGGTCCTCTTCATTCTTGCCAAACCCTAGTCCACCTTAGGATTTCTATAGAAGCGTGGCATTAGTGTTTGTATGGAACTTTTTGCCAAATTTATAAAACTCCTATTTCTCTCCAAGGAAGATTTCCTTTGGTTTTTCCTTGATCTTTGGATCAAGTGGAGTAGCCCTCCATTGTTAGCCTAGCCTTCAGGTTGCTAGGTTAACTCTTAACTATTCCCTCGCCTTTTCCAACGGGATTAGGAGTTGAGGACGAAAACCTAGGCCCTAGGTGGTCGTTTTTCCTCTGGGAAATTCGTTTATTCAAAGAGCCAAACGTAAGATATCTTTTTAGATCCGCCGAAGGTATTTCCATTTACTTGCGTTCCATCACATTTTGCACACTTGAACACCCTTTAATTTTCGGCATTCACTTCACACACTTCACCTTTAATTTCATGCATTTATTTCTCTTCATCTCCTTCACTTTCTTCTCCATGGTTTTGCACACTACCACACCTCCATTTTCTTCTATTTTTCTTACATATATTATGCCTTCATATTGCTCATAATATTCGGCCACCCCATCACACACCATCACCTTTAGTCACTTGCATTTTATTCTCCATTTCCTCTCTTTAATTTCGGATTTTGAGCATCACTTGTTACCCGAGCACCATTGTCATTTTTGTGGGTATTATACGGCCCATTTTCTAAGGGATTTCGTGTCACGCCGTCAATTCCCTATGAATGCCATTTTCTTCACAGAATAAAGAAAATTCTTTAGATAAAAACTCACTACCTCTATCAATTCGAATCGGTGTGCCACTTTGCTTCTCAACATAGGCATTAAACTTCTTGAAATTTGAGAATGTTTCTGACTGAGTTCTTGAAAATATACCCAACTCATGCAGCTATAATCATTAGTAAAGAGCAGGAAATATCTGCTCCCGCTAAATGATGCAGTTTCCATTGGACCACATAGGTTAGCATATACTAACTCAAGAGTTTTAGATGCTCTCCAAGACCTGCCTACAGAAAAATGATGTTTGCTCTGCTTTCCATAGACACAACCTTCACATAACTCAAGTGAATCAATTTGAGGCTGCCCACTCACCATTTCTTTTTCATTTAACAATTTCAGACCTTTGACATTTAAATGTCCGTACCTTAAGTGTCATAGTGTGGATTCATCCTTTTCTTTGACAGCAAGAGCATAACTCTCTACACTAGAAATTTCAAGAGGAAATAATTTGTTTCTAGTCATAGAAACATTAGCTACAACATGACCAGAAGTTTTTTCTCTAATCACACAAGAATTATCATCAAACAAAAGAGAAAAACCACTTCCCATTAACTGCCCAACACTCAATAGATTATGTGACAAAGATGGAATGAAATAAACATCATAGAGAAACTTGACATTACCCTGATCATTCTTTATTGCCACAGTACCCTTACCTTCAACTTGCATCTGCTTATTGTCACCGATTCTTACCTCCAACATGTAAGAATCATCAAGTTCCTTTAATAAAGGCTTTTCATTAGTCATGTGATTAGAACATCCACTGTCCAAACACCAAATATCGCTCATGATCTTTGCATCATCATAATAGGCCATAAGCAACTTAACCTCCTCTTCTTCCTCTTCTTGAACAGCACAATTTGCTTGTATGTCTTTTTCTCTTTTTCCAACAATTAGCTTGTACATGTCCATATTATGGCAATAATAGCATTGGATATTGCCTTTTTTGTTTTCACGTCCTCTGCCTCTTCCACGTTAGCCTCCTCTGTCACGTCCTCTGCCGGACATTTCTCCCTTCACATGAAAGGCCTTTTCTTTATCTGGTTCATATATTTTCAATCTTACTTCATGGATTGTAGAGATCCCATTACCTCATTAAAGGAGCAAGTTGTCAAGTCTTTACACTCCTCTATAGCAGGTACTACATAATCAAACTTTGAATTCAAACTCCTCAGTACCTTTGCAACAACAGTTTGGTCTTTGATTTTGTAACGCCCCGGTTTTTCCCCTCAAACTCGGGTTGCTACGTTGCTCTCTCTTTATAATCATTAAACACTAATTAAATAGTTTTTTGATAAAATTTCGACTCTATTTTTGGGTTTTTCAAACACTTGAAAACGTGTGAAAAACGTTCATAAAATACGTACAAAAGACGTCGAAAAAGGTCGGGTTAAAACATATTCGAAAAGGAAAAAAATTTAAAAAATTCTGTTGGGCCACAAGAGTGCCACGCGCGTCACCCAAGCAACGCGTACGAGAGGCGATCGATCAGCGCTTCGCGCCGATCGATCGGCAACCTCTCTGTTTTTTTACCTAAACTCCCGAACGATCGCCGATCGATCGGCGCTGGGCGCGCCCCAGCAGCGTGCGCCTTCACCCCTGCTGCGCGCACCCACGCCCTGCACCAGCGCACCTCCAGCCTGCACCCGCGCGCCTACAGCTCTTCATTTTCACTTTTTCCATTTCTTTTCACTTCCCACACCACCATTTCACCTATAAAAATTGCCCCAACCATCTCCTAATATTTTCCACCCCTCGAAAACACGACTCTCAACCGTAAGCGAAAACGTAAAAGTTCGTGAAAACAACCATCGTTTCTTTCATAAAAAAAATCCGTGCAGCATAACGTTTGATTGTTTAAAAACCAAAACCTGAAAGACAACCATTTATACATCGAAAGACCAAATCATCCAACAAAAAGAGTTCTAAATCCCTTATCGTAATTCACAACCAAAATCTCAACAAAAGCTACCTAACCATCACACCTCCCAGCCACACCTGGTCAAGGCGTCTCAACAAGCTGCCTGCACTGGCATACAAAATGCGTCGCCAACTGCATCCTAATCCTGGCCACGCTCATAGATCTCACCTGAGAGCTCGTCGTCACTTACACCATAGAACACAAAACGTAAGCCTAATGCTTAGTAAGTAGGGAATAATGAATTTAAAAACAATACATACTCAACCCTTAACACATGCAGTTTCTACACGCTCTGTTGTTCTCGTTTTATTTTCGTTTTATTAATCTTTCACTTAGCCGTGTGGATCAAGTAGGCACCCATCCTATAACCGTCTAGGACGGCCACACCTTGACCCAGCAGAGCAAGATTGGAGGCACACATCCGAGCCATGCTCACAGGACGGCCATACAACGATCTCCTCTTATATCGATCATAGAACCCTCTAGTGCTCTCTTTCTAGCACGTTAACATTGAGGCGCTCATACTCACGACACATTACGTATTGTAGCAGTGCATCTCTCGTAGAAGCCCTCTCGGGGTGCTATACACAAGCACTAAATTCCGACGAGGCAACTTTACTCGAGACCTTGTTACAAATCTTTTTATCTTTTTACGTTTCATACTCACAACTCATAAACATGCTCAAAACTCGTTTTTCGTAGTTCGAAAACATGATGCATGCCAATACAAATGCTCAAACACAAAACAAAACAACAACTAAACAATCAAACCCTACCGTTCAATGGTGTAGGCCTGAAGACAAAACGCACACACTCCACTACTTACCTGGATCTCCGTAGCGTATGCACTCACTTTGGCTATGCTAACTGCTCACCCGTCAACCTAACAACCATGGAATTAACTTAGTAACCCTCCAAAAATTCTAAGGAATGCATAATCTATATCTAACAACAAATTAAACCAATCTCTAATGCATAAAACCTCAAATCTCAAAATTCCCCTTTTTCGTTGTCCAAACTTCAATCAGCCATAACTCACTCATTTTTCATCGAATTTGAACGATCTAATACATTCCATAAACCTCTACCTGTCTACTATCCAATGTTTTAATCCATTTTACAAACTAAACAACATGGCCGATCAGAATTGTCACCAAACAGAACCGGTTATCTTTCTCTCCAAAATTAGTTTTTAACAAAACCATCCAAATCTCTAATCTATCTCACTTTCATCCTAAACCACCAAAATAACAAGAAAACTCATCAAGGAACCACCAAATTCAGAATCCCTCATTAGGGTTTTCTAATCTCCACCAAAACTCAACAAACTCCTTTAAAAACATCAAAAATCTTTACTAATATGCATAGATTACTAAGCCCACTAAAAACTCACCTCAAATCTTGATGAGAATTGAAGGAAGGAAGAGAAAACCTTCTATGGTGGCTAGAATTTTAGTAGGAGAGGGAGAGGAAGAAGACAACTTTTGTCTTTTTACACCTTAACCATCCAACCATTAAAAAACCTCCACTTTACCTTTCCAAACTTAACCACCAAATTTTACTCTTTTATAAATTTAACCCCTCCCTTTCCCCTTCTCATCTCCAATGTGGAAGACATCCTCTTTCTCCCTTTAATTGTTATTTCCTTCCCTTTATAACTAAAACAACAATTCATCAAATAAGTTTCCCTTATGCCTTTTTGTTTTCTCTCAAATTCACTCTTTCTAACTTAATTGCTTAGGATAACTCTAGGACCCTTATTATGCTTTCCTAACATAATCTATACTAAGGCAACTCATTGTTTGGAAAATTCCCGGGTGTTACAGATTTCCTCTCCATAGAACCTCATATGATTGACAACAGCATCCACCCTTGTATCGTAGTCCTGTACTGATTCTCTATTTTTCATTTGTAAGGTTTCAAAATCACGACGAAGAGATTGGAGTTTTACCGTGATTACTTTTGAGGAGCTCTGGAAGGATGTCTGCAATGTTGTCCAGGCTTCATTGGCAGTGTTTGCTGCTAAAATCTTACTAAAGATAGACTCATGATAGCCTGCTGAATAAAAAACAAGGCTTTTGCATCCCTCTTCTTGCTTTCCTTTACCTCCGCTTTCTCATACTCCTCAGAATAACCATTTTCAACTAAATCTCATAAGTCTTGAGATTTAAACATGTTTTCATTTTGATATTCCAGAAGTCATAGCACTCACCTTTGAAAACTGGAATTGCTGGTTGAGAAATGTTCACAACATTGTTGTTTTCCATAAGCACGCCCAGTTATAAACGAACCTGGCTCTGATATCAATTTGATAGGAATTGAGAGTAAGAGAATAAAAACAAAGACGTTTTATTTGCACCTTTTTTTATTATCTTTCAAAAGGAAATGAAGTGCATGTGTATAGGCTTACAAAAAAAAACTATCTCCCTAAGAAATCTCAACTAACAAGGAGATTATTATGGCACTACGTCTCAGAACATCTAGAAACAAATAAAACTGTTAAATGACTTGGTCAAGTTTGAATTACTTCTCAATAATTCTTAGGCTTAACCGGGTATTATCGTAGATTTGTTAAAGGTTACGGGGGAGTGGGTATTGCTCGTCCCCTCACTTACTTACTTAAGAAGAATGAATTTCACTAGACGAACGAGGCTAACTTATCATTTAATACCCTTAAGCAGCATATGACAGAAACACCAGTATTGGTGCTGCTCGATTTTTCTTTACCGTTTGAGTTGAAAGTGGATGCTTCAGGTGGGGGCCTAGGGGCAATATTGATGTAGAAAGATCGTCCCATAGTTTATTTAAGCAAAGGATTATCTTCTTCTTCTCGGGCAAAATCAGAATATGAAAGAGAGTTAATGTCACTCGTATTGGCGGTCTAAAAATGGCGCTCTTATTTGTTGGGTAGGAAGTTCACAGTTTTCACGAATCAAAAATCTCTTAAATTCTTGCTGGATCAACGTTTATCCACGCCGGAACAGCATAAATGGTTGATTAAATTTTTGGGCTATGAATTCTCTATTAGTTATAAACCCAGCAAGGAGAATAAGGCAGCCGATGCATTATCCCGTCGAGGTGGGTGGTCAGATTCAGAACTCCTATTACCTATTTTCGATCCAAAATGGATTTTTTTGATTTTATCAAAGGAGGTGGAAGCTGATCCAGACTTGGTGTATAGATTCTACAAACGGATTAGCGCAAATGTTTTTTGGAAAGGAATGTTGAAAAATGTACAACAAACAGTGGCTACCTGCAACATTTGTCAACAAAACAAGATAGATTCTTCCATTCTAGCAGGTCTTCTCCAGTCATTACGTATACCTAAGCAAGTATGGGAAGATATTGCTCTTGCTTTTATTGAAGGTCTACTGCAGTCATTTTGTTATGATACTATATTCTAGTGGTGATTGATCGGCTTACGAAGTTTGTACATTTTTTTACCTCTAAGAGATTGTCTGCCTCCGCAACATGCCACGAAGTGTGGTTAGCAATGGGGATAAAAATTTTACCAGCAGATTTTGGAGAGAACTCTTTCTTTTGCAACAGACGCGACTCCAAATGAGTTCTTCTTATCATCCACAAACGGACGGTCAATTTGAAGTGCGAAATTGGTGTTTGGAAACTTCTTCATTGTTTTACTTCCGCTCAACCCAAACTTTGGAGCAAATGGTTAAGCTGGACCGAATATTGGTATAACAACAATTATCAAGAAGCTGCTAATATGACACCAATTAAGGCGCAGTATGGGAGGGATCCTCCTACTCTTCTTCGTTACAACGGGGTAAAACCACAGTTGGTTCAGTTGACTAGCAACTAAAAGATCGAGATGAACTCCTTCAATTGCTTCATGACAAGCTTCATCGAGCTCAAGTTCGTAAGAAAAAATTGGTTGATTCATCACGGGTGGAACACCGCTTTTCTGTGGGGGATTTAGTTTGGTTAAAATTACAACCTTATCGTCAAGTTTCGATACAACAACACCGCAACAACAAACTGGTCCTCGATATCATGGACCGTTTGAAATTCTTGACGAAATGGGTCATGTTGCTTATCGCCTGAACTTACCGGAAGGTTCAAAGGTACACCCCATTTTTCATGTCTCAAAACTTAAGCGAGTGCTCGACCACCAAGCTACAACCACAACGCTGGTAGTCTTGGATGGCATTGATGTAGACAATCTTGATCTTTTTCCTGAATCTGTAATTGGCAGAAGCTTTCAACTTCCCAATGACATAGTGCCAGTTAAATGGTTAAATCAATATGTCGAGGATGCATCGTGGAAAACGATTTCAAACATCCGCATTCGTTACCCTGACTTTGACCTTGAGGACAAAGTCGCTCTTAGAGGCAGGAGTAATGTTGCACCACCAACTTCCTAGCAATATTTGTTTGGAAAATACTATACAAGGAGGAATAAATGAGGTAAATTGTAGCGACCCTTACCCGTACCCTAATTTTTTCGTACAAATTTTTCATTTTATACGTACAAACTTTAAATCTGACTTTCGAGCGGAAATAAAACTTTTAAAATCGGAATTGAAATTGTTAACGGCGTTTGAAAACTACTTTGAAAACTATCTAAAATAAACTTAAATCCATTAATTAAACAATTAAATATTAAAAGAAAACAATTAAATTAATATATATATATATATTTTTATTATGTTCGGCCAAGAAAGCAGAACAGGGGGCGATCGATCGCCCCAAATCGGGCGATCGATCGCCATAGACGATCGCCTGCCAGGCGATCAGTCACCTGGCAGATCGCCCTCTGGCGATCCGTCTCCATGCCAAGCGATCGCCCAGCGATCGCACAGCAGCTTCTCTGGAAAATTCAGAGAAGTTACCAATATTGTGTCGATCGATCGTCCCATTTTGGCGATCGATCGGCACGCTCTCTGGAATGAATTCCAGAGAGTTGCCCTCCCTTTCTCTTCCTTTCTCCATTCTTCATTACCCTTCACGCCTTGAACACACCAATTACACACCCAACACACACAACACACACTCTACACCTTTCTCATTCATTCATCACACTCCATTTCATTTCATGAACACACTTCTACACACATACATTGCACATACTGTCGCTCACCCATTCCCCGACTCAAATATAATCAATTTCATAAAAATGAACCGCGTGGTTCCGTTTAAAAGTTTAACATATCCTCCTGTTTTTAAATCAATAAAACATTACAAAATACTTTCAATTTCCCAAAAACACTTTCTATTAACTATCCAGATCCCAACATCCTATAATGTTCTAACAATTTCTATCCAAAATAACCCAAAATACCTATGTACGTCCCCACGGGTCAAAATCACGCACCGACTGCCAGCGCACTCCCACAGGCCATCCTCCTTCAACGTGCTCATACTTCAGGAGGAGGGACGTCTTCCTCACCTGTCTCAAAGTCACCTACACCATAGAATTTAAACACGTGAGCTAGAGGCTCAGTAAATCTAAGTGAATGCACGTGAATGCTATACTATGCATGTACAGTTCGAAATCATGCGTCTTACCTTTTCGCTATACATTTCATTTAAGTCACCGGGGCTTCTCTCTCATTAGATAGGAACGGCACATCCGGCGATTGGATAGCCCCTCGTATCTAACCGGGGGGAAGACATTCTTCATCCGACAGCCATGTCTGAACCACCGCCACCGACGTGACCGTCGTTACGTTCATTACCTTTTCGTTATCATTTTCCTTTTCATGAAAATATGCGTAGAAACTCATTTTCAAGTCGTTCGAAAACTATGATGCGTGAGCAAATATCATGCTATGAACGAGTTAAAAACAAGTAGAAACATACAATAAAAATTAACAATTAAATACCTAACAAAACATAATTCTAACTACCCGTTCTAAACTACCCAATCACAACATATCTCCAATTTCCTCGATCGACTCAATTCATACGGTGTAGGTCAAGACGGCCAATCAAGTAACAGAGACTTACCTCGCGTCCGTTGCACACAAAGCTCCGTCCACGAGCGTTTGTTCACCTATACATTTCACAATATACGACATTAAACCGAGTCTAAAATCATCAAACTCTAAAAATTAAGAACTCCTAACTAAAGAAAATTTCCTAAAACTCTAATCAACCTCTCACCGGCATTTCATCGAGCAATTTGTGCTCGTAATTTATCAAACCTCCATTAATGGAGCATTTAAAGCTTCCAACCACACAAACCTCAAAATCCTTCATTAATTCCAACAACTTCCTCCAATAACTATAAATACACTCACTAAAGTCGTAAATAGGGTAAACCTAGCCGTTACAAACAATACTCGGCTATTTCGCGAATCCCTAAACGAAGCCCTAATCCGTTTGAACCTTAGAAATCGAAATCCAACAACCCAAAAGCTTAGAGTCTTACCTAAGGAGCGAAGACGAAAGAGAAACGTGAAGGGTCGATCGCCGGAAGAACAAACTTCGGTCGCCGGAGAGGAGAATCACTGCGGAAGAAGGGAGTTGCGCGAAGGAGAGGGAGAGAAGAAAAGTTGGCGTGAGGAGGAAGAAGAGAAATGAGGGAATTGTTGTTTTTAATAAAATTTTGGTTTGCAATTTACCACAATGCCCTTCCACTTAACTTCTATTTGTTCTTCCTCATATCTCGTTATTTAATTAACGATCCGATTTTCCAAAATTCCCATATTTCGCTATAAATTCCAATTTATTATTACGGCTTCGTTAAAACTTTCCGTTCTCAAAACAGACTTAATTTGACTTATTTACAAAAATGCCGCATATATTGGAATAATATTAAATCCTGTTAAGACGGGTGTTACATTCCATCCACCTTATTTAAATTTTGTCCTCAAAATTTGATTACACAAACAGCTCAGGATACTTTAACATCATATCCTGTTGTCTCTCCCAAGTAGCCTCCTCTACATCATGGTTTCTCCACAAAACCTTTACCAGAGGAATCTCCTTATTGCGCAATACCTTGATAGAAGACTCCAGGATTCGTACCGGCCTTTCCTCATAGGTCAGCGTTGGTTGCACTTCAATCTCCCTTGTTTCAACGACGTGTGATGGATCACGCACGCATTTTTTGAGCATGGACACGTGGAACACATCGTGAATACCCTCCATAGATGCCGGGAGCTGCAATCTGATGCCGGGAGCTGCAATCTGTACGCCATAGTTTCGACCCTCTTCAGAATAGGAAAGGGCCCGACAAAACGAGGGTTCAACTTGCCTCGTCTTCCAAATCGCATGACGCCTTTAAACGGAGAAATCTTCAAATACACTTCGTCACCTTCCTTAAACTGTAGTTCTCTCCGTCTGGTGTCATCATAACTCTTTTGGCGGCTTTGTGCAATCTCTATGCGTTGTCTGATAACAGCGATCTTCTCCGCTGTTTGCTGCAAAATGTCTGGGCCAACTATGCTAGCCTCGCCTACCTCGTCCCAATATAGTGGAGACCTGCATTTTCGACCATATAACGCCTCATACGGAGCCATGCCAATCGTAGCCTGGAAGCTGTTGTTATACGAAAACTCAATCAATGGTAAGTATCGGCTCAACGAGCCCTGAAACTCTAGCACGCAAGCTCTAAGCATATCCTCAAGAATCTGATTTGTTCTTTCTGTCTGTCCGTCAGTCTGAGGATGAAACGCCGTGCTAAAATTCAACTGAGTTCCCATCGCCTTATGTAAACTCCTCCAGAACTTCGAAGTAAATTTGGCATCTCTATCAGAAACAATAGAGATGGGCACTCTGTGTAGCCTAACGATTTCCTGTACGTACAGCTCAGCTAGCTGGTCCATAGAATAGGTCATCTTCACTGGCAGGAAGTGGGCTGTCTTTGTCAAACGGTCCACTATTACCCATATACCATCGTGCCCCTTTGTTGTTCTCGGGAGTCCAACTATAAAATTTGTGGATATTTGCTCCCATTTCTACTCCAGAATAGGCAGTGGCCGTAAGGTTCCGGCTGGCCTTTGATGCTCTGCCTTAACCTGTTGACAAATCAGGCAGGTTTCCACGTACCTGGCAATTTATCTCTTCATGTTAGGCCACCAAAAATGTTGTCTCAAGTCTCTATACATTTTGGTGCTTCCTGGATGCACTGAATATGCTGAAGAATGTGCCTCAGTTAAGATCTCTCTTTTTAGCTCATCATCGCTAGGCACGTACCACCTGTGCCTAAATTTCAATATTCCATCATCTGTCAGGTTGAAGTCAGACGAACCTTCAGATGTCATGCTTTTTCGATGCCTTTCACACTCCGAATCGTTTTGTTGAGCTACTCGTATTCTGTCCAAAATCGTCGGTCTAAGAGAAATGTTAGTAAGCATGCTGGACAATTCTGCCACAATCTCTACATCAAACTTCTCAATCTCAGACCTCAACATTACCGACATAGATGCAAGTGAAGGTTGGCTCGTAGTAGGCATTCGGCTCAAGGCATCAGCGACTTTATTTGCCTTCCCTGGGTGGTATTTAATTTCAAAATCGTAATCTTTAACGAACTCTAACCACCGTCGCTGTCGCATATTAAGTTCTTTCTGCGTAAACAAGTACTTTAAGCTCTTGTGATCTGAAAACACCTCGCACTGTTGCCCATACAGATAGTGTCTTCAGATTTTTAACGCAAAAACGACCGCTGCAAGCTCAAGGTCGTGTGTCGGATAATTTTGCTCATATTGTTTCAATTGTCAAGAAGCATAAGCAACGACCTTGCCTTCCTGCATCAATACACATCCCAGTCCGATTCTCGAGGCATCACAGTAAATACTGAACTTATCACCCTCAACTGGTAGTGTCAAAACTGGAGCCGTAGTCAATCTCTGTTTCAGCTCTACAAAGCTCTTCTCGCACGCAGGCGACCATACGAACCTCTCATTCTTTCTCTCGTCAATCGGGATAGAATGACTGCTATCTTTGAAAATCCCTCAATGAATTTCCTGTAATATCCAGCTAAACCAAGAAATCATCGTACTTCTCGCACATTCTTAGGCTGTGGCCAATCTCTGACAACCTCAATTTTAGCTGGATCCATTGAGATTCCTTCCTGTGATATAACATGGCCAAGAAAACTTATCCTGTCCAGCCAGAATTCGCACTTAGAAAATTTCGGATACAGTTGGTGCTGACATAAAGTCCTAAGAACAATCTGTAAATGCTCCTCGTGCTCCTCCTTAGTTTTCGAATAGATCAAGATGTCATCAATGAAGACGACAACAAACTTGTCTAAATACTCCTTAAACACACGGTTCATTAGATCCATAAAGGCTGCAGGAGCATTGGTAAGCCCAAAAGACATCACAAGAAATTCGTAATGTCCGTACCTCGTTCGGAAGGCCGTTTTCTGAACATCTTCCCTCCGGACCTTCAACTGATAATAACCCGAGCGTAGATCTATTCTCGAAAATACTCGGACACCCTGTAGTTGATCGAATAGGTCGTCAATTTGAGGCAGTGGGTACTTGTTCTTCACCGTTAGTTTATTCAACTCTCTGTAATCAACACACATTCTGAGAGTTCCGTCCTTTTTCTTCACAAACAGCACTAGCGCACCCCAGGGAGAAAAACTGGGTCGAATAAACCCCTTGTCTAATAACTCTTCTAGCTGAGACTTCAGCTCTTTCAATTCAGCAGGTGCCAGTTGGTAAGGGTTCTTTGATACCGGCGCAGAGTCTGGATACACATCAATCACAAACTCGATCTCTCTATCCGGCGGTAATCCGGGAAGATCGTCAACAAAGATCTCTGCAAAATCTCTAACTACTGGAAGGTCCTCTAGTTTTACCTCGCTGAGTAACCGAGTATCCATCACGGTAGCCAGATAAACAGAGCATTCGCCTTTAAATTGCTCTTGAACCTTCATAGAATAAGAAATAGGTGACCCACTTGACCTATTTAGCGCCTGATATGAAAACTAGTCATTATCTGGAGGCCGAAAAGTTACCAATCCAGATCGACATTCAATGGTGGCATAGTGACGTGAAAGCCAATCTATCCCCAGAATTAGATCGTACCACTCTATGCTCATAACTATCAGGCAAGCATAGAGGGTATTAATCCCTACCGAGACAACGTTGCCTTGGAAGACACGATCCGACTGCATAAAAGCTCCCGAAGGCAGCATTACTCTATACTCACACTCAGCCAACTCAGATACTAGCCCCAATCTAATCATGCAAGTGGTTGAAATGAAGGAGTGTGTAGCTCCTGTATCTATCAGAGAAAATACTGGTACACCCATGACTAGAATAGTACCTGATATGACAGATGGCTGTGCCTCGTCGTCGATGTCTCCAGGCTCAATAAATGCGAAGATCCTCGGCATAACTCGTCGCTGATCTTTGCCCTGTTGATTTCTGCCTGACTGATTTCGGTCCAATAATGGGCAATTTATAACATAATGGCCAACTTCTCCGCACCTGAAACAGCTATTGGTGCCAAACCGACACTCGCCAAAATGTTCTTTCTGGCATTTAGGACAAATAAGCTTCTGAACAGCCCCTTGAACTTGCTTTCCTTTGCCCTGATCGTTACCTCCTTCATGAGGCCTTTTGACGCCTCGTTGTTGTTGCTGTCCTCTGGGTTGCCAACCCCTATTTCGTACCTGAGGCTGGATCTCCCGAAAGAAACCCTTAGCAGGTTCCCTCGGCTTAATGCATGTCAACTCAGCAGCCTCAAATTCCAGGGCTCTCGCTACAATCTCCTCATAGGGTACATCCAGAATACCCGATACTATAAGGTTCTTCCGAATCTCCCTGTTCAGTCCATCCATGAATTGTTGCACTTTGTCCTCATTATCACTGACTAGGCGCGGTGCAAACTTGGATAAAGATTCAAACTTTCTGATATACTTTGCAACCGTACCAGTCTATTTCAATTACGTAAACTCGACTCTCTTTGCCGCCCTCACTGTACGGCTGAAATACTTATCAAAGAACACGGTTTTAAACCGTTCCCACCTCATCAGCGCCACGTCCGTCGTTGCCTTAATAGAATCCCACCAAGACGGAGCATCCAATGCCAGGTGGAATGTGACGCATGCAACCTTCTCGGCATTTTCCACCTTGGCATACGCCAACATATCCTCCATTGTTCGAACCCACTCCTCAGCAATAGAGGGGTCCGTGGACTGTCCGTTGAATATTGGAGGTCTTAGCTTTTGAAATCTCTCCATGCTTTGACCATTAGGGACGACTATTTCTTGGGCCCTCCGATTCTCACGAACTAGGTCCGTGATTTGTTGTGCCTGTCGATCCATGTGTTGGGCCTGACGGTCCAGCAAATCAGTCAGCCTATCTAAGGCATCGTCTCGGTCGTCTTTACCTCAAACCATTTTCTATAACTCCTATAAAATTAAAACAAATAATCCTAAGAAATCGAATTTAAATAAAGCACTTAAACGTACTTACAGTTGATGAAGGATGTCCGCGTAGTGGCTGAGCAGTCGTGTAGTCTACAGAATCGTTTTTAAAACCCGGGGGCTCTGATACCATAACTGTAGCGACCCTTACCCGTACCCTAATTTTTCCGTACAAATTTTTCATTTTATACGTACAAACTTTAAATTTGACTTTCGAGCGGAAATAAAACTTTTAAAATCGGAATTGAAATTGTTAACGGCGTTTGAAAACTACTTTGAAAACTATCTAAAATAAACTTAAATCCATTAATTAAACAATTAAATATTAAAAGAAAACAATTAAATTAATATATATATATATATATATATTTTTTTTTATTATGTTCGGCCAAGAAAGCAAAACAGGGGGCGATCGATCGCCCCAAATCGGGCGATCGATCGCCATAGACAGTCGCCTCCTAGGCGATCAGTCGCCTGCCAGGCGATCAGTCGCCTGCCAGATCGCCCTCTGGCGATCCGTCTCCATGCCAAGCGATCGCCCAGCGATCGCACGGCAGCTTCTCTGGAAAATCCAGAGAAGTTACCGTTATTGTGCCGATCGATCGCCCCATTTTGTCGATCGATCGGCACGCTCTCTGGAATGAATTCCAGAGAGTTGCCCTCCCTTTCTCTTCCTTTCTCCATTCTTCATTACCCTTCACGCCCTGCACACACCAATTACACACCCAACACACACAACACACACTATACACCTTTCTCATTCATTCATCACACTCCATTTCATTTCATGAACACACTTCAACACACATACATTGCACATACTGTCGCTCACCCATTCCCCGACTCAAATATAATCAATTTCATAAAAACGAACCGCGTGGTTCCGTTTAAAAGTTTAACATATCCTCCTGTTTTTAAATCACTAAAACATTACAAAATACTTTCAATTTCCCAAAAACACTTTCTATTAACTATCCAGATCCTAACATTTTATAATGTTCCAACAATTTCTATCCAAAATAACCCAAAATACCTATGTACATCCCCACGGGTCAAAATCACGCATCGACTGCCAGCGCACCCCCACGGGCCATCCTCCTTCAACGTGCTCATACTTCAGGCGGAGGGACGTCTTCCTCACCTGTCTCAAAGTCACCTACACCATAGAATTTAAACACGTGGGCTAGAGGCTCAGTAAATCTAAGTGAATGCACGTGAATGCTATGCTATGCATGTACAGTTCGAAATCATGCGTCCTACCTTTTCGCTATACATTTCATTTAAGTCATCGGGGCTTCTCTCTCATTAGATAGGAACGGCACATCCGACGATTGGATAGCCCCTCGTATCTAACCGGGGGGAAGACATGCTTCATCCGACAGCCATGTCTGAACCACCGCCACCGACGTGACCGTCGTTACGTTCATTACCTTTTCGTTATCATTTTCCTTTTCATGAAAATATGCATAGAAACTCATTTTCATGTCGTTCGAAAACTATGATGCGTGAGCAAATATCATGCTATGAACGAGATAAAAACAAGTAGAAACATACAATAAAAATTAACAATTAACAACCTAACAAAACATAATTCTAACTACCCATTCTAAACTACCCAATCACAACATATCTCCAATTTCCTCGATCGACTCAATTCATACGGTGTAGGTCAAGACGGCCAATCAAGTCACAGAGACTTACCTCGCGTCCGTTGCACACCGAGCTCCGTCCACGAGCGTTTGTTCACCTATACATTTCACAATATACGACATTAAACCGAGTCTAAAATCATCAAACTCTAAAAATTAAGAACTCCTAACTAAAGAAAATTTCCTAAAACTCTAATCAACCTCTCACCGGCATTTAATCGAGCAATTTGTGCTCGTAATTTATCAAACCTTCATTAATGGAGCATTTAAAGCTTCCAACCACACAAACCTCAAAATCCTTCATTAATTCCAACAACTTCCTCCAATAACTATAAATACACTCACTAAAGTTGTAAATAGGGTAAACCTATCCGTTACAAACAATACTCGGCTATTTCGCGAATCCCTAAACGAAGCCCTAATCCGTTTGAACCTTAGAAATCAAAATCCAACAACCCAAAAGCTTAGAGTCTTACCTAAGGAGCGAAGACGAAAGAGAAACGTGAAGGGTCGATCGCCGGAAGAACAAGCTTCGGTCGCCGGAGAGGAGAATCACTGCGGAAGGAGGGAGTTGCGCGAAGGAGAGGGAGAGAAGAAAAGTTGGCGTGAGGAGGAAGAAGAGAAATGAGGGAATTGTTGTTTTTAATAAAATTTTGGTTTGCAATTTACCACAACGCCCTTCCACTTAACTTCTATTTGTTCCTCCTCATATCTCGTTATTTAAATAACGATCCGATTTTCTGAAATTCTCATATTTCGCTATAAATTCTAATTTATTATTACGGCTTCGTTAAAACTTTCCGTTCTCAAAACGGACTTAATTTGACTTATTTACAAAAATGCCGCATATATTGGAATAATATCAAATCCCGTTAAGCCGGGTGTTACAAAGGTACACCCCATTTTTCATGTCTCAAAACTTAAGTGAGTGCTCGACCACCAAGCTACAACCACAACGCTGGTGGTCTTGGATGGCATTGATGTAGACAATCTTGATCTTTTTCAAATGGTTAAATCGATCTGTCGAGGATGCATCGTGGAAAACGATTTCAAACATGTGCATTCGTTACCCCGACTTTGACCTTGAGGACAAAGTCGCTCTTAGAGGCAGGAGTAATGTTGCACCACCAACTTCCTAGCAATATTTGTTTGGAAAATACTATACAAGGAGGAATAAATGAGGTAAATGGTTTGGGTTATGGTGTCTTAAGTATCTTGTAATGATGGACTGACAAGTTAGTAATTAGTGGGGAGTGTTTGCTTGTACGTGGGAGAGATAGCATTATAAGAGAGGAGTAGGGGAAGAAAAGGGATATGATATATTTTGTAAAACAGACTTCTATGTTATGTAACCGAGTCTGTGGAATTCATGAGGTGTGTTTTATGGTGTTAGTATATTTTCTCTGTTGTGTTTTGCTTCATCCATGAAAGTGAAACGAAAAAAAGGCCGAATACATGGGAAGAAGGTGCTAATACCTATCAGAATATAGGGTAAATGTGACGCACCAATTTTAAAATCCACAATTTGAAACTTTTAGAATTTTTCCTAAATTGATTTATACAATTTAAGCGTTAAAACTCTAATTTCAAAATAAAAATCTCTTTAAATAATAATTGAAATATTAAATGCCCGGAAGTTTTTAAACAAAATTCAAACATAAAAGAACTTGGTCAAAATTGAACTAAATGCATAATTTAAGCAATTCATAAAACTTTATTAACGATAAAGTCAACATAAGAGTTTTAACTGAAATACAAATATTAATTGTCATCGAAAACTAAAACATACTAAATTAAATTCCTTCTTTTGAACCAAAAATATTTTCTTCTTTTGTATGCTCATTTGCCTATAGGAGATTATCGAGCAACGTCATTTCTTACTCAGACAAAAACTCACCTACATCACAAAATTATAAACTATGAGAATAACTTAGTAAGCGAAAACATGTGCAAGTGCAAAATTAACATTACTTTTACCAAATCCTAATTTAACAGTTACATACTGATTGGTACTCATTTTCCAACCTTAGAATCAGACTTAGTCATCTCATTGTCATTCAAGCTTTGTCATCTTACTTTCTGTAACACCCGGCATTTTTGCCATGTAATTGTTTTCCCGAAACCATTTGTGCGGGATTAACATTTATATTTATACAACGTATGTTTTGGTTGAGTTGTTGGAAATGTCTAGTGAAACTAAACTAATGTGTAACCAAAACAAATTAATTAGGTTAAAAGCTACTGGAAGGGTAAATGTGGAAGTAATTAAGGTAGGTGGAAGCAAACCAATGGACGAGTGCCAAGTGGCAACTTGTTGAAGAAGATATGTCTTCTCTTCCCTCCTACGTGAAAGTTTCCACTTCTCCATCTTCTCTCCCTCTGTTTTCTCTCGGCCAGGCGACAAAAGTTCACCCAAACACCTTTGATCTCCTAGGGTTTTCCTTGTTTTCTGCCTAAGGTAAACATCTCCCAATGCTAACACATTTGGACAAGCAAAAAGTATGCGTTTTGCTGAAGTTTTAGGTTAGGATATTTAGGAGAAAACTCTCGAGTTTTGTGTGGAAACACATTGTTGTTTTCTACCAGTCTGAGTGGAGTTTTCTGCTTAAATTTCCAAGTTATTTGTTAGCATTGCAACTTGTTTTATACCTCTTCATGCAAGCTACAGATCCAAGCATTCCAGGGACATTCGAGCATCTGACACCGCAGCAACCAGGTAAGTTCATACGTTTATGTTGGCCCTTATGGCCCTACAACTTGGAGGTACTAGGTATGGTTCGGGTAGATAGGTTTTAGGTTATGTTTTAAGTTAAACATGTTTCCATTATATTCTGTTTCCCTGTAGTATTCATTCTGCCATCTGTGAATGTTAGGTTTAAGTATCGCACTTATTCATGCATACACGTTTCCTGTAAAATCATGCAAATGTTTTCAGCACTGGTTTTGAAGTGAGTAAGATAAAATCTGTAATGTAATGTGCGGTTAAGTGTGGACGAGGACTGGCATCCTGTCAAGTACTCCTGTTATGTCCTGAAAGTGGCATGTACACCCTGTTGCGCCAGCTCCTCCTCCCACTTATACCTTTCCTGTCCAGTGAAATGTAATGTAAAGTAATGTTCATGTATTTGAAACGTTCATGCATAGCATATGCATCACTGCATTTATTTCTGATGTGTCCTTACTGAGCTCTAGGCTCATAGGTGAACTCCCTGTTGTAGGTACGGATGCTCCAGATGAGGACCTTGCTCCTCAAGCTGATGAGTTGATGTAGTTGGCGGATCGAGCTCATTGTGATTGGTTGCTGCAGTCGGACCAATGTTATCCCTGTGAGATTTGTCTTTTGAAATGTTAGGTCAAGTCCTGCATAGCTTTTGAGGCTTTAAAACCAATGTGTAAGTAGTAATTTTTTTTATGTTTTCAAAACTCCTGTTGTGAATTCTGAAATGTAGGTCATGTCTGTTTAGTTCTGTTGTGAATTATAAACGGTGTAAAGTTCCTTTAGGTGTTGTTTTTTTAAAACCCCTGTATTTTTGACAGTTGCGTGTATGCTTGAAGTATTCTGGAACTGTCTGTGTTTATTTTTTTTAGGTTATGCATGGATAGTCTCGAATTTTAGAGCTATCCATGCCGTTTGTTTTCTTGAAATCTGTCATCTGGAATGAAGGTTTGAAACCTTTATGCCTTCTGTTTTTAAGCTCTCTGTCTACATGTCTTTCTGTCAAAAGTTGTAATTCTGCCTTTAAAACTGTCTTCCGATTTCATCTTCCGGTGGACATTTTGCTTATATCTACCGGTAAGTAATGTTTTCTTATGTTTTCACCCCTGCCGATGCCTGTTATTTTTTTTGTGTAGTTTAGTCTAAGTCTAAACTTCATCTACCGATAGATACTGTACACGTTTTGTCTTATTCATATCCTCTGCTAAACAGTAATTCTGTTATAGTTTTCCATCTGCCGATGACGTCTTCACATCTTCCGATGACGTCATCACCTTCTGCCGATTACGTTTACTGCCTGCCGATTCCGTTAGCTGCTCCCATCTGCCGATGACGTCTTCACATCTTCCGATGACGTCATCACCTTCTGCCGATTACGTTTACTGCCTGCCGATTCCGTTAGCCGCTCCCATCTGCCGATGACGTCATCACATCTTCCGATGACGTCATCACCTTCTGCCGATTACGTTTACTGCCTCTATCTTCCGATGACGTCAGAACATCTTCCGGCTGACGTCACCACCTTCTGCCGGCTTCGTCTGTTGTCTGCCTCTTCCGATGACGTCATCCACTGATTTCTCCTCCGGTTCCGTTTAAAACTACATATTCCGCCAGTTTTATGCTATTTCTGTTCGGTTATCCATTTATGAGACCTGTTTGTTTTCCATTCCAGAGAACTCTGTCTTCCCCTGTAAATGTTTTCGATTACCCACTACAGTTCTCCCTCTCTGTTCACTGTTTTGACTGTTCTAGTTGTTCAAAAAAAATAGTCACTGTTATTTCCTGTAAATGTCCCGGAGTGACGGCTCCGATCCCGGAACCCGATTCGGATCCGGTTTCGGGCTGTCACAGTTATGGTATCAGAGAGACACGGTTTTAAAACCGATTCTGTGAAATGTCTGACTGCGCAACCCGCCACGTGAGATCGCTCCACCAACTGTAAGTGTTTAAATTCCTGTAAAAGTTTGTTTATTAAATTAGGTTATTCTGTTATTCTACTTATAGGACTATCTTAGAAATGGTGAGAGGACATCAAGAAGAGTCCAGTGAGAGCTCTCGAGCCATTGACCGACTAACCGAACTGGTGGGTGCACAGTCACGTATGGTAGAGCGCATGATGGCTCGGGAAGATGATAGGAACAACCACCATGGGAACAACAATAATAATAATCCTGGATATAATGCACCGCGAGACAATAGTGGAGACAGATTCCGGCGACTTCAGCCACCCTCATTTGATGGGTTGTCTACAGACCCGACCCGTGCTGAAACCTGGATTCGAACTATGGAAAAGATGTTCAGTTATGCAGAAGTAGAAGACAACAAGAAGGTTACTTGTGCCACGTTCCATCTCACTGAAAGTGCTGGATTCTGGTGGGATGCAGTACAATCGTCTACTGTGGCATTGAGTTGGGAGGGATTTAAAACACTCTTCTACGAGAAGTATTTTGACCGAGGAGTGAGAAAGGAAAAGTTACTTGAGTTTTCTCGGCTGCGACAGTATGGATCTGTGGCCGAGTATGTTCAGAAATTTGAGTCGCTATCCCGATATGCAACACACATGGTGGCCACTGATGAGAACAAGGTGCACCAGTTTATTCAAGGTTTAAAGATGGACCTTCTGCGAGGAATCACGACTGGAGGTTTTGATGAGGCACCCATATGTGAAAGTGGTGGCAAAGGCTTATCAACTGGAGGCCTTAGAAATAAAGTCCCAGAGACAGAGAGAACCACCGAGAGGGATTATAAGAAATACTCCTCAACAACAACAACAAAAGATTCAGAATGTACATCCTCAACAGCAACAGAACAGAGGCATTAAAAGGCCCAATGAGACCCTTACCTACCAGGACAAAGGGAAGAGACCTATGGGAGCTCCTCAGCCTCCTATCTGCCCACGTTGCCAGAAGAGTCATACAGGAGACTGCAGGCTTTTTACTGGTCAATGTTTCCGGTGTGGTAAAGAAGGCCATCAAGTCCGAAATTGTCCGGCGCCTGACACAAGGCCGGTTGGTGCTATGCCTAGAGTGTTTGCAATGGTGGAGGACGTCGATAATGCTGATCAGCACACAGCAATTACAGGTACAATATTAGTATGTAATGTGCCTGCTTATACCTTGTGGGACACGGGGGCCACACATTCGTTTGTGGCCATGGACTTCGTAGTTAGACAAAAGTTTAGTAGTACGTCCTCAGATCAGCCCTACAGCGTTATGCTACCGTCCGGAGAGTTCATGCACTCCGAGCAGGTTGTACGGGGTGATATAGTGTCAGTGGGAGACCAAAAATTTTATGCCGATCTTATCGTCATCGGTATGAAAGGGTACGATGTCATTCTGGGGATGGACTGGCTATTTAGACATTATGCCACCATCAACTGTAGGTCCGGGCTTGTGTCATTTAAGCGCCCAAATGAAGTAGAATTCTCTTATCAGGCAGTACCGAAGAAACACCGTATGCCTGTGATATCTTCCTTGAAAGCTCAACGACTGATGAAGTCAGGGTGCATTGGATTTCTGGCCCACGTTGTGGATGTTCAAAGGCAAAATGAGGTGGAACTTCAAAACATTCCGGTAGTCCGGGACTTCTCAGAGGTTTTCTTAGATGACTTACCGGGATTGCCACCTGATCGTGAAATCGAGTTTGAGATCGATGTGTATCCTGGTGCGGAACCAGTATCGAAGAATCCGTACCGTATGGCACCAATTGAACTGAAGGAGTTGAAGGCTCAGTTGAAAGAATTAATGGACAAGGGCTTTGTGCGTCCTAGTTTCTCTCCGTGGGGTGCTCCCGTCTTGTTTGTCAAGAAGAAGGATGGGTCCCTACGGATGTGTATTGACTACCGTGAGCTGAATAAGTTGACTATCAAGAATAAGTACCCGTTGCCAAGAATTGACGATTTGTTTGATCAGCTACAGGGGGCTCGGGTATTTTCTAAGATTGACTTACGCTCCGGCTATTACCAGTTGAAGGTCAGAGCTGAAGATATTCCAAAGACTGCCTTCAGAACCCGGTACGGACACTATGAGTTCTTGGTGATGTCGTTCGGGTTGACTAATGCTCCGGCAGCATTTATGGACCTAATGAACAGGATATTCCAAGACTTTCTGGATAAATTTGTAATTGTTTTCATCGACGACATTCTGGTTTATTCCAGGAGTGAGGCCGAGCATGAGAAACACTTGGCTATGGTACTGTCAATCCTAAAGCAGCATCAATTGTATGCCAAGCTGTCAAAGTGTGAGTTCTGGTTAAGCAAGATTAATTTCTTGGGCCACGTGGTGTCTGCTGAAGGAGTATCTGTGGACCCGGCCAAGATTCAGGCTGTAAGGGATTGGCCCAGGCCGAGAAATGCAAGTGAAGTACGGAGCTTTATTGGACTAGCTGGTTATTACAGGAAATTCATCAAGGGGTTTTCTGTGATAGCGAAGCCTATGACCAGCTTAACAAGGAAGGAAATCAAGTTCAAGTGGTCTGAAGCATGTGAGGTGAGCTTTCAGACACTCAAGCAAAAGTTGACCACTGCTCCTCTGTTGATATTGCCAGTTGAAGATGGCAAATTCAGCGTATACTGTGATGCGTCAAAAGTTGGCTTGGGATGTGTACTGATGCAAGAAGGGAAGGTGGTAGCATACGCATCCCGACAATTGAAGACCCATGAGGAAAACTACCCTACTCACGACCTTGAGTTAGCGGCAGTTGTATTTGCGCTGAAAGTATGGAGACATCATTTGTACGGACAATCATGTGAGGTGTTTTCTGACCACAAGAGTTTGAAGTACCTCTTTACTCAGAAAGAGTTGAATATGAGACAAAGGCGGTGGTTAGAATTTGTAAAAGATTACGAAGTTGAAATCAAATACCACCCTGGTAAAGCTAATGTGGTAGCTGATGCACTGAGCAGAATGCCAACTACTATGCAACCAGTAATGTCGCCCGTATCGACGCCTTTGAGAACAGAGATGCAGAAGTTCGATATGGAGATAGTTTCTGGGCTATCGGCCATACTAGCAAACCTGACACTACGGCCCACCGTCCTGGACCGTATTAAGGAAGCCCAGAAGACCAATTCAAAGGAGATGGCTGATATGGTGAGCAGAGTACCAAGGGCTTCTTCCGATTTTAGTTATTCGGGAGATGGAATTTTGAAGTTTAAGAACAGATGGTATGTTCCGAAAGACGAAGAACTACGAAAACACATCTTATCGGAAGCCCATTCGTCTCCTTTCTCTGTACATCCCGGAAGTACGAAGATGTATCAGGACCTAAAGCTTCACTTCTGGTGGCCGAATATGAAGAATGAAGTGGCCAAGTATGTGGAGTCTTGTTTAATATGTCAACAGGTCAAAGCTGAACATCAACGACCGATTGGAACGCTTCAGCCTCTTCCAATTCCTGAATGGAAGTGGGAGAACATTACAATGGACTTTGTTGTTGGACTTCCAAGAACAGTAAAAGGCCATAATAGTATATGGGTCATAGTGGACAGATTGACGAAGTCTGCCCATTTTCTACCCGTGAAGACGACATTCACCGTGGACCAGTATGCAGAACTGTACATTAATGAGATTGTCAAGCTGCACGGCATTCCTGTGTCAATCGTCTCTGATCGCGATCCTAGATTCACTTCCAGGTTTTGGAAAAGTTTGCAAAGCTCCTTGGGCACTAGATTGGACTTCAGCACGGCATTTCACCCGCAGTCGGATGGACAATCCGAGAGAACGATTCAGACATTGGAAGATATGTTAAGGGCGTGCGTGTTGGAACTTCACGCTCCTTGGAGTAGATACCTGCCACTTGTGGAGTTTGCTTACAACAATAGCTACCAGGCTACGATCGGTATGGCTCCATATGAAGCGCTTTATGGCAGAAAGTGCAGATCCCCGTTGTGTTGGGATGAAGTCGGGGAAACCAAGCTTATCGGCCCCGAAATACTGCAACAGATGTCTGGGGTAATAACGGCGATTAAGCAAAGAATCCAAGCTGCACAAAGTCGACAGAAAAGTTACGCAGACCACAGGAGAAGGGACTTAGAGTTTGCCGAAGGTGATGAGGTGTTCTTGAAGGTGTCACCTTTCAAGGGCGTAATGAGATTCGGCAAGAAAGGGAAGCTAAGCCCAAGGTTTATTGGGCCTTTTCCCATCTTGAAGCGTGTGGGAAGCATGGCCTACAGACTACAACTACCAGCGTCAATGAATGGTGTTCATGATGTTTTCCATGTCTCGATGCTGAGAAAATGTGTACGAGATCCAACTCAAATCGTGGAGCATGTGGACGTTGACATTATGCCAACCCTGACATATGAAGAAAGGCCCATACAGATCCTGGATACCTCAGTCAAAGTATTGCGCAACAAAGTGGTCCCGTTGGTGAAAGTCTTATGGCGCAACCATAATGTGGAGGAAGCCACTTGGGAAAGACTGGAGGATGTTAAAACACAATATCCAGACTTCTTTGCTTAGGCAAATTTTGGGGACAAAATTTCTATTAAGGTGGGTGGAATGTAACACCCGGCATTTTTGCCATGTAATTGTTTTCCCGAAACCATTTGTGCGGGATTAACATTTATATTTATACAACGTATGTTTTGGTTGAGTTGTTGGAAATGTCTAGTGAAACTAAACTAATGTGTAACCAAAACAAATTAATTAGGTTAAAAGCTACTGGAAGGGTAAATGTGGAAGTAATTAAGGTAGGTGGAAGCAAACCAATGGACGAGTGCCAAGTGGCAACTTGTTGAAGAAGATATGTCTTCTCTTCCCTCCTACGTGAAAGTTTCCACTTCTCCATCTTCTCTCCCTCTGTTTTCTCTCGGCCAGGCGACAAAAGTTCACCCAAACACCTTTGATCTCCTAGGGTTTTCCTTGTTTTCTGCCTAAGGTAAACATCTCCCAATGCTAACACATTTGGACAAGCAAAAAGTATGCGTTTTGCTGAAGTTTTAGGTTAGGATATTTAGGAGAAAACTCTCGAGTTTTGTGTGGAAACACATTGTTGTTTTCTACCAGTCTGAGTGGAGTTTTCTGCTTAAATTTCCAAGTTATTTGTTAGCATTGCAACTTGTTTTATACCTCTTCATGCAAGCTACAGATCCAAGCATTCCAGGGACATTCGAGCATCTGACACCGCAGCAACCAGGTAAGTTCATACGTTTATGTTGGCCCTTATGGCCCTACAACTTGGAGGTACTAGGTATGGTTCGGGTAGATAGGTTTTAGGTTATGTTTTAAGTTAAACATGTTTCCATTATATTCTGTTTCCCTGTAGTATTCATTCTGCCATCTGTGAATGTTAGGTTTAAGTATCGCACTTATTCATGCATACACGTTTCCTGTAAAATCATGCAAATGTTTTCAGCACTGGTTTTGAAGTGAGTAAGATAAAATCTGTAATGTAATGTGCGGTTAAGTGTGGACGAGGACTGGCATCCTGTCAAGTACTCCTGTTATGTCCTGAAAGTGGCATGTACACCCTGTTGCGCCAGCTCCTCCTCCCACTTATACCTTTCCTGTCCAGTGAAATGTAATGTAAAGTAATGTTCATGTA
This sequence comes from Begonia masoniana, assembly GCA_022432975.1. Taxonomy (NCBI): domain Eukaryota; kingdom Viridiplantae; phylum Streptophyta; class Magnoliopsida; order Cucurbitales; family Begoniaceae; genus Begonia; species Begonia masoniana. The sequence continues at coordinate 23,640,081 of CM039506.1, read as the reverse complement.
TTTGAAACGTTCATGCATAGCATATGCATCACTGCATTTATTTCTGATGTGTCCTTACTGAGCTCTAGGCTCATAGGTGAACTCCCTGTTGTAGGTACGGATGCTCCAGATGAGGACCTTGCTCCTCAAGCTGATGAGTTGATGTAGTTGGCGGATCGAGCTCATTGTGATTGGTTGCTGCAGTCGGACCAATGTTATCCCTGTGAGATTTGTCTTTTGAAATGTTAGGTCAAGTCCTGCATAGCTTTTGAGGCTTTAAAACCAATGTGTAAGTAGTAATTTTTTTTATGTTTTCAAACTCCTGTTGTGAATTCCGAAATGTAGGTCATGTCTGTTTAGTTCTGTTGTGAATTATAAACGGTGTAAAGTTCCTTTAGGTGTTGTTTTTTTTAAAACCCCTGTATTTTTGACAGTTGCGTGTATGCTTGAAGTATTCTGGAACTGTCTGTGTTTATTTTTTTTAGGTTATGCATGGATAGTCTCGAATTTTAGAGCTATCCATGCCGTTTGTTTTCTTGAAATCTGTCATCTGGAATGAAGGTTTGAAACCTTTATGCCTTCTGTTTTTAAGCTCTCTGTCTACATGTCTTTCTGTCAAAAGTTGTAATTCTGCCTTTAAAACTGTCTTCCGATTTCATCTTCCGGTGGACATTTTGCTTATATCTACCGGTAAGTAATGTTTTCTTATGTTTTCACCCCTGCCGATGCCTGTTATTTTTTTTGTGTAGTTTAGTCTAAGTCTAAACTTCATCTACCGATAGATACTGTACACGTTTTGTCTTATTCATATCCTCTGCTAAACAGTAATTCTGTTATAGTTTTCCATCTGCCGATGACGTCTTCACATCTTCCGATGACGTCATCACCTTCTGCCGATTACGTTTACTGCCTACCGATTCCGTTAGCTGCTCCCATCTGCCGATGACGTCTTCACATCTTCCGATGACGTCATCACCTTCTGCCGATTACGTTTACTGCCTGCCGATTCCGTTAGCCGCTCCCATCTGCCGATGACGTCATCACATCTTCCGATGACGTCATCACCTTCTGCCGATTACGTTTACTGCCTCTATCTTCCGATGACGTCAGAACATCTTCCGGCTGACGTCACCACCTTCTGCCGGCTTCGTCTGTTGTCTGCCTCTTCCGATGATGTCATCCACTGATTTCTCCTCCGGTTCCGTTTAAAACTACATATTCCGCCAGTTTTATGCTATTTCTGTTCGGTTATCCATTTATGAGACCTGTTTGTTTTCCATTCCAGAGAACTCTGTCTTCCCCTGTAAATGTTTTCGATTACCCACTGCAGTTCTCCCTCTCTGTTCACTGTTTTGACTGTTCTAGTTGTTCAAAAAAAATAGTCACTGTTATTTCCTGTAAATGTCCCGGAGTGACGGCTCCGATCCCGGAACCCGATTCGGATCCGGTTTCGGGCTGTCACACTTTCGTTCAGGTATAGTCATCTCATTGTTGTTCAGGCGTAACCATCTCATGTTCAAGCTCACCATCTCATTGTCGTTCAGGCTTTTGCTATCACATATTTTTCGTTCAAGCTCACCATCTCATTGTCATTTAGGCTTTTGCTATCACGTACTTTCCGTCAATTCCATTATATTCATATACATACAAAATATCATACCAATTTTATCTTTATACAATTTTATGTCAATGTCTAAACATGCATGCTCAAATATCAGAAACATGTAATATAATAATAATAAGAAAATTAAATAGATTTGGTGATGTAGGGTCAAACGTTGCAAACTTGATATTTTCACTTACTTGGATTCCGAGAGGTTAAGGTTATCAGGATTCTCCAATATTTCAGTTAATATCATGTCTAAATATAATATCGATATTAATATCTCACTTAAATAAATCTTATTTCATAAGAATTTGACCAAAATTTCCTTACATGTGCTCTTAGATCGGGTCGGATTGGATCGCTTCGAACGACTTTTGGGATTTTCTCGCCTAAAAAAAATATTTGGTATTAAATTCCTACTTCAATAAATCCATTTCATAATGATTTTGGCAGAAATTCCTTACTAGTAAAATCGTAGATCGGTTTAGTTAAATTCAAATTAAAATTTGGGTCGGGTCGGTTCAGTTGCATTGGATTTGGTTCGGCTGGACCTGATCTGGCTTGGTTGGACTAGATCTGACTTGGTTGGATCGGATCTGGTTCGCTGGACCGGTTCGGTTGGACTTAAGTGAACCGGCATTGTAAAATCCATTAAATTTTTGTGAATGAAAATTTTTGAATAAATTTTTCACAAATTTTAAGTGGGAATTTATGCCCGAACGATTAATTTTTTTTTAAAGCGTGCGAAGTACGAGTTTTTGGTCACGTGTGACACGTACATAAGATTTATGAAATTAAATTGAAATTTGAAGTTGACGTTCAAGTGAATTAAATTCACAGGAGAGAAACGTCAGAATTTATCAAAGGAAATTATTCGATAGAGATAGAAATCAAAAAACCAAAAAAAATTAACTAGTTTTAATATAAATTAAAATAAAATAATAAAATAAAACATTAAATAAAATAAATAATTAAAACATTAAGGTTTTCAAAGAAAATCATATTGTTTTCATCGTGTCTGGCAGACCTAAAAAAACAGAGAGAAAGAGGGGAGAGATGCCGTTGCATGAGAAGAGAAGATCCAACGACGAAGTCACCTCCGTTCGGCAAAGTTTTGGTATCAAACTCTTCGTCTCGAAGAGTAGTTCAACGTTGGTGAAGGACCTTGTCAGAGGTAAGCTTTCGTTCGTTCGATTTTTGCATTTGAAGTGTTCGATTTTTATAAAATCTTAGATCTGAAATTTAGAGCCCAATTGTTGGTGTTTTTAGCACGAATCGACCGAAATGGAAGTGAGAAATGTGTTAGAAACAAGTTTTGGCAAAAAAGGATCGGAAAAACGTGATTTCCCGACCCTAGGACACTCGGCTGTCGACGGCCGACATGACTCAGTCAACAGCCGAGTCAACTAGGCATTGGGCTAAGTCGACTCGTGCTTTGGGCTGAGTCGACTCGGGCCCAAGGCCGAGCCCGGCCTGGGTTGGGTCAGGCTGAATCTGACCTGGGTTCGGGCATGGACCAGCCCTATTTTGGTCTGGTCCGACTCGGACCTAGTCCGAATCTGCTGGGTCTAACTCGACCCAGCTAGGTTAGGTTCGTCCGAACCAGACCCGACTGGTCTGACCTGAACCAGGTCCGACCGCTCCGACCCGAACCGGTCCGACCCTTTGACAGTTAACCAGTCAAAGTCAATGGTTGACTTTGATCGTAGACTTTGACCGATGATTGACTTTGATCGTTGACTTTTGACCTTTCGACAAAAGTCAACCCTACTTATTTCTAGCCTGCCCCAGTTCACTTTCTGGACCAGTTCCGAGAACCCCGACTAGACCTTAACATGACCGTTGACTTTTGAATTAAAAGTCAACTTGATCTGTTTGAGCCCGTTTTCACCCGGCTCCTAGTATTGATTGTTTTTAACCCCTATTGGATATTAACGGAGTTTCCCTCCTTGTTTTGACTCCCAGATTTGGAGGATTTTGCAAACTTTGAGACGATCCCTGAGGAGACACGAACCACTGAAGTTAGGAGGACTCGCTTTGGTGGTATGAGTTATTATACTTTCTGCGATATACCTACATAACATGTATATATATTATTTTGGTGGATTACCACTAATATTGATGTTGGCTGTTTTAAAAACATGAGCATATTGGAAACGAGTTTTGGCAAAAAAAATGGTCAGAAAAACATGATTTCCCAACCCTAGGACACTCGGCCATCGACGGCCGACTTGACTCAGTCAACAGTCGAGTCGACTCGTGCTTTGGGCTGAGTCGACTCGGGCCCAAGGCGAGCCCGGCTGGTTGGGTCAGGCTGAATCTGACCTGGGTTCGGGCATGGACCTCCCTATTTTGGTCGGGTCCGACTCGGACCTAGTCCGAATCTGCTGGGTCTAACCGACCCAGCTAGGTTAGGTTCGTCCGAACCAGACCCGACTGGTCCGACCTGAACCAGGTCCGACCGCTCCGACCCGAACCGGTCCGACCCTTTGACAGTTAACCAGTCAAAGTCAATGGTTGACTTTGATCGTAGACTTTGACGATGATTGACTTTGATCGTTGACTTTTGACCTTTCGACAAAAGTCAACCCTACTTATTTCTAGCCTGCCCCAGTTCACTTCTGGACCATTCCGAGAACCCGACTAGACCTTAACATGACGTTGACTTTTGAATTAAAGTCAACTTGATCTGTTTGAGCCCGTTTTCACCCGGCTCCTAGTATTGATTGTTTTTAACCCCTATTGGATATTAACGGAGTTTCCCTCCTTGTTTTGACTCCCAGATTTGGAGGATTTTGCAAACTTTGAGACGATCCCTGAGGAGACACGAACCACTGAAGTTAGGAGGACTCGCTTTGGTGGTATGAGTTATTATACTTTCTGCGATATACCTACATAACATGTATATATATTATTTTGGTGGATTACCACTAATATTGATGTTGGCTGTTTTAAAAACATGAGCATATTGGAAACGAGTTTTGGCAAAAAAAATGGTCAGAAAAACATGATTTCCCGACCCTAGGACACTCGGCCATCGACGGCCGACTTGACTCGGTCAACAGTCGAGTCAACTCGCCACTGGGCTGAGTCGACTCGTGCTTTGGGCTGAGTCGACTCGGGCCCAAGGCCGAGCCAGGCCTAGATTGGGTCAGGCCGAATCCGACCTGGGTTCGGGCGTGGGCCAGCCCTATTCAGGTCTGGTTCGACTCGGACCTAGTCCGAATCTGCTGGGTCCGACCTGAGCCCAGCTGGGTTAGGTTCGTCCGAACCAGACCCGAGCAGTTCGACCGCTCCGATCCAAACCGGTCTGACCCTTTGACAGTTAACTAGTCAAAGTCAATGGTTGACTTTGATTGTTGAGTTTGACCGATGGTTGACTCAACTTTTTTCTAGCCCGTCTTCGCCCCGGTTCGCTTTCTGGACCGTTCTAGGGACCCCGACTAGACCTTTACCTAACCGTTGACTTTTGAACTAAAAGTCAACTTGATCTGTTTCATCTCGTTTTCGGCCGGCTCCTAGTATAGATTATTTTTAACCCCTATTGGATATTAACAGGGTTTCCCTCCTTGTTTTGACTCTTAGATTCGGAGGATTTTGCAGACCTCGAGACGATCCCTGAGGAGATATGGACCACTGATGTAACACCCAGCATTTTCGGTCAGGTATTTATCCCGAAACTTACTGATCGGAGTTAATTTGCTGTTTATGTAATGATCATTTTATTGGAATTTGGACGCTGAGCTTTCTGGTTTCCGCTCGTTAAGGGTATTTTTGTAATAAAGGAATTTAAGTCCGTTTCGTGAGCGGGAAGATTTGTTAGAATCCCAAAAATTAATTGGGATGATTGGTAGAATGAGGAAGTTACGAGAATCTAAAACGACGATTTTGTACATTTTAACTAGAAAGCTAAGTTAAGTGGCAAAATGGTAATTAAGGAGGTTAATGTTAGTATTTAAAGATAAAACTCTCCCTCACATTTCTCTCCTCCAGCCGACGCCCTCTCTCTTTCCTTGCAATTTCTCCTTCCCATCAGCGACTTTCCCTTCGCGCAGCCACTGTTTTCTCCTCTCAACCGATTCTTCCTCCTCCGTTTTTCTTGAAGATTCAATCCCTAGGTAAAATTCTAGATATTCCAATGCTTAGTTTTCGTTTTGGATTAAGATTAATTAGGGTAGTCGACGTTAGGATTGTGAAAATTCTGGGTTAATGTCCGAAATTAATGTTTGTGATAGATTAATGGCTATTGAAAGTGAATGGTCGATGTTAGATTAAACTATGGTAGTTGAAGGTATAGATGTCAGTAATGTTATTGGAAACAAAGTTACGCACACAAGGTGCTCGACGAAATGCCTAAGAGGTTTAAACTAGATTTCTAGGAGACTTCCTTAGTTAGAATTTTACCAGTTTTGATCTCAAATTTGTTTAGGATTGACTTTAACATTTAAATGTGAAATGTCTTAGGTGGAAACGAAGTAAAGTGAAGACACGACATTGCTAAGGATTCCAGGTAAGTGGGTGTTAGGGCGGCCATTAGGGCCCTACATCCCGAGGGTACTAAGAAAATTGTATTGATGATTGGTTGATGGTTATGATGTGCTGAGTGTTATGTTATGATGAGTAGAGTAGCATTATGATATGACACATGATGGATGACTCGTTTTCTATAGCATGATGTTCCTAAGTGCGTTCATGTCCATGCATCATGATTTTTCTCAAGAGCATACGAAAATGTTTTATGAGCATGATTTAAATGAACAAGATAAGAATATGTAATGTACGTATGGATGGTTAAGCGTGGGACGGGGTGAAATGACCACGATTTGTCCACGAGTTGGACCACAATTATGTTCTCAAGATTATGTGTATGGTTCGCGGATCCTCCCGCTGGTGGGGGCCGGATTGACAAGAAGGCTCGCGGATCCTCCCGCTGGTGGGGGCATGATTGATACTGCACGATTAGTTCGCGGATCTTCCCGCTAGTGGGGGCTGGACTTGTCATTAAGGTTATTGTCCGAAAGGACCACGATTATGATTCTTTTGCCATTTCCCTTCATGCCCCTTAATCCATGTCAAGTGATATATGAAATAAGAACATGAACATGATTTACACGATATGAAATATGAACACGAACACGATTTTTACGAAGCATGCATTCATGAGCATTTATGTACATGTTACAAGAAATATGAACACGAACATGATTTTTACGAAGCATGCATCCATGAGTATCTATGTATATGTTGCACTCCTTACTAAGCAATAGGTTTATAGTTTCAACCTTATGATGTAGGTGACGATTTGGAAGGTGAGGACTTCAAACCGAATGATGTCGTCTAAGCTGGGTTGCTGGATGGTGCTCATGGTGATGTTTTGTGGCTGGGCGGCAATTTTGACCTGTGGGATGATGCTCCTAGCATGTTTTGGTTAAGTCTACGGTATTAAAGTATAGATAAAAAAAGAATTTACCTATGTTGACGAATACTGGAATTATTTGGTACTGTTTATGATTTAAAGAGGATCTTAAAACCAAAGGTTTTCACCCGTTTTTAAGTCTTCCGCTACAGTTTTCTCTTTACGGTCTGTCTTTTACGATTTTAATGATGGAAGGTATAGTGATTTAAAGACTGTCGTTTTGAATGGATTAAATTGATGTTAGGCTGTGAGGATTGGGGAAAATGTTTAGTTGGATTGTAGTGTGTTAAAGGGTGTAGGATAGTGTGACGATTTCCACAAAAGTTCTAGAGGGTTGCCTAGACCCAATAGTATATCATTGATATTAGTTGCAAGTTTATTTTCTTCGATTAACTTGCTTGATTTGTTGTGCTGTTTGATTAATTGTTTAAGACTTTTAGATTGAGTCTTGTGACTTAGTTGTGTGCTAATTATGGATTAAGTCTTTGGTTAAGTAGCATGAGGTATGCATGACTAATCTTTGATCTATTTTGTTTGTTTGTTTGTTTGTTTGTTTGTTTGTTTGTTTGTTTGTTTGTTTGTTTGTTTGTTTGTTTGTTTGTTTGTTTGTTTGTTTGTTTGTTTGTTTGTTTGTTTGTTTGTTTGTTTGTTTGTTTGTTTGTTTGTTTGTTTGTTTGTTTGTTTGTTTGTTTGTTTGTTTGTTTGTTTGTTTGTTTGTTTGTTTGTTTGTTTGTTTGTTTGTTTGTTTGTTTGTTTGTTTGTTTGTTTGTTTGTTTGTTTGTTTGTTTGTTTGTTTGTTTGTTTGTTTGTTTGTTTGTTTGTTTGTTTGTTTGTTTGTTTGTTTGTTTGTTTGTTTGTTTGTTTGTTTGTTTGTTTGTTTGTTTGTTTGTTTGTTTGTTTGTTTGTTTGTTTGTTTGTTTGTTTGTTTGTTTGTTTGTTTGTTTGTTTGTTTGTTTGTTTGTTTGTTTGTTTGTTTGTTTGTTTGTTTGTTTGTTTGTTTGTTTGTTTGTTTGTTTGTTTGTTTGTTTGTTTGTTTGTCTTTAGAGTCTAGTGCTTGGTCAATTAGTTTAATTGTTATTGACCAAGGTAAAGATAAAATCAAAATATATATGTGCATATTGTTTTATCTTTTGAGGATTGTTTAGTTTCCACTCCTTAATGAGCATTGGCAAGGGATAAACCAAGGAGTTGGATGGATTTTTGGTAACAAGGTATGTACCCATGAAACCTTACTTGAATTTCTTTTGAAATTAGTTGAATAGTAGGTTGATTGGATAAACTATATGTTTGAGATCAACTTCTTGTATGTTCTTGCTATAATTGGATATCATGTTTAATTCTCCTTGTCTAAGCTTGATTTAATTTGTTGAAAGAACTAGAGAGTAATTTTGTGATCCAAATTTGTTGTTGCCACTTGTTTAGAAAGAATCCTAACTTTCATTGCTATTTGAATGAACTAGTTCTTGAGTTTGGATTAAAATTTGAATTGCATGATAGTCTTGGTTTAATTCTTATTATTCTAGGTCTATCTAAGCGGAATGAAACCAAATATTGTTTTCTTGATTTTAAATGATAAATTCTTGCTCATGTGCTTAGTAGAAAATTCATTCTCTTGAGTTTTGGATTTAGACTTAACTTATTATAAGCTTGATTTTTAAACTCTTATTCTTTGATGGTTTTAAAATTGGGTGAACCAAATGTTGTTTTTAAAATGGTAATTTTCACATTTGTGGTTCACTATTGATTGGATAGCTTAGCTATAAAATGAAATTGTTCAATTATGCTTGCATGAATCTTATGTCATTATCATATATGTTTTTCTCTAAATTGTTGAAATGAACAATTAATCTTGAAATTTTTGAGACCATTGTGGATGGTAAAATGATTTTTCAACTTTAGGATAACTATTTTTGTGTCTATTATGGATTGCTTGCTTAAGCATTTTTTTTGTTAGAATTTTATCCCAAGTGTTGCAACATCCTCCATGATATTCCCCATTGGATTTGAGGTCAAATCCTAAAGAACCGGGAGAGGATGATATGCCCACGGTCCCGATCCATCGTGCACAAGTCAAGGTATGTAATTAATTATTTATTTTATCTATCTAATGAACTTGTGGAATTTTGTAGGTAAGTGGATTCTCAAGGCTTGGAAAGAATTAATGAAGAGGGAATTTGTTTTCCTTTAATTTAAATTGTGTAAACGAGCCTTGTATTTAATTTATATATTTTTAGGAAACTTTAGTTTTATTTAAAACTCGTTATTTGGCAAACTTTAGCCTTTTAGAATGCATGTTTGTAATGGTCTTTAAAGGGGATGCTAAACCAAAGGCGAACCAAGGGGAGAACCAGCTGAACCGAAAAGAACAAATGGCTGAACCGGACTGAACCAAGGTAAAACAAGGCTGAACTGAACTAAACCAAGGAGCAAAGGAGTGAACCAGCCCTTAGAAGCTCGCTGCCCAGTGAACCGGACCGCGCATTCTGCAGAAGCCTCCAACAGCTATAAACGGGCAAAATCGCAGCGCTCCTCTTTCAGCTTTTCTTCCTCCTCTCTTCCCGATTCCTCTTCTCCTTCTGTATTTAAGCTTCATTTCATCTCTGTAAATCGGTTAGCTATTGATGCAAATTTTTGGAAATTGCAAAGGATTTTTCCTTCCCGTTCGGAGCGCTCTCCACGAGCGAAAGAGAGAGTTTTTTCTCTCGGTGCTTCATCGACGCGTAGCGCCGTGGATGAAGCTCCCGATTGCACCCCGAGCTTGTGGCGGCTAGGGGGTGTTCTTAGTCCCTCTCTTCCTCTTCCAAGCAATGGAAGTAATGAAGAAAAGGGGCGAACGCAATAGTGCCCTCCGCCGAGAATCCTTCGCTGGCAACGACGGATTTCTAGTCACCCGAAAACTACGAGTCGTTTCTGAGTCGGTTTCGGGTCTTCAATTCGCTCCTCCATCATTTCTGCACCGTTCTGAGCAACACCCACCTCTCGGTAATCGACTCGCGTCTCTCGCCTCCTCTCCTCTGTTCATCTCTGTTTTCCATACATTTAGCGTCTGTTTTTGGGGTGTCTTGAGCACCGATTGTTGTCTTCCACATGCGTTTCTAACCCCATTGCAGGCCCGAAGCTTATCATCAATTCATGAGATAGTAGGAAATGTCGACCTCGTCCGATACTCCTAGATGTAAATCGGTCGATGTTGAGCGTAAATGTAAATCGGCTGATGTTGATCTGATCGGCTCCAGTATTGTTTTCTGCTTCTGCCCTTAAAACTGAGGCTATTTCTTTTCTATTTTATGCCTCCTCTATTTCTTAAATTGTTTTAATTTGTTTTTAAGGGATTTTACTTGAGTTTTAAGCGCGACCCTCAATCGTTTTAGTAAAATTTCTTTGTAGTCAGAAAAAAATAAATAAATATGTGTTAAGAACAGGAACACGATCATGATCATGAAAGTCGCGGCCCATTGGGTTTCGGGTCGTGACAACTGAAGTTAGGAGGACTCGCCTCAGTGGTATGGGTTATTATACTTTCTGCGATATACCTACATAACATGCATATATATTATTTTGGTGGATTACCACCGATATTGATGTCGGCTGTTTTAAAAACATGAACATATTGCATTAGATAGGCATGTATACTTTTGACTTGATTTGACTGCCTACTGCCATGTTTTCTTGCCTTACCGACAGGTATGAGTTAAGATTGATCATTATACTATGTTGTTGGGTTTTTATTTGTGAACTGGTTTTCTGATGCATTACATAGTTTTCTATATTGCCATTTGGAGTTGATTCTGGAAGTAATCTTTTGGCACTCTCAGCTGGGCTTGTACGCTGAGAGTATCAGAGGATTCTGTCCAGATGCACCCGTGTTTGAGGGTTGTCGTGGTACTCCCCACACTTGTTTGGATAGGGACTCCGGGATGAGTGGTTGTTGATTCCCTCCGGGTTGAGTCCCTCTTGTTAAACTCCTTGCATGTGGAGTTGTGGGCTCGAAGCTTTGGCTAGCCCTGGGCTCTAAGCTATACTAGCCCTGTTACCCAACCTGATCAGTGTTTGTTCGTTGTTACCCCCAGTATGATAAGTCTCTTGTGCAATGTTCCCGAGGGCCCAGGGTAGAGTGATCGTTGATTCCCTCCTAGTAAGCTACAGTGTGATCCACGAGACCCAGGGTATGCTGACCGTGATCCCCCTGGTGGTTGACTATATCTCTTCTCTCTATGAGGTCTTACCTAATGTTATAGCGGCCTTTCTAAGTGGTGTGTTTTGGAGGATCCTTGCGTGATCTCCTTTTCCACTTTACACTTGACTATGTAATATGGTATAGATGATGAGGGCATAGTTTTTATATACTTACTTTATTTTAAAAGTTAGCTCGATCGATCTATTTAAAAATGAGAAGAGATTTAATAATATGGAACTAGTTTTGAGATCTGATACTCATTCATTGATTTTATAACTGGCATGCATTATAACAAGAGTAGTAGGTATAACATTTCATACTGAGTTTGTCTGTCACGACCCTAATACTGTACCCAATTTCCGTACTATTTTTTTTTATCCCTATACTTTAAATAAAAACTTAAACCTAACGTTCGTGTGAAAATAGAACCTTTGAAATCGGAACTGAAATCAGGAATTAAATCATTGAAGTCTATGTTTAAAAACTATTTAAAATAAACTTTAAAACAATTAAAATAAAACTTAAACATTTAATTAAAATAATTAAAAACAATTGAAAACAGAAAGCAGGGCAAAATGGGGAAGTCGCCCCATTTTAGCAAGGGCGATCGATCGCCCTCGGCGATCGCAACCAGGCTATCGTTCGCCTGGTTGATCGCCCCTGGCGATCCACACTTGCCCAGCGATCGCCATTGCCTGGCGATCGCTCGGCAAGCGCTCTGGAATTTCTTCCAGAGCGCTGCATAGAGGGGCGAACGATCGCCCCCCATGGCGATCGTTCGGCAGCCCCTCTGCCTCCCTTTCTTCTCATTCTTCTTTCTCCTTCCTTACTTCCTCTTCTTCCTTCTTTCTTTTTCCTACGTACACATGCACTTAACACATCAAATATCTCATAATTTCATCTATTTCGCACTTCACCAATCACTCTAAAACAAACATCTCTAAACACAATTAAATCTTAACCCGATTTCATAAAAACAATTTGCGTGGATACGTTTGAAACCTAACAAATCCTCCTGTTTTGAAATCACTCAAACAGTTATAAAATCAATTTCTAAAACATTTCAAATCGTTTATACATAATCCTATCCACTACCAGTTCTCAAACATCCTAAAATGTCTATACAATTATTCATTTCAGCCCGACAATTCCCAAAACAACATCAAAACACCAACCATGAGTCCCACGGGTCAAAAGCGCCTCGACTACACCAGCATACCACCGCGAGCCATCATCCGTCAACTGTGTCACTCCTCAGGTGGAGGGATCTTATCCTCACCTGTTTCCTCGTAATCACCTACACCATACAACACACTTTGAGATAAAATCTCAGTAAGGCTCGTAAATGCAAATGTTATGCTATGCTATGCTATGCAATGCTATGCTATGCAATGCTATGCTATGCAATGCTATGCTATGCAATGCTATGCTATGCAATGCTATGCTATGCAATGCTATGCTATGCAATGCTATGCTATGCAATGCTATGCTATGCAATGCTATGCTATGCAATGCTATGCTATGCAATGCTATGCTATGCAATGCTATGCTATGCAATGCTATGCTATGCAATGCTATGCTATGCAATGCTATGCTATGCAATGCTATGCTATGCAATGCTATGCTATGCAATGCTATGCTATGCAATGCTATGCTATGCAATGCTATGCTATGCAATGCTATGCTATGCAATGCTATGCTATGCAATGCTATGCTATGCAATGCTATGCTATGCAATGCTATGCTATGCAATGCTATGCTATGCAATGCTATGCTATGCAATGCTATGCTATGCAATGCTATGCTATGCAATGCTATGCTATGCAATGCTATGCTATGCAATGCTATGCTATGCAATGCTATGAAATTTCTTCCAGAGCGCTGCATAGAGGGGCGAACGATCGCCCCCCATGGCGATCGTTCGGCAGCCCCTCTGCCTCCCTTTTCTTCTCATTCTTCTTTCTCCTTCCTTACTTCCTTTCTTTCTTCCTTCTTTCTTTTCCTACGTACACATGCACTTAACACATCAAATATCTCATAATTTCATCTATTTCGCACTTCACCAATCACTCTAAAACAAACATCCTCTAAACACAATTAACTAACCCGATTCCTAAAACCATTTGCGTGGATACGTTTGAAACCTAACAAATCCTCCTGTTTTGAAATCACTCAAACAGTTATAAAATCAATTTCTAAAACATTTCAAATCGTTTATACATAATCCTATCCACTACCAGTTCTCAAACATCCTAAAATGTCTATACAATTATTCATTTCAGCCCGACAATTCCCAAAACAACATCAAAACACCAACCATGAGTCTCACGGGTCAAAAGCGCCTCGACTACACCAGCAGACCACCGCGAGCCATCATCCGTCAACTGTGTCACTCCTCAGGTGGAGGGATCTCATCCTCACCTGTTTCCTCGTAATCACCTACACCATACAACACACTTTGAGATAAAATCTCAGTTAGGCACGCAATGCTGCAATGCTATGCAATGCTATGCTATGCACTGTAGGTGTCACCGAGATCCTATCCCTCTAACCAGAGAAGCTCATCCAGCGGGCGGACTACTCTTTCTAGCTAGAGGAGGGGGGTGCACGCTTACAACCCGTACAGCCGTGCCTGAGCCCCACCTCGCGTGACCTGTAAACTGTATGCCTTGCGGCCTATAAACTGTATGTCTTGCGGCCTGTAAACTGTATGTTGTATGCCTTGCGGCCTGTAAACTGTATGCCTTACGGCTGTTTTTCTATGCATTATCTTTAAAACATGCGATGCGTGAACAGTTTATATCTTAAAGTAAACAACCATATATGTACCATCAAGACAATAAGCAATTAAGAATGTAACCTATAAAAAGAACTATTCCTAACTACCCAAACCAAGCAAAATTAAACAAGTGCATCTCCAAAATTCCTCGAGACAACCACGACTGTACGGTGTAGGCCAATCAGCCAAAGAAGATCAAGAGAACTTACCTCGTGTCCAAAGCAGCTCAAGCTCCGTCCACGAGCGTTGTTTGTCTGAAGCAAAGCACAATATTTACGTTAAATCTACTTTAAGTCATCGACTGTCCAAATTTACAAAACCTTAACTAAGGAAACTTCCTAAAGTTCTAATCCAATTCATTGAGCTATTTATTCGAGCAATTTACACTCGGCACCTCTATTCCCAATTTACAAGTTTTTCCCTAAAATCTCAAAATTTCTCAAATTCTAACTTTTTCACAAATCGATTTAACTTCGTCCAATATCGTTCATTACGCCCTATACATCCGTAATCTACAACAATCTATCGATTTCGAACCCTAAATCTCGATTTTTAACAAAACATAAACGAAACCTTAATCGTTTTAACTTTACGAAACTCGAAATTAACGCTCTAAAACTATAGAATCATACCTAGAGTGTCGATTGGAGGAGAAAGCACGAAGAAAACGGAACGATTGGAGGAAGAACGGAGGTCGGATCGTTGAGAATCGCCAACGGCCGAGAGAAATGGAAAATCGCAGGGAGAGAGAGAGGTTCGCGTGGAGAAGAAGAAGAAGAAGATATTTCAAATTTAATAAAAATTGACTTGGTAAATTACCGTTTCGCCCTTCCTTTGTTTTCTATTTGTTTCGTTCTTTGTTTCGTTAATTGTCTAACGATTTCGGTTCCTCCAAATCTCCTTATTTCACCAATAACTCCAACTTATTATTTGGGATTTTTAAAACTATCCGTTTGCAATTCGGACACGTTTACTATTTTTACTAAAACGTTATTTATATTACGAGAAACGAAATTTCTCGAAATATAGCGTTATTACTCTGAAAAATCCCGTAAATTCCTTAAAATTCCAATTAATAATTAGGATCATAATGACGCTTTCTTTTCGTAAAACGAAGTTTGATTTGACATATTTATAAAAATGCCAATATATTACAATATAAAATTCCGTATAGGCCGGATATTACATTGTCACTCACCACAACGACTCCCCCCTCCACAGGTAAAGGAATGAGGAAGCAGAAATGAATTGGATCAACATCAATCGTTTAGGAGTTATCTTTATTTCTATTTCGATATTTCGTGAAATGTATGAACATATTCTAGATATTTCTATATACTTGGGTCTGTAACTATTTTAATTTTTCAGTATTTCTATTATTGCTCGTTTTCTCATATTTGTTACATTGAGGAGTCTTGAATCATCGCAAAAACTTTCGCACTCAGCCTTAGGCTAGACGGTGTGTAACGACCCACCCGATCACGTTGGGCCCAATCGTGCAATATTCCAACCGTCACGTGGCAACGACCCACTCGATCACGTTGGGCTCGATCGCACCACGTGTACTCATGACCTTCTCCCCACCTGGTTGAGGAGTTTTTGTTTTCCCCCACAATCGAACCCAAGACCTCCAAGCTACAAGATCCTTGGACTACAAGTGTGAGTACCACTTGAGCTACTGTGCGATCGGGCCCAACGTGATCGAGTGGGTCGTTGCCACATGACGGTTAGAATACTGCACGATCGGGCCCAACGTGATCGGGTGGGTCGTTACATAAAAGGGCACCCTTTTATAGTAACGACCCACCAAATCACGTTAGGCCCGATCGTGCGGTTTCCAGCTGCCACGTGGCAACGACCCACCAGATCTCGTTGGCCCCGATCGCACCACGTGTACTCATGACCTTCTGCCCCACCTGGTTGAGGTAGCTCAAGTGGTACTCACACTTGTAGCCCAAGGATCTTGTATCCTGGAGGTATTAGGTTCGAGTGTGGGGGAGGGCAAAAAAGCTCCTCAACCAGGTGGGGAGAAGGTCATGAGTACACGTGGTGTGATCGGGCCCAACGAGATCGAGTGGGTCGTTACAAGGTGGACCTCCCCGTGGTTGATCGTTTAGCCTGGCGTTTTTGTCCGGCCCCCTCCCGGGCCGTGACAACCATCTTCTTTCTCCCTCCTTCTTCGCGTTTCTCCTTCATGTTTACCTTCGCACATAGAACACAGAGGCGTGTGTTCGTCAAAGAGACGCCTGAAGCTCTCTGGTCTGAAAGAGTTGACCCCAACTACCTCGGCCAGAAAAGGAAAAGCTCTGTCGGAACTTGGCTACTCGAGTGGAGGACTGTTTCCTCATAGTTGCTATGCGCCAGAGGTCGAGCGGTGGTTGGAGCTAGAGGTAAGAATCCTCTTATTATAGAACTCAAGAGGGAGAGAGAGTTGTGGTGCGATTTTCTCCATCACCGAGCCTCTCTAGTTCGCCCTCATTGCTCCTCTAAGAAATTTGAATTCAACTCAGATTTGTAGCTGGTTAATCCGATCCCCAATTGAATTTCCAGATATATTCTCAGTTGGTTAGTGGTTAGGGAGGTGTAAATCCAATCTTCATCTGAATTTGGACGATTATCAGACTACGTTCATATAATTGTTTTTCCTCTAAATCTGATTTTAGGTTTTAATTTGGGAATTTTGAAATTGAACTTTGAATTTGAACCCTAAGTTGTTATTGTAAATGTACTATTATTCTATTGGTAATAGGGTTCTTATGTTTGTTGAGTCAACTTTTATAGATTTGTGTAAGAAGTGGGTCAGAGTGAAATTTAAGTTTATATCTAAATCTACATTAAAGTTTATAAGTCAACTTAGCTTAGATGTTCAGGGGAGTATTGTCACCACATCATTATCAATTTAAGTTGCACGTCATGGTCTATCGCTAAAGGTAGATCCAAAAGGGAGATAAAACCTGTACAACCATATGGTCAAAGTATTTAAGTTGTTATATGTTGAATGTATATGAGGTTGTTCATTCTAGCGATGAGTTTTCTACGTATTCAAATACAATTGGTTGCGACAATTCTGATAATATGTTGACGCCATGGAGGAGCAGATGGAATCTCTTCTCGAGTATGTCGTTCAAGTTTAAATTTTCGTTGGTATGAATTGTTGAGCTTGCTCTTTGGGGACTTTTGTTGAATATAAGGTTATTTTCTTAATGGAGTTTTGAACATATAGTTTGTGCATTGAAATTCATCAAGGTGAACATGGTTAAAGTTTACTGTGACCTAAATCTTATTTGGGTCTTGCCCCGTTGAGCCTGCATTGTGATTATTAATTTTAATATTTTAGTTTATATTATAAATAGATATTTAAGTTACATAACTAATTGTACTTTAATTTTGATAGAGAATTTCTTTCTATTGTAGTGGTTTTTTCTCGTTAAGATTTTTCACGTAAATTTTGATGTACTGAATTTCATTTTTTTTTTTTTTTGTGATTGTTTGATTTTTTAACAATTATTTATAGTATTTTAACTCGGAACTTGCTAGACGATTCATGCTCGGATATTTCAACTCATCTAATAAACAAGTTGTCGTCAACGAGGCAAGATTTTTCATGTCCAGCTCACCCGTTTGAGACGTCAACTTATTTTCTCTTCTAACGATCTCACAAAGCTCCAATGGTGTTCTTACTATCGATATATGTTGCCTTATTGTGAAAAGACATTTGCCCCGATTTCTATAAACAACAAAAGATTACTTCACAAACAATTGACGAAGAACACTTCACCTGTGATAACTGTTACATGATTATTTAAAAAATAATAATTAATTAATTAATTAAATCAGAGCTCACTATCATTGTCTTCACATTGATGGTGTTTAACGAGTGAATTATTCTGGAAAATTAGAGTGTCCTCCCAACGATTCTAGGAAGAGGAATCGGAAGTGAGAGTTGAAGAAGGTTTTAAGCTATATTTTCCTTCCCATAAACTCTAAGTAGAACGGAAATTTCCAACTCTCAAATGTTCTCTATTAGTGACAATTTGTTAAATTCAATCTTTGGATTCGAACCCTTGGATACCCTTGAACTTAGTAAGTGGTAGAACCCACTTAGCAAGTGGTAGAACCATGGGAGGTAAAGATTTATTTTATATTCAGTTTTTAGCACGCATCATTTGATTCTTTTATAAAATCTTTTATTGTTGTTTAATTTTGATGCGTACATACTTTCATTGCACATTTGCATAGTTCGTGTGAAAAACTTTGTTTTAACTAGAGTAATGAGACAGTTGACTGTACCGCGTCTCTAGGCGCAAAACTCTAAACCTGATCAGAGTATTTTTCGTGGTTTTTGCGATCACCGAGTATTGTTGTTTTTATATTTAATGTATAAAACATGACATACTCGCAGAGCGTAGATGTCTCCATTTTTGTTTGATTTGTTTTGTTTTGTTTTGTTTTATTAAAAATTGAATATAAAGCATATACCTATTAAGTTTAGTCGATTCACCCCAACAACATCTCCCTTGCAGGAATTAATCAGGATGACTTTCAATCTCCAACTCAAAAGCAGATTTAGCGAGCATATATCTCTTTGTAATAGTTTGCTTAGAATTTACGTTTATCAAGAGGTTAGATTTTTTTGACATTTGTAAACTTATGAATTATTTAAATTTTATGTGGTACATTTTATTTGGACTTATATTATCACTTATCTAGATGTCATTTGTTGGATCTATTAATCCATCATTTTGGGACATGACTTCAATTTAAATTATTAGGTCTTATGATGTTTTAAGTAATATGAAAAACTGAGGGTTGGACGACTCAGTCTTGTTTTTGGGTCGGGTCGGGTCGGGTCGTTTCCCATTCTGTTTCGGGTTCTATTTAGAACGTGACATCACCGGTTCGTCATATCTAATAAGATTATTTATATTTAAAAAAATTAAGAATCGTGTTAGGAGGTGTTTTCATGGTTGGAACTGAAAAACTCGATCATACAGAAGTATTATTGGTGTAGATCAAGTTCATCGCTGCCATTCCATTCTTAAACTTTATATGGAGAAAGTTTTGAACTAATTAATTGAGTAACGCGCTGCCTTGGGCATCCAAGTGTGTTAAGTTAAGTTAAGTAGAATGTCATTATCAAACTAAAGAACTTGGATCGTTCCTTTGTGACAGAATTGGACGTTCTAGTCTAATTTGTTAGGTTTTAAATCAGAGTCAACCCAACAATCTCTTCCATTTCGGGCAGCTGATTCTTATATGCGAATAGAATGAATTAAAATAAGAATTAAGAAGACAATATGATTTTTTTTTCTTTTAATTTTATATTATGAGTAGTTTATTTACTAACACAAGTATTTTAAACACTTGTAATGTGTCATATCAATTAATAAAAACCGTGTTAGAATGTCATGTACCAAAAGATCATTCTCAGTTAAAAGGACATCTACTCAAATATGAAAAGAGAATCGTCTTTGGATAGTCATATGCGTTTTGGAGGCACATACTGGACTCGCTCGTCTTCGCACAAGTTCTGCAAGTCCTCCGGGAGAGCCTCCGAGACGGCAAGAGTGTAACAGCCAGGGACAAATCTCCCGATCCGCAACCAACGAGCCGCCCAACTTCTAGTCGGGTCCATTACTGAAATTATTCCGTTGAAATTGGGAGTAGAGCATTCGACAACACGCTCTTGATCTTCATCCATCTTGAAGAAGGGGCAATTCTCGCACCCTGATTCTCTGAATTGATCGTAGGTTTTGACGAGTCGGCAACGAAGGCAAGCCCTGAGCTCGTGGCCGAAACTAGTCGGGATTTGAGCAGGTGTGCTTCCCATAATTTATTCCTAATGAATGAAGAATAAAAAGGAAGCTCAATACAATTAAAAACATTTTGCAATTGATCAACAAACATATAAACAAGTATATATTAACAACCAACATTCAAACTCGTCGTAAAGAAATACAGTATCAACCGAAGAAACCATACAACTGCCCTATAAATAAATAACTTAGTTCTAATATGTGTCCTAAATAAATATAAAAGGAAGTAGGCATAGAAAATCTTCAGTTAAACAAATTCACATGGATTAATATCTTTTCAGAACTCAGGAAGAGAGAGACTAACTACAACAGCTCAAGCATAGATGACATCAAGAGTGGGCTCGATCGGTTTCAATCCTGTCTTAGGGCCAAACCATAAGCTAATGGTTCTTAGGTTTTGAAAGCGGAATTGGAACTCTAAATATTAGGAATAGGAACCAGAACTAGAACCATGGATATTGTGAGATATGGTTATGTTTTGGTTGGGTTACAAAATAAAAATAAAAATTAATTTATTAAAATATATAAATTTAGGGTAAAGTTCGGGCGAGTTTGAGTCAAATCACAATTTAGTTATGCATTTGGGCCAGATTATATCATCCACGGTTCGGTTTTAATGGTTTTTTGCATCCAAAACCATGAAGTAAACCTTAGAAGACATTCTTCTACATTAAGAACCAGTCCCAACTTGCACAAGGGTAAGAACAAGACGAAACCGGGACCAAACGCACGATTCTGGTTCGAACCGGTGGTTACGATCCCATTTTTCCCACTCTAGAAGACATCTCTTATTCACAGAACTGTGCCAATGTGTGCCTACATCGTTAGTGCATTTGATTTACCATATCCAAAAAGTGTTCTGTTTTTTAATATAAAGAATGAAATCAGCACCAGACTATCACTAATCATGCCTCCAACCAGCCCCAGTCAGGGGAGAAATTCGTTCACTATAGCAAATCACAAACCAATTCAGCATAAAGAAGAACAATGTAAAACTAACATACGTTATTCTGAACCTCTTCAAAATGAGAAGAAATCCTTTATAAATAAACTAAACTAAACAACACCACAGTTGAAGTAGACTTGGCAGATTACAAAACCTATAAAATTGATGAACCCACTACAATATATTAAAGACCAATTAATATAATAGCAAATTCAGTTCCCCACATCAAAAATCAGATGGCAGAAGTGGAGATCAAAAGGATAGAGAGAAAGAATGAAAAGACAGTAGCAGTGTTTCGATCGATACTTTAATCTTATACACACGATCGTGTCATTCGTTTGTTGGTATAAGTAGTCTATTATTTTAACTACTTATAATCTATCATAATCACTTTACCAATACACGAACAACATGTAATCGACAATTCATAGCATAAAGGTAGCATTAGTTATGGTATGTTTCATCCAAGGTCCAACAATAAAAGTATTCTTTGGGAGTAAAAAAACACTACTGGGTGAGTCATGAATTTAAAGGTTATGCCGGACTTAGGCCAATTAAGTTAAACTCTAGAGACAGTTTTGTGGTATTAGTCGTCAGTCCATCCACCAGGCATTCAAGAAATCCAAAGTAAAAAAAGAAAGTAGTCAACCAAACTCACATTCTCAATCAGCAAAGCATCAATTGGGTGAAAGCACATGAGAATATAAATACCCCAATAGCAATTATTTCTTCAATAAAGAACATACTAATCTCAAATCTCTTCTGCATGATACTCAGTAACTTAGCATTGACTCTTTCAAAACAAAGAACACAAATTAAAAATATATCTATCAAGTACAGTTTATTCTCTTCATGCGAAAGAAAAAACAAAAACCCCAGAAAAAGAGAGAGATCAATAATTGAGACTAGTTCTTTTCGTAACTTAAACCATGTTTACTTCAAGTCGGAAACACAGGAGTAAGCTGAGGATTGAGAGAGAGCAGATCGAAGTTTTGGGGAAGAAATAGCAGTGACGTAGACGCACCTGATGGGAAGGAGCAAGGAGTAACGATCTTTAGCTCCAAATAGATGGAACGGAGCGGCAGCCAGGGACGGACGACGGAAGACTAAGGACGGAGCTGATGCTTCTTCCAAGGTTCCCTAGACCAACAGAATAATACAGGTGACATCTGCTGCTTACCAAGTTCGATCCTTTTGGCTTTTGCACATTGGAATTGGAAAGACTTTTAATTGAAAAGTTAAATGTTGCATTTTAAAGTACAATTTGTACCCTAACCCCATTTACATCTTCTCCCAATTCTTTTGGGATTAACTACAAAAAAAAGCTTTTAAGTATCGAAAAGTGCAAAAAAAAGCTTCAACTATCGAAAGTGCAGAATAAAGCTCTGCGGATACCCGTGCACTCCCCGCAGAGGGTGCAGCGGGTACCCGCGTATAGAACAGTACCACCCTCTCCTCGCGATTTTTAAACCTTAAAACTGGCAGCTTTGGTTATCCGTCGAAACCCTTTCCTCGTCGCCGAAGCTCGCCTAACTCCTACCACCACTACGCCCAACTCATCCTGCTACGCCCAACTCCGACGCCCATTACGCCGACCTCGTTCAAAATCCGAGCTCCCCAAATCGTTAGAAATCTGAGCCCCCAAATCGACGAAATCGCCCCAAAATCTTCAGTCTTCTTATACAGGATTGACCATTACTTTTTCCCTTCCATTTTTTCATATTTTTCGGCATTGCTGTGAAGCTATAGAGGTCATTAATTTTCGGCATATTTTTTTCTCTCCAAACATGTCTTTTTCTGTCTTCCTTCACTAATTACTAATTACATACAAACAATATTTCCACAGAGATAGCCTCCAATTTCCACGAACAGAACAAGAACCAGAGATCCTAAGCAGCTCATTAGCCTTGGCTCAAGCCAATCGAAGCGCCTCGTTCTGTAGATCTCTTGCTCTAATTGTAAGATTTCCCCCACCACATTTTGCTTTTTCCTTTTCAATTATCATGAAGTTTTTTTTACATATTTCCCTATTGCTTTTTCTTTGTCATTGGTTCCTTAATGGTGCATGATCTACAACCATGACTTTTACACCACTACCTATAATGGGTGAGCCATCATCAGATTGAACATCTAGGCTTTGCCCACTTTGACTTTTATCAAAAAATTGTTCATTTTTTATCCTTTTTCAAGCTACTTTTGGGTGGCCACTATCCATTTAAACTAACCGAACTTTTGATCACCCACCTATGACCCACCATTAACGGCTATATCAATTTGTTCTTCTATCACCTTCCTTTGCCAAACTTTGGTCGGTTAAAAGTAATGTTTTTTCTTCGTTTCCTTTGTGCAGTTTCTGAAGTTGAAATGTTGTTATTTGATATTTATATTTATTTTTGTGTAAAGTTGAAATTGACAATTTATTGAATTTATTTTTTTCTGCTATTATATGTAAATAATTTTCTTTAAAATTTGTCTCAGGGAGGTGTTTTGAAGGAACTTTCGTGAGAAAATCGCCCAAACCAACCTAAAAATGCCCCCCCAAACTTTTGTTGGTCGAAAGGTTCCCCGGACGACAAACTGGGAGGAGGAGCCACAGTCGTCGTCGATGGAATTTCGAAATCGGGCATGTGAGGAGTAATTCGAGCGGGATACGTCAAACCGCTCGATTATTTATGGAAAGACTGTCAACTTTAGCGGTTGGAGTCATTGGAAATCAAAGAAATGTTTGACAACATCTCCTTGCACGGAGTGTACGACATGCAAGGAGATAGCTGTGACATAGTGGTTCGCCTATTTTATGCGAACTTGGTTGTTTCAGCGAGGGCGGGGTGCATGGAGTCGTACCTATTCGGTACGAATATTGTTGTCTCTGCCAGCGTCATCAACGTATTAATCGAATTTTACGAAGAAGACGCGGAGAAATATTATCACTCTTCCCGAGAGTGTGATTTTGCCCGGACTACAGAGGGAATTGAGTTCATAAGGCAAATCCATTTAAATTCAAACATTGCAGGCTTTGTGAAGCCAAGAGCGAATGCCTTGAACGTCAAGGCTCGGGTTGTTCACAACCTGATCACTCAGACCTTATTGCCGAGAGATGGTCACAGAGATCTAGTCAGCTGGATGGATCTCTATATTATGCAGAAGCTATACAGCGGCAGGACATTCGACCTAGGATTTATGATTGTTAGTGTGACAACCCCAGACCGAACCCGATCGGGGTCCGGGATCAGAGCCATCACTCCGGGACAGATAACGGAAAACAATGACTATTTTCTTTGAACAGATCGGTCAAAACAGTAGACATTATACTTTTAAAATATTTACAGAGAAACAGAATCAAATGACAGGAAACATACACTGCCATCGCAAAACCCTAAAAAAAAACGTAGCTTTACAGAGAGGGAGAAACTGTAGTGAGTAACAAAAAAACATTTACAGAGAGAGAGAGAGAGTTCTCGGGTGAAGCAGAAAACAGAAATGAACTTAATTTAAAAGAATTCAGGCTGGCGAAAGACTTAGTATAAAAAGAGCTTCGGTGGATTGAATAAAACAAAAGTGTACAGTGATAATCGGAAGGAGGAGAGTAACACTGGGCAGAAAGATAAAAGCTATCGGTGGATGCAGTTATAACAAAAGATGAACAGTGCTAATCGGTGGATGTGAACTATAAACAAGAATTGAGTTCACCGGTAGGAACAGACAGTAAACGAAGTAGAAGGAGATGACGTCAGCCGGAAGATGGATGACGTCATCGGTGGATGCAGACACTGAACGAAATCGGTAGAAAGGATGACGTCAGCCGGAAGATGGATGACGTCATCGGTGGATGCAGACACTGAACGAAATCGGTAGAAGAGATGACGTCAGCCGGAAGATGGATGACGTCATCGGTGGATGCAGACAGTGAACGAAATCGGTAGAAGAGATGACGTCAGCCGGAAGATGGATGACGTCATCGGTGGATGCAGACAGTGAACGAAATCGGTAGAAGGAGATGACATCAGCCGGAAGATGGATGACGTCACCGGTGGATGCAGGCAGTGAACGAAATCGGTAGAAGGAGATGACGTCAGCCGGAAGATGATGACGTCACCGGTGGATGCAGGCAGTGAACGAAATCGGTAGAAGGAGATGACGTCAGCCGGAAGATGAATGACGTCACCGGTGGATGCAGGCAGTGAACGTGATCGGAAGATGCAGCTTTTAAGGCAAAAGCTTGATAACTTTAACAGGAAGTCATAGAAACAGAAAACTTCAGACAGAAGGCATAAGGGCTTCAAACCCGCAAACCCGATTCTAAACACAGTTTTAAAACATGCATGGGAACATGACAGAAGTTAGAAAAAACCTAACAGAAGATCAAGAAAACAACTGCATGGATTATTCCAAAACTAGAGACAATCCATGCACAGATTATCAGAGAATATCCCAAACAAATTCCAGAATACTCTAGAATACAAACTTAACTATCAAATACAGCAGTTTTAAACATTGAAACAGAATCTATACATTGTTTCAAAATTTCAAAGACAGTACACAACTTAACATATACTTACAGAAACTCCCAAAACTAGAAGTTTTCTACAGGGGCTTTTAACACAAAGACCAGAATTTCATAAAAACTTTACAATATGAACTATATTTTAAAAACTTGAACCTCAGAACAGAATTATGTCTAACTGCAGCAACCACCCTGTGAGCTCGATCCACCAGTTACATCAGATCGTCATTTTGAGGAACAAAGTCCTCGGTTTCAGGTTTAGTACCTACATCAGAGAGTTCACCTATGAGTCTAAAACTCAAGTAAGGGCATAATAAGAATGCTGTGATGCAAAATTTTTTCAGAAATACAGGTGACAGTACAGAGCATTAAGTTGCAGTGGCAGTAGAATTAAGTGGAGCGTATAGGGGAACTGGCAAACAGTGGGGGAGGGGGAGGGTGCACTATCAGGCACATTCATGGATACAGTACAGTAAACGGTAAACAGTAAACAGTTCTGGGGCCAGTCCCCGTCTCGCACTTAACCTGGTACATTTCAGTCTGATTTTATCTTGTTTAGCTTCAAACAGTGTACAGAAAACATTTGCATGTCTTTCAGAGAAAACGTGTATGCATGAACGGTGCTTGAACTTAAACAGGCAGACAGCAGAAATAAGACAACAGAAAGTAAATTGAAGCCAGACATTTCAGAACATAGACTATAACCTTTCTACCCAAAACAACCCGACAGAACAGGAATGTAACGCCCTGAGTTATCTGAACCCGGTTTGCCACTCCATGCCCGTACATGACTAAAATTTCTACCATATTTTTTTTAAAAAAAAAAAAAAAACTTGCAGCGGATATCATTTGAAATGTTAAGGAATAATAGGTCAAAAGAAATAGAAGTTTGAATCGTGAAAACACTTTAAAAGTTACAGAAGTCTAACGCATCCGCCGTTGAGTAAAGTCAATGGAAGAAGCAGAAAACAACCAAAAATAGAAGACTCCTGCCGATGACGTATCATCCGATGACTTTCTTAAGGCATCTTCCGATAGAATTAACCTACATCATCCGATGACTTTCTTAAGGCATCTTCCGATAGAATTAACCTACATCATCCGATGACTTTCTTAAGGCATCTTCCGATAGAATTAACCTACATCATCCGATGACTTTCTTAAGGCATCTTCCGATAGAATTAACCTACATCATCCGATGACTTTCTTAAGGCATCTTCCGATAGAATTAACCTACATCATCCGATGACTTTCTTAAGGCATCTTCCGATAGAATTAACCTACATCATCCGATGACTTTCTTAAGGCATCTTCCGATAGAATTAACCTACATCATCCGATGACTTTCTTAAGGCATCTTCCGATAGAATTAACCTACATCATCCGATGACTTTCTTAAGGCATCTTCCGATAGAATTAACCTACATCATCCGATGACTTTCTTAAGGCATCTTCCGATAGAATTAACCTACATCATCCGATGACTTTCTTAAGGCATCTTCCGATAGAATTAACCTACATCATCCGATGACTTTCTTAAGGCATCTTCCGATAGAATTAACCTACATCATCCGATGACTTTCTTAAGGCATCTTCCGATAGAATTAACCTACATCATCCGATGACTTTCTTAAGGCATCTTCCGATAGAATTAACCTACATCATCCGATGACTTTCTTAAGGCATCTTCCGATAGAATTAACCTACATCATCCGATGACTTTCTTAAGGCATCTTCCGATAGAATTAACCTACATCATCCGATGACTTTCTTAAGGCATCTTCCGATAGAATTAACCTACATCATCCGATGACTTTCTTAAGGCATCTTCCGATAGAATTAACCTACATCATCCGATGACTTTCTTAAGGCATCTTCCGATAGAATTAACCTACATCATCCGATGACTTTCTTAAGGCATCTTCCGATAGAATTAACCTACATCATCCGATGACTTTCTTAAGGCATCTTCCGATAGAATTAACCTACATCATCCGATGACTAAATTTCTACCATATTTTTTTTTAAAAAAAAAAAACTTGCAGCGGATATCATTTGAAATGTTAAGGAATAATAGGTCAAAAGAAATAGAAGTTTGAATCGTGAAAACACTTTAAAAGTTACAGAAGTCTAACGCATCCGCCGTTGAGTAAAGTCTCAATGGAAGAAGCAGAAAACAACCAAAATAGAAGACTCCTGCCGATGACGTCAGTCGAATGAAAACAAAGGACATCTCTCGGTAGACTGTATCTACCGGTGACCTAAACGACAAAATGCACTCTACATCTTCGATGATGTCAGCACGCATCTGCGATGAGTTTACTGAGACATCATCCGATGGACTTTAAACCTACATCTTCCGATGACGTCAGCTCGCATCTGCCGATGAGTTTACTAAGACATCATCCGATAGACTTAAAACTACATCTTCCGATGACTTTCTTAAGGCATCTTCCGATAGAATTAACCTACATCATCCGATGACTTTTCTTAAGGCATCTTCCGATAGACTTAACCTACATCATCCGATGACTTTCTTGAAGCATCTTCGATAGAATTAACCCTATCATCCGATGACTTTTCTCAAGGCATCTTCCGATAGACAACAACACAACTTCCTCTGATAGAAAACAATAAACTTCTACACACATCCACCGATAGCTTTTACCAAAACATCATCCGATAGATAAATTACTCGACTCCTACCGATGGACAAAACAACATGGCAGTAGACTTTACTATAAATCGAGAAAGTCCCGACTATCAAAAGGACTTAAACATTTTACCAAAAACCATTTAGAGGCAGTTTAAATCATTGCATTGCTCAAATTCAGTAAAAACAACATTATAAAATCCAACAGAACACTAATGTCAGGAAATCTCCAAAACTAATTCAAAAGGTTACTACCACTACTGTCATGAAAACTCAATGTACTCAGATTGAATCATTATCAACTAGACCTTCACAACCGCTGACACCAGTTAACCCGCCTCATCAGTTTACCAGACCGGAGCATGAATGTACCCCTCCAACCACATCTACTAATCTGTGCACACAGAAAATTCACCTGCAGTAATCTCTTCACCTACATCACAAAACTCATCTATTAGCCTAATGCTAAGCAAGTAAAGCAAGAAATGAAATGTGTACTGGAATGTAAATCCTAAATATGCAGTTTCTACTTTCATTCCTCAGTTATGTTGCATTCGTTCACTTGTCTGATGATCCCTGATACAATGGGAGGTGGATCAGTTTTCCCAGGGTATGAATCCATATATTCAATTAAGGGGCGGATTAATTCCCTTAACAGCTGATTTGATCCCTGATACAATGGGAGGTGGATCAATTTTCCCAGGGTATGAATCCGTATGTTCGATTAAGGGGCGGATTAATTCCCTTAAAAATATACTGTTACAATCTGTTCACATCTCACCATGCTACTTCATGTAAATTCATTTTCGTTTTCTTTCAAAATATGATGCATGGCAACTGAAAAGAAACATTCATTCATGCACACACAAATCCTACTGTTTTGTGATGTAGGCACGAAGGCACATGCAAACTCTACTTACCTGGTCTCCTAGAAAAACTTGCTTGCAAGCTACTTCGGGTATTACTCAAACCTAAAACCATAGACAGAGCATACATTAAATTTTCTCTAATCTTCATTCTAAACCACTAGAAATTTAAGGGAAACTGTTTTGGGAACTCTAGTCATTGTGCATTCCCGATTTCTACTTAAACCGAAACTACCACTCGCTTACCGCTTTCTCAAAACCTCATTTAACATCCCTCCTACCAACGATAGATACAATGTAACAAGAAATAGAAGCAAAACTCACCAAGTTCAGAGAAAATCACTGGAGGAAGTCGAAGGGGGTCTCCTATCGCGCTCTGCTAAGCTGAGGAGCTGAGAATGGAGAGGAAATGAAATAAACAGTGGCGGCTACTTCATTAATAGTTTCGTTAAATACGTTATCCACCTTTGAATTTCTAATTACCCTTATGCCCTTGCCTAGTCATCCACTAACCCTACATTTAATATTGCCATATAAATTGTGTCATTAGTTTAAAAGGAATAGAGAAACGGTTTGATAGAACCGGGTATTACAATCTACCCTCCTTAAAAGAATTTTGTCCTCAAAATTCAGTACCTGAATAATTCTGGATGTTGGTCCATCATGTCTTGCTGGCGCTCCCAAGTTGTCTCCTCTATGTTCTGATTGTGCCATAAGACTTTCACTAGTGGAATTTCCTTGTTGCGCAATACCTTCACTGCATAGTCCAAGATCCTTACAGGTTTCTCCTTATATACAAGAGTAGGAAGAACCTCAATGTCCTGCTGTTCCACAATCTGATATGGATCTCTTACACACTTCTTTAACATAGAAACATAGAACACATTGTGGATTCTTTCCATAGAAGCTGGTAACTGCAACATGTAGGCTGCACTCCCAACCTTTTTCAAAATTAAGAATGTTCCAATAAACCTGGGGTTCAACTTTCCTCTCTTCCCGAATCTCACAACTCCTTTGAATGGTGACACCTTAAGAAAAACTTCGTCACCTACTTCAAACTCTAATTCTCTTCGTCTTTTATCAGCATAACTCTTCTAACGGCTTTGAGCTGTCAGAATTCTCTAGTCGGATGAGGGCAACCTTCTCCACAGTCTGCTGCACAATGTCAGGACCAAGCAACTGTGCTTCACCAACTTCATCCCAGTACAAAGGAGATCTGCATTTTCGTCCATATAATGCTTCGTATGGAGCCATGCCTATTGTTGCTTGAAAACTGTTATTGTATGAGAACTCAACCAATGGTAAATATTTACTCCAAGATCCTTGAAAATCCAATATGCATGCTCGGAGCATATCTTCTAAGGTCTGAATGGTTCTCTCAGATTGTCCATCTGTTTGAGGGTGGAAAGCTGTGCTAAAATTAAGCTGTGTTCCCATAGCCTTGTGCAAACTTTTCCAAAACTTAGATGTAAATCTGGAGTCTCGGTCTGAAACTATGGTGCTTGGAACCCCATGTAGTCTAACAACTTCGTGCACATACAACTCAGCCAGTTGATCTATCGAATATGTCATCTTCATTGGCAGAAAGTGAGCAGATTTGGTTAAACGATCAACTATTACCCAGATTGCATCATGTCCCTTTGCTGTTCTAGGTAATCCTATAACAAAATCCATAGTTATTTGTTCCCATTTCCATTCAAGAACTGGTAAGAGTTGCAATGTTCCTGAGGGTCTCTAATGCTCGGCTTTAATCTGTTGACAACACAAACATGATCCTACATATTCTGCCACGCTTCGTTTCATACTAGGCCACCAGTAGTGTTGCTTAAGGTCTCTGTACATCTTTGTACTTCCAGGGTGAACAGAGAACCTGGAAGAGTGTGCTTAAGAAAGAATCTCATCACGGAGTTCCTTAATGGCTGGAACAAACCACCTATTTCTAAACTTGAGGATCCCATTAGCAGAATAGTTAAAATCTGATTGGTCCGTAGAATTCATGCTTGACTTGTACTTGTTACACTCATCATCATTCGTCTGAGCTTCCTTATTTTCTCTAGAATGGTAGGCTTTAAGGTTATGGCTGATAGTATAGCTGATACACTGGTTACTACTTCTAGGTTAAATTTTTAGAATTCTGACTCTAAAGCTAATGGCATACTGAAAATCATAGATGAGGTTGTTGTTGTTACTCTACTCAAAGCATCAGCCACGACATTTGCTTTGCCGGGATGGTATTTAATCTCAAAATCATAGTCTTTTACAAATTCCAACCATCGACGTTGCCTCATGTTTAGTTCCTTCTGTGTGAAGATATACTTCAAGCTCTTATGATCTGAAAATATCTCACAAGATTGTCCATACAAGTAATGCCTCCAAATCTTAAGTGCAAATACAACTGCAGCTAATTCTAAGTCATGGGTAGGGTAGTTCTTCTCATGTGTTTTCAACTGTCTAGAGGCATAAGCTATTACTTTACCATTCTGCATTAACACACAACCAAGACCAATTTTGGAAGCATCACAATAAATACTAAATTTACCATCTTCAGCTGGAAGGGTTAAAATTAGAGCATTGGTTAGTTTCTGTTTCAAGGTCATGAAACTATGTTCACATTCATCAGTCTATATATACTTCACATTTTTCCTGGTTAACTTAGTAAGGGGTGTAGCGATCTTTGAAAATCCTTCGATGAACTTTCTATAATATCCTGCTAGACCAAGAAAACTCCTGATATCTGTAGCATTCTTCGGTTGAGGCCATTCCTTAACCGCTCGAACTTTGGCTGGATCGACAGATATTCCATCTCCAGAGATCACGTGACCAAGAAAGTGAACTCTGTCCAACCAAAACTCACACTTGGAAAACTTAGCATAAAGCTGGTGCTATCTAAGTACTCCTAACACCAAACTCAAATGCCTTGCATGCTCATCCTTAGTTCTAGAATAGATCAGAATGTCGTTTATGAACACTATGACAAACTTGTCCAAATACTCGTGAAACACCCTATTCATGAGATCCATGAAGGCTGCTGGTGCATTTGTCAAACCAAAAGACATAACCAAAAACTCATGATGTCCATACCTTGTGCGAAAGGCAGTTTTTGGGATATCTTCAGATTTTACCTTCAGCTGGTAATAACCGGACCTAAGGTCAATCTTAGAGAAAACTCTTACACCCCTAAGCTAGTCAAATAAGTCATCAATTCTCGGCAAAGGGTATTTGTTTTTGACAGTTAACTTATTCAATTCTCTATAATCAATGCACATACGCATTGATCCATCTTTCTTCTTGACAAAAAGGACAGGTGCGCCCCACGGTGAAAAGCTTGGGCGTATGAACCCTTTCTCCAATAGATCCTCCAATTGTTTCTTTAATTCCTTAAGTTCAGTTGGAGCTAATCTATATGGATTTTTAGACACAGGCTCGGCTCCAGGGTAAATATCTACAACAAATTCAATTTCCCTATCTGGCGGTAAACTGGGAATGTCATCTAAAAACACTTCGGGGAAGTCTTGGACGATTAAGACATTCTGAGGATTTGCTTTTTCCACAAGCTGTGTGTCTAGAATGCTAGCTAAGAAGCACAAATACTCTCCACACATGGAAGGTCTAGTGTTATTAGAAGTCATCACAGACATTTCCTTACTCTTCTTTGAAGCTTGAAAGGTATGTTTCAACTTACCAGGGGGGTGAAAGCTAACTACTCCAATTCTACAATCAATTGTGGCGTGATGTTTAAACAACCAGTCCATTCCTAGGATTACATCAAATCCTATTATATCCATGATTATAAGATCAGCAGGTAGACTTACATTCCCTACTAACACATTACTGTCAAGCATCACCTAGTTAGAGTGCATGCGCTCACCAGAAGATAATGCTACGTTAAACATATGTTCAGAAGAAGCAAACCGTACATCTAGCTTATCAGCAAAAGCATAGGCTATAAAAGAATGTGTTGCACCCGAATCTATCAAAGTAAAAGCAGGTACAAAGTTGATCAATATAGTACCTGACACCACAGCAGGCTGGTCCTCTTCTCCTGACTCTACCATGGAAAATATTCTCGGCTTTATCCTAGCAGGGCCACTCTTCGATGTTGGGCAATCTCTAACAATGTGTCCCGGCTTGTTACAGTTGAAGCATCGAAGGACTCTGGGCTTAGTGCAGTCTTTGAATGAATGTCCAACCTCCTCACAGTTGAAACACCTTCTAGAAGTCCACCTACATTCCCCCGGGTGATTCTTCAAACATGTTGGACATTGGGGAAAATTCTTGACATTCTGCACTTTCCTTCCTGCTCCCTGGCTATTTTGGCCTTCACTTGGCCTCTTCGTTCCCCTTTGTTGGTGTGGCTGGTTAAACCTTTGCGGGGCCTCCTTTGGTCCAGCACACTTCCCTTCAGCCTTTTCCACTTCCAGAGCAGTGGACACCACCTCACTTAATGTCAAA
The DNA here is from genome assembly GCA_022432975.1 of Begonia masoniana. Classification (NCBI taxonomy): domain Eukaryota; kingdom Viridiplantae; phylum Streptophyta; class Magnoliopsida; order Cucurbitales; family Begoniaceae; genus Begonia; species Begonia masoniana. The sequence goes on along the minus strand of CM039506.1, from coordinate 23,606,887 downwards.
CCTTTAATACCACAAAATTTAACTCCTCGGTAAATCTCTGGCTTCAGCCCATGCACAAATTTGAACACCTTATCCTCGTCTTTGTGAGCAAAATGCCCAGCAAACCTAGACAAGGACTCGAACTGCCTACTATACTCGGCCACAGACCCGGTCTGCTTCAGGTTCAGAAATTCTAACTTCTTCGCGGTCTGGACTGTGCTGTTGAAATACTTCTCATAGAAAATGTCTTTGAATCGTGATCAGGGCATCGTCAAAACATCGGTGGTGGTCTCTATTGTTTTCCACCAGAGTTGAGCTTCACCAGCTAAATGAAAGGTTACCAACGTGACTTTTTCTCCTTCTCCAATGTTGGCAAACCTAAACATGCTTTCAATCTTTCTAAGCCATCCTTCAGCAATAACTGGATCAGTTGACTGTCCATCAAACGTGGGTGGTCTTAGCCTCCTGAACCTATCTCCAGAATGTTCACCACTAGAACCCGAGTTGTCACTTCCTTGTGATCCTCGGTTCAACAACACACCTATCTGGTCAGACTGTTGGCGCACTATATCAGTCTGTTGACGCATCAATTCTGTCAGCTGTCTGATTACACTAGAGTCATCCTCACGTCTTGGACTTGGTATCTCTCTTGGTATCCTTGGCCTTCCTGGTCGTCTAGCCATTTTGCTAAATTCCTTAATAAAGTTAAATATGTTCATAAATACCTAATAGCTAAGGTTAACGTAAACACTTACAGTTGTTGGAGCACTACTATGCAACGATTGGCACTGATGAGTAATCTTTTGAACGGTTTAACTGAATGTCTTTGATACCATACTGTAACGCCCCGAGTTATCTGAACCCGGTTTGCCACTCCATGCCCGTACACGACTAAAATTTCTACCATATTTTTTTTTAAAAAAAACTTGCAGCGGAAATCATTTGAAATGTTAAGGAATAATCGGTCAAAAGAAATAGAAGTTTGAATCGTGAAAACACTTTAAAAGTTGCAGAAGTCAAACGCATCCGCCGTTGAGTAAAGTCAACGGAAGAAGCAGAAAACAACCAAAATAAAAGACTCATGCCGATGACGTCAGTCGAATGAAAAACAAAGGACATCTCTCGGTAGACTGTATCTACCGGTGACTAAATGACAAAATGCACTCTACATCTTCCGATGACGTCAGCACGCATCTGCCGATGAGTTTACTGAGACATCATCCGATGGACTTAAACCTACATCTTCCGATGACGTCAGCTCGCATCTGCCAATGAGTTTACTGAGACATCATCCGATAGACTTAAACCTACATCTTCTCGATGACTTTCTTAAGGCATCTTCTGATAGAATTAACCTATATAATCCGATGACTTTTCTTAAGGCATCTTCCGATAGAATTAACCTACATCATCCGATGACTTTCTTAAGGCATCTTCCGATAGAATTAACCTACATCATCCGATGACTTTTCTCAATGAATCTTCCGATAGACAATAACACAACTTCCTCCGATAGAAAACAATAAACTTCTACACACATCCACCGATAGCTTTTACCAAAACATCATCCGATAGATAAATTACTCGACTCCTACAGATGGACAAAACAACATGGCAGTAGACTTTACTATAAATCGAGAAAGTCTCGACTATCAAAAGGACTTAAACATTTTACCAAAAACCATTTAGAGGCAGTTTAAATCATTGCATTGCTCAAATTCAGTAAAAACAACATTATAAAATCCAACAGAACACTAATGTCAGGAAATCTCCAAAAGTAATTCAAAAGGTTACTACCACTACTGTCATGAAAACTCAATGTACTCAGATTGAATCATTATCAACTAGACCTTCACAACCGCTGACACTAGTTAACCCGCCTCATCAGTTTACCAGACCGGAGCATGAATGTACCCCTCCAATCACATCTACTGATCTGTGCACACGGGAAATTCACCTGCAGTAATCTCTTCACCTACATCACAAAACTCATCTATTAGCCTAATGCTAAGCAAGTAAAGCAAGAAATGAAATGTGTACTGGAATGTAAATCCTAAATATGCAGTTTCTACTTTCATTCCTCAGTTATGTTGCATTCTTTCACTGGTCTGATGATCCCTGATGCAATGGGAGGTAGATCAGTTTTCCAAGGGTATGAATCCATATATTCAATTAAGGGGCGGATTAATTCCCTTAACAGCTGATTTGATCCCTGATACAATGGAAGGTGGATCAATTTTCCCAGGGTATGAATCCGTATGTTCGATTAAGGGGCGGATTAATTCCCTTAAAAGTATACTGTTACAATCTGTTCACATCTCACCATGCTACTTCATGTAAATTCATTTTCGTTTTTCTTTCAAAATATGATGCATGGCAACTGAAAAGAAACATTCATTCATGCACACACAAATCCTACTGTTGTGTGATGTAGGCCCAAAGGCACATGCAAACTCTACTTACCTGGTCTCCTGGAAAAACTTGGTTGCAAGCTACTTCGGGTATTACTCAAACCTAAAACCATAGACAGAGCATACAATAAATTTCCTCTAATCTTCATTCTAAACCACTAGAAATCTAAGGGAAACTGTTTTGGGAACTCTAGTCATTGTGCATTCCCGATTTCAACTTAAACCGAAACCACCACTCGCTTACCGCTTTCTCAAAACCTCATTTAACATCCCTTCTACCAACGATAGATACAATGTAACAAGAAATAGAAGCAAAACTCACCAAGTTCGGAGGAAATTGCTGAAGGAAGTCGAATGGGGTCTCCTATCGCGCTCTGCTAAGCTGAGGAGCTGAGAATGGAGAGGAAATGAAATAAACAGTGGCGGCTACTTCATTAATAGTTTCCTTAAATACGTTATCCACCTTTGAATTTCTAATTACCCTTATGTCCCTTGCCTAGTCATCCACTAACCCTACATTTAATATTGCCATATAAATTGTGTCATTAGTTTAAAAGGAATAGAGAAACGGTTTGATAGAACCGGGTATTACAAGGAAACCTAGTACCTCCGTGATGTAGGGCCTTAAGGGCCTAATCTACGGTTATGAACTTACCTGTTTGCTGCAATGTAGAATGCTCGAATGTCTCTGGAACGCTCGGATCTGTTGCTGCAATGTAGAGAAATTAAACAAGTTGCAAATGCTAACAAATAACTTGGAAGATTTTGTAGTAAACTCCATTCAGACTTGTAGAAAACAACGAATGTGTTTCCATACAAATACCAAGAGTTTTCTCCCAACTATCTTAACCTAAAGCTTCAGCATAACCCATAGTTTTTGTTTGTCCAAATGTGTTAGCATTAGAAGATGTTTACCTTGGCGGAGGAGCAGAAAGGAATCTGGGAAGATCGAAGTAACTTCGATGGTTGTTTGTAGACAGGAAGAGAGAATGCAGATAGGAAAAAGGAGAGAGAGAGCAGAGAAGAGAAGTGAAGAGGGTTTCACGTAGAAGGTGGAACTTAGCTTCTTCAACAAGTTGCCAGATGCCACTCAACCATTGGCTATCTCCCACCAACCTTAATTTCTCCCCAATTTACCCTTCCATGCATTTCAACTTAGTGTTTTGGTTTAGTTACACATTAGTTTAGTTACACATTAGTTTAGTTCTCCACTAATTATTCCAACAATTCAACCAAAAACATTCCCTTGTATTAATATAATATAAATCCCGTTTAAATGATCCGGAAAAACTATTACATGACAAAAATGCCGGGTGTTACAGTTAGTCACATGTACGAGGTCGGTCGAACAAAAAACAAGAGTCTGTCGTTCGGTTCATTGATTTGTAAGATCGTAGAGCGATCTGAGATTCGTCTGCCTAGAGGAGAGCATATCAGATCAAACAGATCGGGCGATGTATTTGACAGGATTCATCATACTCGGATGGGTCTAGTTGAAGTTGACGGGTCTTGGATGCCCAAGGAAGATCCTGGAGCCTCTACATCTCGGGATGTTCTGATGGAGGACAACACCACCACCAAGACCGCACCGCCATTGCACCCCCACGAGCCTAGTATGTCGGAGCAGATACTTAACAGGCTAGATAACAATTTTGCCCAAGTGAACCGGCGGTTGGACATGTGGGATTAGAGGTGGGAGATCATACAGGAGAGGCTGGATCTTATGAGATTGTCTCAACTACAGCTCGAAGATGCTTTCGAGCGATAACGTGCAGGCGGAGGCGGCGAGGGCGACGATGCCCCACCTCCACCCTTTCCGTAGTTTAGCTTATGTTGTATATTCGTTTTAATGTACTCCTTATGTTTGTCATTTTTGTATAGTTTATTTTTATTCTGTAACTTAGTTTAACTTATTTGTGTACTGGATCTATCTGTTGGAAATATTTTTGTGATTTGCATATACAGGAATTGTTTAAAGATAGTTATAAGGGAGTCATAAAACAAATGAAATCCTACCCATTTTTTCAATTTTAATTTTATATTTTATTATAAATTAATAAATTATTTTATATTTAATCTTTTCAATTTGATTAATAAATTAAGTTATGTGTTTAATAATTAACATTAATATAGTAAACACTTTAATTAATTAATGAATTAACATGTTAAACTTTAATTAATAAATTAATGTAAACTTTAATTAATGAATTAATATTAAATTGTTTCATTATTTAATTATAAAATTAAATCACGTGTTAAATGAAATAATAATTAATATAGTAAACACTTTAATTAATGAATTAATATTAAATTGTTTCATTATTTAATTATAAAATTAAATCACGTGTTAAATGAAATAATAATTAATATAGTAAACACTTTAATTAATGAATTAATATTAAATTGTTTCATTATTTAATTATAAAATTAAATCACGTGTTAAATGAAATAATAATTAATATAGTAAACACTTTAATTAATGAATTAACATGTTAAACTTTAATTAATAAATTAATGTAAACTTTAATTAATGAATTAATATTAAATTGTTTCATTATTTAATTATAAAATTAAATCACGTGTTAAATGAAATAATAATTAATATAGTAAACACTTTAATTAATTAATGAATTAATATTAAATTGTTTCATTATTTAATTATAAAATTAAATCACGTGTTAAATGAAATAATAATTAATATAGTAAACACTTTAATTAATAAATTAATGTAAACTTTAATTAATGAATTAACATGTTAAACTTTAATTAATGAATTAATATTAAATTGTTTCATTATTTAATTATAAAATTAAATCACGTGTTAAATGAAATAATAATTAATATAGTAAACACTTTAATTAATAAATTAATGTAAACTTTAATTAATGAATTAACATGTTAAACTTTAATTAATGAATTAATATTAAATTGTTTCATTATTTAATTAATTAATGAATTAATATTAAATTGTTTCATTATTTAATTATAAAATTAAATCACGTGTTAAATGAAATAATAATTAATATAGTAAACACTTTAATTAATAAATTAATGTAAACTTTAATTAATAAATTAATGTAAACTTTAATTAATAAATTAATGTAAACTTTAATTAATAAATTAATGTAAACTTTAATTAATAAATTAATGTAAACTTTAATTAATGAATTAGATTAAACGTGTTAAAACACTTTAATTAATGAATTAGATTAAACGTGTTAAAACACTTTAATTAATAAATTAATGTAAACTTTAATTAATAAATTAATGTAAACTTTAATTAATAAATTAATGTAAACTTTAATTAATAAATTAATGTAAACTTTAATTAATAAATTAATGTAAACTTTAATTAATAAATTAATGTAAACTTTAATTAATAAATTAATGTAAACTTTAATTAATAAATTAATGTAAACTTTAATTAATGAATTAGATTAAACGTGTTAAACACTTTAATTAATGAATTAATATTAAATTGTTTCATTATTTAATTATAAAATTAAATCACGTGTTAAATGAAATAATTAATTAATATATTAAACACTTTAATTAATTAATGAATTAACATGTTAAACTTTAATTAATGAATTAGATTAAACGTGTTAAACACTTTAATTAATGAATTAATATTAAATTGTTTCATTATTTAATTATAAAATTAAATCACGTGTTAAATGAAATAAATAATTAATATAGTAAACACTTTAATTAATTAATGAATTAACGTGTTAAACTTTAATTAATAAATTAGATTAATCGTATTAAACACTTTAATTAATGAATTAATATTAAATTGTTTCATTATTTAATTATAAAATTAAATCACGTGTTAAATGAAATAATTAATTAAACAACGTTATGTATTTATTTAATTAACCAATTTCAAACATTACATTCAACAATTTCTACCTCGGCCTCACGTCGCAGATTCTTGCTTCCCCTCAAATTCATTAAAACCCATAAACGTATCTGCTGCAGCAGCGTCAGAAGTAATCCCCGGTGAGGACAAGTACGAATGTTATGCCCTTGTTGCCGACATATGCCACACGTCATCTTCAAGTTCTTCTTACTAACTTTCGAACTCGATGGTTCATCGACATCCCGCACTCTTGTCTTTTTCGGCCTACCAGGTTGGCGATGTCTTGTGGGCGGCATGAGTGCCGTCATAGCCAGCCACATTTGTTGGCCGTTCATGGGTTGAATAAAATGTGAATACATTTGCATATAAGTCACCTGGTGATAGTAGGGATGCACGTACCTTTCCAGTTCCACTCTCATTTTATTAATGCAGGAATGGAGTAGACACAAGGGATTCCGGTCAACTCCCATCTGGTGCACTCGCACACACCCATATTCATGTCGACCTTGTATTGTTCGTAACCGTTGCTGACCTCAAATCGTGCATCTCCTGCTAACTGAGCACTCCAATTTCGAGCTGAAATTTGTAGATCCTTAAGCTTTTTCTTTATCCGGGGACATAGAATGTCTGTTGATTGGGTCATCTTCTCAAACTTTTTGACAATGCGAGTCATCAAATCCTTTCGTATTGTCTCGAACATGGTGATAATCGGTTTGTCTCTGGCAGGCAATAGAACTGCATTGTATGACTCCGACAAATTATTCAAGCCTATATCGCACTTAGGGATCGAAGAGAATGCATAACTAGCCCAATGTCTAGGCTCTTCCCTTCGAAGCCATATGTGGGCTTGTGACAGCCCCCGACCCGATCGGGGTCCGAGGAGCCATCACTTCGGACATTTTACAGAAAACGAGACTATTATTTTTTTTTTAAACAGGGAATATAACACTATGCTTTTAAAACATTGACAGAGAGAGAGAGTGTTCTATGGAGTAGAAATCATAACGGGAAAGAAAACAGTTAAAACCAAACTGCAGGATGAATTACAAAATACTTAAAATAGAATCAGAAGACACGTTTATTTTTGAACCACAGAAATAATAGACTGAAGAAAACAGGGAGACAGAAGTAAATTAAAACTTTGAACATCTAAGATATTGGGCAAGGTGGACTTGAAGAGTGCAGCAAAACATATGAGAAGAAAATGGTAAAAATAGGAAAGAAAGGTGAACAATAAAGTAAGCAGATAGAAAAATAAACAGACAGGAATGGCAGGAAATTACTGGAAATATTGGCGGAAGACTTAGGCGGAAGATTGGCGGAAGACTTAGTTTAAAAAAAAAAAGGCAACGGTGGATGAAGTTTTAAAGAGAAACAGGCAGCGGTGGATGTAGGCAAAAATGAACAGTAACCGGTGGATGTAGGCAGAAATGAACAGTGACCGGTGGATGTAGACAAAAATGAACAGTAACCGGTGGATGTAGGCAAAAATGAACAGTGACCGGTGGATGTAGGCAAAAATGAACAGTAACCGGTGGATGTAGGCAGAAATGAATAGTGACCGGTGGATGTAGGCAAAAATGAACAGTAACCGGTGGATGTAGGCAGAAATGAACAGTGACGATCGGTGGATATAAATTATAAGGCAACGGTGGATGAAGTTTTAAAGAGAAACAGGCAGCGGTGGATGTAGGCAAAAATGAACAGTAACCGGTGGATGTAGGCAAAAATGAACAGTAACCGGTGGATGTAGGCATAAATGAACAGTGACGATCGGTGGATATAAATTATAAGGCAAAATTTACAACTTTTGACAGAAAGACACACAGACAGAGAGCATAAAAACAGAAGACATAAACGTCTCAGATTCTCAAACCACTTCAAAACATGGTTCTCGAGCACAACAGAAGGCATAACAGAAACTTAAAAATAATCACACTGCATAGATAGTTCAAAAACCAGAGACCATCCATGCATAGACTAGCAGAAAATATTTCAAACTATTTCATAATACTTCAGAACATGATTCAACTGTCAAATACAGCACAACAGAAGGCATGAAAATTGTAGACCTTCAATACCCAATTTTAAACAAGATTGTAAAACATACTTTAAAATTGACAGATTTAAAGAAGCAAACTGCATAGATAGTTCTCAAAACCAGAAATCATCCATGCACAGATTAACAGCAAATATCCCAAACAATTCCAGGATACATTAGAGTATAATCTTAACTGTCAAATACAGCGGTTTTAAACACTGACACAGAATCTATACATTGTTTCAAAATCTCAGAGACAGTACAAAACTTAACATATAATTGCAGAATTTCCAAAAACAGAAATTTTCTACAGAGTTTTTAACACAAAAATCAGAATTTCAGAAAGCTTTACAGATTTAGACTATGTTTTAAAAAAAAAAAAAAAAAACTTAAACCTCTGAACAGAAATATGTCTAGCTGCAGCAACCACCCCGAGAGCTCGAACCACCAGCCACCTATTCATCAGACTGAGGCACAAAGTCCTCATTTTCGGATTCAGTACCTACATCAGAGAGTTCATCTATGAGCCTAAAGCTCAGTAAGAACATATAAAATGCAGTGATGCATATGCTATGCATGAGGTTTTTCAGAAATTCAGTGACAGTACAGTACATTACGTTTCAGTGACAGTGGGGTATAAGTGGGGCTTATAGGGGAACTGGCGAACAGTGGGTGCACTATCAGGCACAACAGTTATACGGTACAGTAAAGAAACAGATCTGGGGGCCAGTCCCCGTCCCACACTTAACTGATACATTTCAGTCACATTTTATCTTGTTTAGTTTCAAACAGTGTACAGAAATCGGTTTTGCATGAACTTTCGGTGAAAACGTGTATGCATGAACATTTTCAGTGCCTGAACTTACAATAACAGACGACAGAAATAACAGAACATACTGTGAAGCAGAACACAGACAACTCAGAACATAAACTATAACGTTTCTACCCAAAACAACCCGACGGAACTGAAACACCTAGTACCTCTGTGATGTAGGGCCTTAAGGGCCAACCTACAGATATGAACTTACCTGTTTGCTGCAAAGTTGATGTTCTTGATCGTCTCAGTTTTAATAGTTTGTGAACCTAAAACGTGATTATACGGTCATTAACCCTAAACCTCTCAAAAGTTAGTAAATAGTGTAGTTAAATTTGTTAACTACCGACGGAAATTACCTTCACTGAAGAAAATAGAAGAATGCAGGAGAAACAAAGTGTGGAACTTTGTTTCAGTCGCCTGGAAGAGAAGAATAGAGAGAAAGAAGGGAGGAAGCAGAGAAGTGAAATGAAGATTTCACGTAGGAGGAAGAATTTTGCTTCCTCAACAAGTTGCCAAGTGTCAGTTATCCACTGGCTATCTCCCACCAACCTTAATTTCTCTCCAATTTGCCATTCCATGCATTTCAAACTTAGTGTTTTGCTTAGTTATACATTAGTTTGTTTTCCAACAAAATACATATTGTATTAATATTAAATCAATCCCGCAAAATGATTCGAGAAATAATTACAGCCAAAAGGCCGGGTGCTACATTCCACCCACCTTAGCCGAAATTTTGTCCCCAAAATTTGCCTAAGCGAATAACTCCGGATATTGGGCCCTAACATCCTCTTGTCTTTCCCACGTGGCTTCCTCCACATTATGATTGCGCCACAAAACTTTCACCAATGGGACAACCTTGTTGCGCAACACCTTAAGTGACATATCCAATATCTGTATAGGTCTTTCTTCATATGTCAGCGTCGGCATGATATCAAAGTCCACATGCTCCACGATCTGAGTTGGATCTCGTAGACACTTCCTCAGCATCGAAACATGGAAAACATTGTGAACTCCATCCATAGACGCTGGCAGCTGCAGTCTGTAAGCCATACTTCCCACACGCTTCAAGATGGAAAAAGGTCCAATGAACCTCGGACTGAGTTTTCCTTTCTTGCCAAATCTCATCACACCTTTGAAAGGTGACACTTTCAGGAATACTTCATCGCCTCAGCGAACTCTAAGTCTCTCATTCTATAGTCCGCATAACTTTTCTGTCGACTCTGAGCAATCTTTATTCGTTGCTTGATAGCAGCTATCATCTCGGACATCTGCTGTAATATCTCAAGGCCGATAAGCTTGGTTTCTCCGACCTCATCCCAACACAATGGGGATCTACACTTTCTGCCGTAAAGAGCCTCATAAGGAGCCATGCCAATTGTAGCCTGATAGCTATTGTTGTAGGCAAACTCCACGAGTGGCAAATATCTACTCCAAGGAGCATGAAATTTCAACACGCACGACCTTAGCATGTCCTCGAGTATTTGGATTGTTCTTTCAGACTGTCCGTCAGTTTGTGGATGAAACGCCGTGCTGAAATCTAACCTAGTGCCCAGGGAGCTTTGCAAGCTTTTCCAGAACCTCGATGTGAATCTAGGATCTCGGTTAGATACAATCGACACTGGTACCCCATGCAGCTTGACAATCTCACTAATGTATAGTTCTGCATACTGGTCCATAGAGAATGTCGTCTTCACAGGTAGAAAATGGGCCGACTTCGTCAATCTGTCCAGTATGACCCATATGCTATTGTGGCCTTTAGCTGTTCTTGGAAGGCCAACAACAAAGTCCATTGTGACATTCTCCCATTTCCACTCGGGGATCGGGAGAGGCTGAAGTGTTCCACCTAGTCGTTGATGTTCAGCCTTGACTTGTTGACATATCATGCAAGACTCCACATATTTGGCTACTTCATTCTTCATATTCGGCCACCAGAAGTGAAGTTTCAAGTCTTGATACATCTTCGTGCTTCCAGGATGCACAGGACAAGATGTTCTTCCGTAACTCTTCATCTTTCGGAACATACCATCTATCTCTGAACTTAAGAATACCATCTCCCGAATAACTTAAATAAGAAGAAGCCATTGGTACCTTGCTCACCATATCAGCCATCTCCTTTGAATTGGTCTTCTGGGCTTCCTTAATTCGGTCCAGGACGGTGGGCCGTAGCGTCAAGTTTGCTAGTATGGCCGATAGCCCAGAAACTATCTCCATATCGAACTTCTGTATCTCAGTCCTCAAAGGCATCGACACGGCCGATATAGCTGGTTGCATAGTATCTGACATCCTGCTCAATGCATTAGCTACTACGTTAGCTTTACCTGGGTGGTATTTAATCTCAACATCATAATCTTTTAGAAATTCTAACCACCTCCTTTGTCTCATGTTTAACTCCTTTTGAGTGAATATGTATTTTAAAATCTTGTGATCAGAAAACACCTCGCATGATTGTCCGTATAAGTGGTGTCTCCATACTTTCAGTGCAAACACAACTGCCGCTAACTCAAGATCGTGAATAGGGTAGTTTTGCTCGTGGTTCTTCAGTTGTCTGGATGCGTATGCTACAACTTTCCCTTCTTGCATTAATACACATCCCAAGCCTATCTTGGATGCATCACAGTATACGCTGAACTTGCTATCTTCAACTGGCAATACTAACAGAGGAGCAGTGGTTAATTTCTGTTTAAGTGTGTGAAAACTCACCTCACATGCTTCGGACCACTTGAACTTGATTTCCTTCCTCGTTAAGCTGGTCATGGGCTTCGCTATCACAGAAAATCCCTTGATGAATTTCCTTTAATAACCAGCTAGTCTGATAAAGCTCCGTACCTCGCTTGCATTCCTCGGCCTTGGCCAGTCTCTTCCAGCCTCAATTTTAGCCGGGTCGACAGACACTCCTTCAGCAGACACCACGTGGCCTAGGAAATTAATCCTACTCAGCCAGAATTCACACTTTGATAGCTTGGCATATAATTGATGCTGTTTTAGAGTTGTCAACACAATAGCCAAGTGCCCTTTATGCTCTTCCTCGTTCCGAGAATAAACCAGGATGTCGTCGATGAAGACGATTAAAAATTTGTCCAAGAACTCCTGGAATATCCTATTCATCAAGTCCATAAATGCCGCGGGGGCATTAGTCAACCCGAACGACATCACCAAGAACTCGTAATGTCCGTACCGGGTCCTGAAGGCGGTCTTTGGAATATCATCAGCCCTGACCTTCAACTGGTAATAACCGGAGCGTAAGTCAATCTTAGAAAATACCCGAGCCCCTTGTAGCTGGTCAAATAAATCATCGATTCTCGGCAACAGGTACTTATTCTTGATCGTCAACTTGTTCAGCTCACGGTAGTCAATACACATCCGTAGGGACCCTTCCTTTTTCTTGACAAACAAGACGGGAGCACCCCACGGTGAGAAACTAGGGCGCACAAAGCCCTTATTCACCAATTCCTTTAGTTGAGCCTTCAACTCCCTCAGCTCAATCGGTGCCATACGGTACGGATTCTTCGATACTGGTTCAGCACCAGGATATACGTCAATCTCAAACTCGATTTCACGATCAGGTGGCAATCCCGGTAAGTCATCTAAGAAAACCTCTGGGAAGTCTCGAACTACTGGAATATTTTGAAGTTCCACCTCATTTTGCCTTTGGACATCCACTACGTGGGCCAGGAATCCGATGCATCCTGACTTCATCAGCTGTTGAGCTTTTAAGGAAGATATAACAGGCATATGGTTTTTCTTCGGTATTGCCTGGTAAGAGAATTCTACCTCATTCGGGCATTTAAACGACACAAGCCCAGACCTACAATTGATGGTGGCGTGATGTCTAAACAGCCAGCCCATCCCCAGAATGACATCGTACCCTTTCATACCGATAACGATAAGACTGGCATACAACTTCTGGTCTCCTAATGACACTATATCACCCCGTACAACCTGCTCAGAGTGCATAAACTCTCTGGACGGTAGCATAATGCTGTAGGGTTGATCTGATGGCGTACAACAAAACTTCTGTCTAACTACGAAGTCCATGGCCACAAACGAATGTGTGGCCCCCGTGTCCTACAAGGTATAAGCAGGTGCATCACATACTGAAATTGTACCTGTAATCGCTGTGTGCTGATCAGTATCATCAACATCCTCCATCATTGCAAACACCTTAGGTACGGCAAGGTTTGGTCTCGTGTCCGGCGTCGGGCAATCCCGAACATGATGGCCTCCTTTGCCACATCGGAAACATTGGCCGGTAATAAATCTGCATTCTCCTCTGTGAAATTTCTGGCACCGCGGGCATACTGAAAGTTGAGGAGCCCCCATTGGTCTCTTCCCCTTGTCTTGATAAATGATGGTCTCATTGGGCCTCTTGATGCCCCTGTTCTGTTGCTGTTGAGGTTGTAAATTCTGACCTCTTTGTTGCTGTTGAGGAATATTCCAAATAGTTCCTCGTGGTGAATCCCTCTGTCTCTGGTACTTTACCTCCAAAGCCTCCAATTGATAAGCCTTGGCCACCACCTTTGTGTACGGTGCCTCATCAAATCCCCCATAAGAAATCCCTCGTAAGAGGTCCAGCTTCAAACCCTGAATAAATTGGTGCACCTTGTTTTCGTCAATGGCTACCAAATGAGGTGCATAGCGGGATAATGATTCGAACTTCTGAACATATTCTGCCACTGACCCATATTGTCGCAGCCGAGAGAACTCAAGCAACTTTTCCTTCTTCACTCCTCGGTCAAAGTACTTCTCGTAGAAGATTTTCGTGAATCCTTCCCAGCTTAATGCCACTGTAGTCGACTGCACTGTGTCCCACCAAAATCCAGCACTTTCGATGAGATAAAACGTGGCACAATTAACTTTCTTGTTGTCCTTCCACTTCTGCATAACTGAACATCTTCTCCATTGTTCAAATCCAGGTTTCAGCACGGGTCGGGTCTGTAGACAGTCCATCAAATGAAGGCGGCTGGAGTCGCCGGAATCTATCTCCACTGTTGTCACGTGAAGCATTTCCATGGTTATTATTGTTATTGTTCCCGCTGTCTTCTCTGGCCATCATACGTTCCACCATGCGGGACTGTACTCCCACCAGTTCGGTTAGTCGGTCAATGGCACGAGAGCTTTCGCTTGACTCTTCCTGATGCCCTCTCACCATTTCTAAGGAAACCTATTAACAGAATAACCTAATTTAATAAACAGAACCTTTTACAGAAATTTTAAACACTTACAGTTGGTGGAGCGATCTCACGTGGCGGTTGTGCAGTCAGACATTTCAAAGAATCGGTTTTAAAACCTTGTCTCTCTGATACCATAACTGTGACAGCCCCCGACCCGATCGGGGTCCGAGGAGCCATCACTTCGGACATTTTACAGAAAACGAGACTATTATTATTATTTTTTTAAACAGGGAATAGAACATTATGCTTTTAAAACATTGACAGAGAGAGAGAGTGTTCTCTGTAGTAGAAATCATAACGGGAAAGAAAACAGTTAAAACCAAACTGCAGGATGAATTACAAAATACTTAAAACAGAATTCAGAAGATACGTTTATTTTTGAACCACAGAAATAATAGACTGAAGAAAACAGGGAGACAGAAGTAAATTAAAACTTTGAACATCTAAGATATTGGGCAAGGTGGACTTGAAGAGTGCAGCAAAACATATAAGAAGAAAATGGTAAAAACAGGAAACAGAGGTGAACGATAAGGTATGCAGATAGAGAAATAAACAGACAGGAATGGCAGGAAATTACTGGAAATATTGGCGGAAGACTTAGGCGGAAGACTGGCGGAAGACTTAGTTTAAAAAAAAAAAGGCAACAGTGGATGAAGTTTTAAAGAGAAACAGGCAGCGGTGGATGTAGGCAAAAATGAACAGTAACCGGTGGATGTAGGCAGAAATGAACAGTGACCGGTGGATGTAGACAAAAATGAACAGTAACCGGTGGATGTAGGCAAAAAATGAACAGTGACCGGTGGATGTAAGTCAAAATGAACAGTAACCGGTGGATGTAGGCAGAAATGAACAGTGACCGGTGGATGTAGGCAAAAATGAACAGTAACCGGTGGATGCATGCAGAAATGAACAGTGACGATCGGTGGATATAAATTATAAGGCAACGGTGGATGAAGTTTTAAAGAGAAATAGGCAGCGGTGGATGTAGGCAAAAATGAACAGTAACCGGTGGATGTAGGCAAAAATGAACAGTAACCGGTGGATGTAGGCAGAAATGAACAGTGACGATCGGTGGATATAAATTATAAGGCAAAATTTACAACTTTTGATAGAAAGACACACAGACAGAGAGCATAAAAACAGAAGACATAAACGTCTCAGATTCTCAAACCACTTCAAAACATGGTTCTCGAGCACAACAGAAGGCATAACAGAAACTTAAAAATAATCACACTGCATAGATAGTTCAAAAACCAGAGACCATCTATGCATAGACTAGTAGAAAATATTTCAAACTATTTCATAATACTTCAGAGCATGATTCAACTGTCAAATACAGCACAACAGAAGGCATAAAAATTATAGACCTTCAATAGCCGATTTAAAACAAGATTGTAAAACATACTTTAAAATTGACAGATTTAAAGAAACAAACTGCATGGATAGTTCTCAAAACCAGAAATCATCCATGCACAGATTAACAGCAAATATCCCAAACAATTTCAGGATACATTAGAGTATAATCTTAACTGTCAAATACAGCGGTTTTAAACACTGACACAGAATCTATACATTGTTTCAAAATCTCAGAGACAGTACAGAACTTAACATATAATTGCAGAATTTCCAAAAACAGAAATTTTCTACAGAGTTTTTAACACAAAAATCAGAATTTCAGAAAGCTTTACAGATTTAGACTATGTTTTAAAAAAAACTGAAACCTCTGAACAGAAATATGTCTAGCTGCAGCAACCACCCCGAGAGCTCGAACCACCAGCCACCTATTCATCAGACTGAGGCACAAAGTCCTCATTTTCGGGTTCAGTACCTACATCAGAGAGTTCATCTATGAGCCTAAAGCTCAGTAAGAACATATAAAATGCAGTGATGCATATGCTATGCATGAGGTTTTTCAGAAATTCAGTGACAGTACAGTACATTACGTTTCAGTGGCAGTGGGGTATAAGTGGGGCTTATAGGGGAACTGGCGAACAGTGGGTGCACTATCAGGCACAACAGTTATACAGTACAGTACAAAAATAGATCTGGGTGCCAGTCCCCGTCCCACACTTAACCGATACATTTCAGTCAGATTTTATCTTGTTTAGTTTCAAACAGTGTACAGAAATCGATTTTGCATGAACTTTCGGTGAAAACGTGTATGCATGAACATTTTCAGTGCCTGAACTTACAATAGCAGACAACAGAAATAACAGAACATACTGTGAAGCAGAACACAGACAACTCAGAACATAAACTATAACGTTTCTACCCAAAACAACCCAACAGAACTGAAACACCTAGTACCTCCGTGATGTAGGGCCTTAAGGGTCAACCTACAGATATGAACTTACCTGTTTGCTGTAGAGTTGATGTTCTTGATCGTCTCGGTTTCAGTAGTTTGTGAACCTAAAACGTGATTATATTGTCATTAACCCTAAACCTCTCAAAAATCAGTAAATAGTGTAGTTAAACTTGTTAACTACCGATGAAAATTACCTTCACTGAAGAAAATAGAAGAATGCAGAAGAAACAAAGTGTGGAACTTTGTTTCAGTCGCCTGGAAGAGAAGAATAGAGAGAAGGAAGGGAGGAAGCAGAGAAGTGAAATGAAGATTTCACGTAAGAGGAAGAACTTAGCTTCCTCAACAAGTTACCAAGTGTCAGTTATCCACTGGCTATCTTCCACAAACCTTAATTTCTCTTCAATTTGCCCTTCCATGCATTTCAAACTTAGTGTTTTGCTTAGTTATACATTAGTTTGTTTTCCAACAAAACACATATTGTATTAATATTAAATCAATCCCGCAAAATGATTCGAGAAATAATTACAGCCAAAAGGCCGGGTGCTACAAGGCTTCCAAGTTTAACTGAAATATTTTTCTCATTTCTATTTCGAAATGACGTTGGGTGGGGGCCCCGGCCGCTTTCCATATCGCCTCTCTGTACTTTTTGCCTCGAAAGAGACTTTTGAAATTTGCATACATATGTCGTAGGCAGAAGCGGTGTTCGGCGTAAGAAAATTCGGTCTCAACAGCATTCCGCAACCCCTGATATTTGAAATAAAAACCGAGTCAAAATTAGCAACAATATAATTATCTAACAATTGAAAATGAATTATACCTTTTGACGATCCGAAATAATTGTCCAGTTCTCGCCTGATCCCATATTCAGGTCTTGCTTCAAAATTCCCAAAAACCACGTCCATGTTTCCTCGGTTTCTTTTTCAACGTTGGCAACAGCAACAAGATATATTCCATCGTTGCCATCAATACTGACGGCCGTGAGTAATTGGTCGGGACACGAGACTTTTAGATGGCAACCATCCAAACAGATGACATGGCATCCGTGCTACAGCAGACCTGCCTTGCAAGCACACATGCATATATATACTCTTTGACATATCATTAAAGTACTTCCTGTATCGTAAGTATGTACTGCTAATGTGCTGCCCAGATTTGATCTATATACTTCTGATGCGTACGACCAGACTAGTTTGTATTCTTCATCGCCATCGCCTTCGTTTAGTGTTCGGGCTATGCTCCTTGCTCTTTTGGAATATCATGCGTAATGTTGACAGTGAAATCTTTCCTGACTGTCTCGATGATGGAAGGAACAGCCCACATAAGTTGACTTTTAATTCTATCAAGATAATGAGTTGCAAGATTTTTTGCTATAGTATTTCGATTCTCAACTACCCTCGCACAGTTGTGAGAATTGATCAAAGTCTTTATTTGATAGGTCTCCTCGCCTTTAATCTTCGAAGCATGCAGTCGCCACGGACAGTCAGTCGCTTAGTGTCACTTTGGACAAATGTGATGTCGAAACCCTCTTTCAAATAATATAGTTCTATTTCCTTTTTAATTTCTTTTATATAACTATATGTTCTTCCCAAACAAAAATCCTTTGAGTTTTCTTCACATACCGGTAAACTTTCCACCTCATCAACGTCCGATCCGATCGGTGTTCGCAGCTCCTCATCTAGAGTTACAGATGTCGAATACGCCTCAATTTCTTCATTATTAGTATGCGAATTCCAATCCATATCGACATCAAAATTTTTGCTCATTTAAATCGATAAATCTTCTTGGATCTATTGTCTACAAAAAAAAAAAAAGAATAAATAACAATTCCGAAATAATAAATTTGTAAATAGTATCAAAATAATTAAATGTGAAATACATATTAATAACTACTATAAAAAAATATACGGTAAATAATTACTATAATAAATCATTCAGAAATAATTACTATAATAAAATAATTCACCAATTTTTACTATAATAAATAATTTAAAAATAATGAAATATACATTAATATTCATAATTAGTAATCCTAATAAATAATTCATAAACAGTAAAATAATTATAATTAATTAATTAATAATTACTATAATAAATAATTTAAAAATAATTACTATAGTAAATAATTCAGAAATAATGAAATATACATTAATATTCGTAATTACTAATCATAATAAATAATTTATAAATAGTAAAATAATTCTAATTAATTAATTCATAATTACTATAATAAATAATTCAAAAATAATCAAATCGTAAATAACAATAAAATAATATTTAATGAAATATACATTAATATTCATAAATAATACCTTTGAAATAAATCCGTTAGCAGAGAAGAAGTGATGAAAAACTAATAGGAGGGAATGGAGAGTAAGTGGGCTATGAAAAAGAGGAGGGGACGAGGAGAGAGTGGAGAGGAAGTGAGCTGTGAAAAACAAGAGGAGGGGGTGAGATTAAATAGACACTACAACGGTCGACCATATTCATAGAACGGTCGACCGTTTTGGAGTTCTTTTTTAGAAATTATTCGCTCACAGTATACCCGTGTTGCGAATATTTCAGAGAGTTCACGTGCTCGGCGGGGGACTGTGTCAAAGCAGCGGGTACCCGCCTGACGCTGGGGGTCAGCGATTTCAGAGAGTTCACGTGCTCGGCGGGTACCCGCTTTACCCTCTGCGGGGTGTGCGCAAGTACCCGCCTGATGCGGGTGGTCGGCGGGTACCCGCGCGACCCCCGGCGTCAAGCGGGTACCCGCTACACCCTCTGCGGGGGGTGCGCGGGTATCCGCAAAGCTTTATTCTGCACTTTTGATAGTTGAAACTTTTTTTTGTACTTACCTAATAGTTGAAGCTTTTTTTTGCACTTAATCTATTTTTTTATTAAATTCAGGCTATTTATATAGTGTTATTTTTTATTTGATCACGTGTTTTGACACCATTTTTAACCGTGATTTTTAAGTTAATGTCATGCTTTAATCTGAATCGCATAATAAAAGTCCATCGATTCATAGGAGAAGTGAAAGAGGTTGTGTCAATTAAATCAAAATACTATTCAACACTAACAATACTTTCGTTCCAAGTGATTCCATCTGAGGAGATATGATTACAAATGGCCACTCTATTCCACCACCCATTTTTTCACAACTAAACAATCGGATCAAACCACCTGAAATAACCAAAAAAGACCCACTTTTTATATATTGAGATTTAACTATCCTGAGAATACTAATTATCTTTGAGTCACTGGTCCCGAGTTCAAATCGACTTCTCGGTGTCACGTTTAATCTGTAGGGCAGCACTAACAACATTTCCTCTGGTGATGATTCCCACCTTCAGATATTGCATAAAAAAAAAAAAAAGTAAGCCACTGGGTGTGGGTAACAAGTATTTAGCACATGAAAGTTGAGAAGAATAAGAAAAAGGGTACATACCAGCCTGCCATCGCTGTCTACCACGGGAAGTCGACGATATTTTGTTTCCAGCAACAACCTAAGTAAAAATAAAAATAATTCATGTCCATGTTCCAGATTTCTCTAACCACATTATAGCTGTCACGACTTGGGTAACACAATCTGCTTTTAATGTATTTCTTGTAAGTTAATATCGGCATTCTTGCATAAGAAATGGGACTTGCCAAATGCATGATTTAATCTAACTGATGCTTCTAAGAATGTTCAAGCAAGACAAGCTCACGGGAGATCAAAACGTCAAGTATTGAAGAAAAAGAAGAGCCAACAATCCTTCACTAAAACACAGATGGGAAAGACGAACCAAATAACTACCTTGCAGCCTCTTCGAGGTTGGTAGTTACACGAACAACTAGTGGGGCAGGTGTCATCAAATCGCCAACAACTTTTCCGTTGGTCTTGCTGAGTAGTTTTTGTATCTCATTAAATGTCTAAACAACCAAAAAGAAAAGTGGCTGAATAAGTTTACAAAAACAACTCAAATTTCCTTTCAGTGGACAGTAATCAAATTCTATGAAGCGGGCAATCAAATAACTCCATCCTCAAAACTCATACACCTCAAATGTATACCCTTCCCCACCAAAACAAGGTAATACGGAATGAAGTACATAGACTCGAGGGTGTTCAATGACCCTCTTCCTCCATATTTTTTTGAGGTATACTATTTTACTAACTCATGCAATCTATCACTAAAGACTCTGATTGACATTAATTATTTCAAGCTTCACAACTCAGATATTGACAAATTTTAATGCAAAAACCAGAAGGCACAGGTACACATTTCTTACATACTTTCCAGGTACTATCAACATCTGGGAACATGTTTGTGTCAGTTTGACAGCCACCTATTCGCCACAGAAAAGACAAGCAAGACAGGTCTCAATAAAATATAGAGTTACAGAAGTTAGAAGAAAATTAACACTTAAATAGGATGCCGATCCTTCCACAAAGCATGCGAACTAATTAAAGTAAACTAAGTGTTATGTAAGTCAAAAAATTGAGACTTGTGAATGTCATACTCAAACAACCATTCTTCTATAATGGGGGACTGAGTTCTACAATGTTTTGGAAAATTTAGTACCTGATATGGAATCAAGTGCTAATAAATCATAATCGGAGACAACACCAACCTGCAGCACAAAATAAAAAGTTGCAAATCAACAACCTACAGTGAAGCTGGACAACTATTGCATACAAAGAACCAGTACACTCACATATTTCATAAAAATACTTGCTTGTCCATTTAAAAGTTTACAATTCTTCAAAAAAACATTTGTTTGTAAAGGCACATGTTTAACATGGTGTTAATCTATATTCATGGATCCAAAAAAGGTAAACTTCAATTGCGCTTGCAGCCAATATATATATATATCTATATATATATATATATCTCTATTATTCCATGTTTATGCGTGGTTGAACAATTACAGCCAATATATATATATATCTATATATATATATATATATATATATATATATATATATATATATCTATATATATATCTATATATATATATATATATATATATATATATCTATATATATATATATATATCTCTATTATTCCATGTTTATGCGTGGTTGAACAATTATATCTTCAATTTTACAGTATAAGAGAGAGAATGATTATACTCTTTTAGCTTCCACCACATAACCACGTGGATAGGAGAATGGATAAATTTCCTTAAAACTTGAGTTACATCGCTGATGAAATTACCAATTTCCAATCATCATCAATCACAGGAAACCCAGTTATTCTCTTCTCCACAAGGGCCTCCAATGCTGCAACAAGAAAACTGAGTAAAAAATATCGAAATGGAGAATACTTGTAACTACAAAAATAATCCAAGCCAAATGTTGCAATACCTTCATCGACAGTTGTTGTGGTTTTTACGACATGCAAACTCTCTTTCTTCGTCATAAAATCACCAACTGTATATGTTCCAGTTCGCAGCTGATAGAACACCAATTAGGATGATCACATAAGAGATCGCGTAGCCATCAAATGAAATCATAAAAAAAGGAACATAGTTCTTTAGCAAGGCCAAAAACTATTAAAGTATATTTTAACTAAATCCAACAACTATCAAGAGTAACCACTGAGCATGGATCAAGTTGATTAATTTCATCAAGAAGTTAGAAGTTTAATTTACAGAATTGGGTGAATATTGAAGAAACTGTTGTATGATACCCTAATATTAACTCAATAATCATCATCTTACATTCAACTTGGCTAAAAGTGTAACGGCCCGCCATGTGAAGTCAATGAGGGCCCGATGGGACCCAGCCCATACTAGTGGGGGTGCACAATCACACATTGCTTGGGAGAGTAAAAAATGCATGGATTACAAGTGAAGTTCCCCTCCCTACCAAGTACAACGCGTTTTGGAGCTGATCTCAATAACAAATCAATGAAGGCTTTGACCCAAAGCGGACAATATTGTACTGGGAGAACCAGGGGACGTTACAAATGGTATCAGACCCACTGCCCAACCAGAACTGTGGCCGACGAAGACGTCGGGCCCAAATGAGGGGAGATTGTGACAGCCCGTCATGTGAAGGCAAAGAGGGTCCGGTAGGACTCAGCCCACACCAGTAGGGGTGCACAATCTCACATTGCTTGGGAGAGTGAAAAATGCATGGTTTATAAGTAGAGTTCACCTCCCTACCAAGTACAACACGTTTTGGGGCTGATCCCAAAAACAAATTCGTGCGGGCTTTGGCCTAAAGCGGACAATATTGTAATGGGAGGACCGGGGGACGGTACAAAAAGACATGAAATAAAAACTGAAAATAAAGCAGTTACAAAACATCCATCTCAACTAAATGGTAATTACAATTGTCATGCCCTTAAAGCATGGAGTAATAGATTGTTTGGCAAGACGAATAGGAAGAGAAGAAATGCGACTGCATGGCAAGAGGGAAAGATTGGGAATTAAGATGCTGAGTTGGCCAAGTTAGTAATGCAGCAGGTTAAGTAGGCTGAGGGTCTAGGAATTGGCCAATGATGGCATCAGGAGCTTGATTAGAGTAATTCAAGCATTTGTCGCAACCAAGTGAATTGTGACCAAATTTTTGGCAGATCTTACAAATGGCTTTGTTGCTAAAGGGATTTTCAGAATAGTTTTGGAACTTCTGTGTAGTAGTCTGAGCATTGTGTTTTGTAAAAGGATTGATATTAATATAGGTAGAATTTGAGTTTCAACCTCCACCACAATTAAAAGCCTTTCAAAATTGTTGCGATCACCTCTATAGAAACAACCACTGCAATAGCACCAAATTGATAATGAAAATTTTTATGTTTGACCAATCAAAAACTAGACTTCAGCTAGAATTAAAATGTGCAATTTTTCAAGATTAATTAGTTCAGATCCTGTGCGAATGCAGGGCTGTACTTGGTGGTAGACAACTAGCCTATCAATCAAAATTAATACACAAATTACCGCCAGATTGTTACGAATATCCTTAATTCATAGAACATAAGAATCAATCAATTATGTGGTTCCCTGATTCTAAATAGAATATCCTGACTTCATTATAATATTTGACCAACACTCAATAGAGCACCAAAACTCAAGAGAGGTGTTGCAGCCACCGACACACAACAAAGGCAGTAGAAGAAAGAGTTGCAATAAAGTGAGTCATAAAGCCCAATCTTAAGAGACCCAGAGTTCATACTCACATGGGACTCGAGAAGATGATTCGCCATTATCATTTACAGAAAAATTACTTAGACACAGACAACTCGCAGTGATGAAACCAAACAGGGAGTGAGCTCGTAGCTGAAATCCAGTATTCCTATAGAACAAAATTCTTAGCCTCCAGACAACTAGAGACAAGATTTCACAGACTTGTAAGAAGAAGAAAAAATAGATGAATGATCAAATAACGAATTTGATCCTGAGACAGAAAAGGGAAGGCAAGAGAAACGAAGTTACGGTTTGAAGAAGCCATGGATACAAATTCCTAGGGGCTAGGGCTGTAGTATAATACTCTGATATTCATTTCAATAATCCCCATCGTACATTTAATTACGATGTAAAAGCCATCAGCTGATAAACCTCATGCGACTCCATAGTTGTCATTGTGACGTAACCAGAGTCGACGCAAAAAGTTATATGTTTGAAAACAAAAATCATAACAATTTTAGACGGAAAAACAAATATTCACATAGAATTGGAAAAACTGATCATTAGAATACAGTTTTGCAGCGATCAAACTTTGCAAAAAAAAAAAAAAAAAAAAGTTTTTGAGGAAAGCCTCGACTGTAAAGATAAAATAACAAATGAATCAAAATAGACATAGATGGAAAGAGAGAAACCGTACTTGCGCAGAGTTAGTAAACCCTGTTCTTAGGGAAGCTAAAACCACAGACTGGAGAGGATTTCCGCCAAAGCAGAAACGCCGGCGCGTTGCAAGAGGAGATGATGAAATGGTAGACCTGCGATTACAGCGGTGATGGAGACGACTGTGAAGAGCAAGAAGAAGCGAATGGGACAAACCAATCGAGCCCATTATTGGGTGGCGGACTCGGAGCTTGGTACTGATAAAATGACAGAAAAAAAGTACATAAAAGGATCTGATTCAGAGAGATTTCGAGAGAGATGAACAGAGATTGAGAGTTGGAATGGTTGTCGGTCGTTGAATCCGATTCCACGAATAGATCTAGGAGCTTCCGTGCAAGCAGAAAATAGAGAGGGAGAAAGAGATGGGTCCAGTTGGAGGTAGGGTTTGGAGAAGTCACATTGTAGGTGTGTTCTTCACATGCATCTCTCCGTACGTTATTGACCATCTTTTCTAATTCATACTCTCTCTCTCTCTCTCTCTCTCTCTCTCTCTCTCTCTCTCTCTCTCTCTCTCTCTCTCTCTCTCTCTCTCTCTCTCTCTCTCTCTCTCTCTCTCTCTCTCTCTCTCTCTCTCTCTCTCTCTCTCTCTCTCTCTCTCTCTCTCTCTCTCTCTCTCTCTCTCTCTCTCTCTCTCTCTCTCTCTCTCTCTCTCTCTCTCTCTCTCTCTCTCTCTCTCTCTCTCTCTCTCTCTCTCTCTCTCTCTCTCTCTCTCTCTCTCTCTCTCTCTCTCTCTCTCTCTCTCTCTCTCTCTCTCTCTCTCTCTCTCTCTCTCTCTCTCTCTCTCTCTCTCTCTCTCTCTCTCTCTCTCTCTCTCTCTCTCTCTCTCTCTCTCTCTCTCTCTCTCTCTCTCTCTCTCTCTCTCTCTCTCTCTCTCTCTCTCTCTCTCTCTCTCTCTCTCTCTCTCTCTCTCTCTCTCTCTCTCTCTCTCTCTCTCTCTCTCTCTCTCTCTCTCTCTCTCTCTCGATTCACGAATAGATCTAGGAGCTTCCGTGCAAGCAGAAACTAGAGAGGGAGAAAGAGATGGGTCCAGTTGGAGGTAGGGTTTGGAGAAGTCACATTGTAGGTGTGTTCTTCACATGCATCTCTCCGTACGTTATTGACCATCTTTTCTAATTTCATAAATTTATTTTGGGAAAAATTCAATTTAGCCCCCAACGTATGGGATCAGTGGTCATTTAACCCCTAACGTTTATTTTTGACCCAATCAAACCCTATTGTATAAAACGTTTGTCATTCAAACCCTCCCGTCAATTTTTCAGTTAAATTTGACAGATGTCTTTTTAAAATGACCAAATTACCTTTTTCCTCTCTCTCTCTCTCTCTCTCTCTCACTCTTCCAGTCTCCTTATTACGTCGGAGGCCATTTCTGAAAGCTGTAATCAAATGCAAGTTGTTTCGAACTTAATCTCCGAACCAACGAGTGGCTGCTCGTCTTGTTTTCTCTGTTATACATTGCTTATTTAATCTCCTCTCTGAACGTCGCCGAGATTTAGTGACCCTTCTCTTCCTTCTTCGACTGTCTCGTCGCTGGTCTATTTTCCTTCTCTTTCTTCATATTTTAATCTTCATAAGCGCACTGTTTCTGACAATGAGTTCAAAGTTGTAGCTTTTCGCCCTTTTTTCTTTCATATTTGTTCTGGGTTTCCACTTCAGGCTGTTGAATTTGACGTTTGAAGACCAAAGGGGGAAGGGATTTGTTATTGCAGTCTGTGAATCTGGTTTTGAGCGTTTAACATCAGATTTCAAGAATGGTGTAACACCTGGTTTTACGGGATTTTGTAATTCCAGAATATAATGGCATTTTTGTAAATATGTCGAATTAAGTCTGTTTTACGAGTAAAGAGTGTTATTACGATCCTAATAATTAATATAGATTTTAAGAAAATTTTGGGTATTTTAGGAGTTTAACGCTAATTTTATGAGAATTACGTTTCTCGTAATATAAAGGACGTTGTGGTAAAAAATAGTAAACGAGATCCGAATTGCAAACGGACAGTTTTAATAGAACCCTAATAATAAGTTGGATCTATTGGTGAAATAAGGAGATTTGGAGAAACTGAATCGCTAGCTAAATAACGAAACAAATGACGAAACAATTAGAAAATCAAAGGAAGGGCAAAACGGTCATTTGATAAGTCAAAATTATAAAACAAAACACAATTCTTCTTCTTCTCCAAAAAGCTTCGCGCGATTTCTTCTCTCCTTCTCCCTCAGGCAATTTTTCATCGCCTCTCACGGCGTTCTCACTTTCGACGCCCGTTTTTCCTCCGATTGACCTCCGTTCTTCACGTTTTCTTCCCCAAACTTGATTATAGGTAAGGTTCTATGGTTTTGGAAAGTTATTTGTAGTTTTCGGGTTGTTTAACGTTAGGGTTTACGTTTAGGGTTTCGTTAAAAACGTGATTTAGGGTTTGAAATCAATAGGGTTACTGAATTTATGAATGTATTGAACATATGGAGCGTTATTGGACGAAGTTAAGTGATTTAGGACGAATGTTAGGGTTTAATGAAATTTCGAGATTTTTAGAAAAACTCGTTAATGGTGGTTTAAGGTATCGAGCGTAAATTGTTCGATAAAATGCTTCGATTAGTTAAATTAGAATTTTAGGAAACTCCTTTAGTTAAGGATTTCATTAATTTGGACGTTAACGGTTTAAACGCGTTTTAATGATAATTGTTGTGAATTGCCTTAGGTGAACGACGCTCGTGGACAGAGCTAGAGTTACAACGGACGCGAGGTAAGTTCTCGTGACTTACTATGGCCGATTGGCCTACACCGTACGTCGAAGTCGGTCGAGGATCATTGGTGAATTGCTTGTTTAAACGCTTTGGTTGGGTAGCTAGGATTAGTTCCTTTATAGATTATGTTTTTATTGTCTTGATGGTATATATGTTATATGTTTATGTTATGCACGTATTCATGCATCATGGTTTTCAAATACGTTTCAAGAAAAGAGGTGTGGCCCGAAAGGGGGCTATCGATCTATTGTGAAGGCACGAAGGGGCTTGTCACAGTACCACATCGTTTTTAAAAAAATGAATTTCCGCATTACGTTTTCGAGAAAAGAGGTGTGGCCCAAAAGGGGAGGCTATGGATCTATTGTGAAGGCACAAAGGGGCTTGTCACAGTACCACATTGTTTTTTTATGTTTTCATGAAAGGAGGTGTGGCCCGAAAAGGGGGGCTATCGATCTATTGTGAAGGCACAAAGGGGCTTGTCACAGTACCACATCGTTTATAAGAAAATGTTGCATGATTTATGAAACTCATATGCATAACATGCATCTGCATTTACGAAACTTGCTGAGTCTTTAGCTCATAGTTGTCTGTATGGTGTAGGTGATTTCGAGACAGGTGAGGACGACGTTCCTCCTCCTAAAGCATGAGTGTGGTTGAAGAAGAATGGCTCGTGGGAGTGTGCTGGGCAGTCAAGGCGCCTTTTGACCCGTGGGGAAGTAAAATGTAAGTATTTTGGGGATACGATAGTTAGATCGTAGGAGAAATTGTATAGATTGAACATATTATGATGCTTGGAATCTGGTTAGTTGATAGGTTTATGTTTTATGTTTTGGAAACCTGTTTTATAAACTTCTTTCGGAAAGCTTTTTATTGAAAATGTATTGGAAACTGTTGGTGATTTAAAACAGGGCGATTTGTTTAGTTTTTAAACGGATCCACGCAGTTGGATTTCGTTGAGTTTATCTTGAGTTAATTGGGTTTTAAGATACGTTGTGAGTCGTTATTTTGGGTGATTGATGAAGTGAGAAATGGATGAGATTACGGGTGAGTTTATGTGGAAATGTATGGTTGCGATGTAGGTGGAATTGTGTTGATGAAATTGTGAAGTGTGTGTTGGGTGTCTAGGTATGCAGGGAAAAGAGAGAAAGAAATGGAAGAAAAGAAAAAAGAAGAAGAGGCAGAGGACCTGCCAATCGATCGCCATCGATCGGCAGGGTGATCGCCGCTCTCTGAAATTTTTCCAGAGAGCCTGGCGTTCGATCGCAAGGGCGATCGATCGCCACGGTGGGGGGCAATCGTTCCCCCCCCCCCCCCCCCAATTTTGTATGTTGGCAATCGATCGCCTGTTTTGGGCGATCGATCGCCCCTATAGATTTTGGGACAAATGTCCCTTCTGCCCTTGTTTTTGTCTATTCGCCCCTATAGATTTTGGGACAAATGTCCCTTTCTGCCCCTGTTTTTGTCTATTTCGCTGGTGGTTTGTTTTATATGTTTAATTGTTTATTTAATTGGTTTTAAGATTTGTTTAGGTGATTTTCAAAATAGTTTTCGAATGAATTTAACAATTTAGTCCACGAATTAAATTCCGCTCAATTGTTACAAAGTTTATAAGGATAAAAAATAAAAATAAAAATAAAAATAATACGAGAAAATAAGGGTACAGTGTTAGGGTCGTTACAGTTATGGTATCAGAGTCCCCGAGTTTTAAAAACGGTTCTGTAGACTGCTCGACTGCATAGCCACTACGCGGACATCCTTCCTCAACTGTAAGTATGTTTAAAAACTTTCTTTGATTTTAATTTTCTTAGAATTATTGTCTTTAATTTCCTAGGACTACAAAAATGGTTCGTGGAGATAAAGATAGGGATGACACCATAGATCTATTAAGGGGTGTCATTGCCCAACAATCCCGACACATCAACCGACAAACGCAACATATAGATAGGCAATCTCTACAACTCGAGATATTGACGAACCGAGAAAACCCAAGGACCCAAGGGATGGTCACTCCCCATAACCCAGGTACGAGGAGGATAGGTGAGGAAGAAATCAAACAAAGCCGACGAAAGCGCGTATTAGGAACTTCTTGGAGACCTCTGTGTCCTAAATGCCAGAAGGAACACTATGGCAATTGTAGATTAGGCACAAATAAGTGCTTTCGATGTGGAGTGATTGGCCATTTCGTCAAGGACTGCCCGAAGCCAGGCAGAGACCGACCGGACAAGAATCAGAAAAATGTTACACTAAAGGTGCTTGCCTTGACTGGAGAAGACGAAACTGCCCAACCTTCAGCTGTTCCAGGTAGAGTTTTATTTCAAAAATTAATAGAATGAAGAATATTAGAATGGAGATGTAGTATAGAGTAAGAATTCGAAGGTAATAGTGTAACATCCGGCATTTTGCCATGTAAATTATTCCGCAAACTATTAAATGGGATATATTGGCTGTTATTAAAATGCGTAATTTTATTAAAGTGTTATAATACCTTACAGAAATAAAGTGAATGTTCAGAGAAAACGGATTGATGAATTTATGCAACAAATTCAATTGGAGAGCCAAACTAATATGTAACTAGACAAGACATTTAGTTTGTAATGCATCGGAGGGTAAATTGGAGAGAAATTAAGGTTGGTGGGAGTAAGCCAATGGATGTTTGCCAAGTGGCAACTTGTTGAGGAAGCTAAGTTCATCCTCCTACGTGAGTTTTCATTCACTTCTCTGCTTCCTCCCATCTCTCTCGGCTTTCTCTCTTCCAGGCGATTAAAACAAAACTTCCACACTTTGTTTCCCAGCATATCTCCGTTCTCTTCAGCAAAGGTGAGCGTCTTTTAATGCTAACAAGTTTGGACGAGTTTAATGTGAGTTTTTACCGAAGTTTAGGGTTTCGGTATTTGGTGAAAACTCACTGCTTTTTGATAAAAACACATTGTTGTGTTTTCTAAAGAGTTGAAATGTGTTTGCTGCATATTCTACATGATTCTAGTTAGCATTTGTAGCGTGATTAAATTCTGTACATACATACTACAGGTCCGAGTTTTCCAGAAACATCCAAGTTTTCAACTCTCCAGAAAACAGGTAAGTTCATACTGTAGGATCGGCCCTTAAGGCCCTACATCACGGAGGTACTAGGTTTTCTGTTCTGTCGGGTTGTTCTTGGTAGAAAGAGTATAGATTATGTTCTGAGTTGTCTGTATTCTGCTTCATAGTATGTTTTGTTATTTCTGTTGTCTGCTGTATTAACTGTAAGCACTGTGAATGTTCATGCATACACGATTTTCTGAAAGCTCATGCAAAACTGTTTTCTGTACACTGTTTGAAACTAAACAAGATAAAATCTGACTGTCTGTAATGTATTGGTTAAGTGCGGGACGGGGACTGGCCCTCTGGTTTTATCCCTCCCTAGGAATCTGAAAATATTGTCCCTGGCAAGGACCCTCTGGTTTTATCCCTCCCTGGGAATCTGAAAACTGCCGTGCCTGATAGTGCACCTTCTGTTGCAAGTTCCCCTATAAGCCCCACTTATACCCCTCTGCCACTGAAACGTAAAGTTCTGCTCTGCCACTGTATTCTGAAAACCGCATGCATAGCATTTTGCATCACTGCATTTATAATATGTTCTTACTGAGTTTTAGACTCATAGGTGAACTCTCTGATGTAGGTACTGCATCTGAAACCGAGGATCTTATTCCTCAAAATGATGACCTAATGTAGAGGGTGGTTCGAGCTCATGGGGTGGATGCTGCAGTCAGACATTATTTTCTGTCCCGAGGTTTAAGTTTTAGTTTTCAAAGTAAAGTTAGTGTCCGTAAACTCTCCTGGAATCCTGTGGTATTCATTTTAAAACTCTGTTAAAATTCTGTGTTCTGGTTTAAAAACTCTGTAGGAGATTCTGTTGGATATATATATAATGTATCAGTTCTGATGTCCAAGTTTTAAATCTCTGTTGATAGTTGATAGTTGCCTCCTGAAATATTCTGTATTAATGCCTTGAAATGTTTTGAAAATTCTGGAACTGCTTGAGTTCTCCCTTTTCAGGTCATGCATGGATGGTTTTGAGTTTTAGAGTCATCCATGCAGTTTATTTTCTTGAACCCCTGTCACTTGTAGAGCATGATTCAGAACTTTGTTTTGAAATCGGGTTTTGAAGGTTTGAAACCTTTATACCTTCTGTTTTGAGGTTTTCTGCCGGTAGTCACTGTTCACATTTTTCCTTAGTTGCATCTACCGCCAAATAGTAGTTCTGTTATAGGCTTTCCTCCTGCCGATTCTGTTTATTGTCTGTTTCTTCCGATTGACGTCATCCATCTTCCGATGACGTCATCACCTTCTGCCGACTACGTTTACTACATGTATCTGCCGATGACGTCATCACATCTTCCGGTGACGTCATCACACATTCCGACTTCATCTGTTGCCTTTACCTTCCGATGACGTCATCCACATCTACCGGTTGACGTCATCCATCTACCGGCTGACGTCATCAACTTTTGCCAATTTGGTTCAATGTCTGCATCTGCCGATTGACGTCATCTCTGTTTCTGCCTTTGCAATTACATCTACCGTCTGACATCAGCTGTTTTGTCGTATTCGACATCCACCGGCGATCACTGTGCATCTTTTGTCTTATTCGAGTCCACCGCTGCCCGCTGCCCGTTTGGTTCACTGTCTTCAGAAACTTTCATTTCACCGCTGCCCGTAAAGTTTAGTCTTCCGCCCAGTTATTTCACAGTTGCTTACTGCGTCTTCCGGCTGACGCCATCTCCTCTTCCGGCTGACGTCACCCACTGTTTACTTCTTCTGATTTCTGCCTTTTTAAATTTAGTCTTCCGCCATCTTCCGTTCAATTTTATTTCACATCCTTCGCCAGCCTTATACCATGTTTTCTGTTTTGATTCTGTCATTTAAGTGTGAAGTCTGTTTTCAATATTAATATGTCTTCCCGTTTTAATTCTGCCATGCATTTCTGGGATCCGATTCCAATGTCGTTGTCTACCGTTTCCTGCATCTCCGTTTAAAAAAAAAATAGTCACCGTTTTCCGTCAACTGTCCAGAGTGACGGCTCCGATCTCGAACCCCGATCGGGTTCGGTTTTGGGTCGTCACAAATAGTCGGATAATAGATAGGAGTAGGTTTGAAAATAGAGAGGTAAGAGAATGGTAGAAGGTGGGTAAGAAGAATTCTTAAGTGAGCCTTGAAGATAAGGCAGTAGATAGATGCGAGACCATATAGGCCTTATAGAAAGAGAGTTATGTGGTAGTAGGATTAGCCTGACCTAACCACAGGAAGTTGTACACTTAGAATTGAGTTACCATAAGAACGATACAACTTATAATGTGTAATATTTAAAGAGATAGAAACCGACCCTAGTTGACAAACCCTTAGAGTTTAGAATGTGATCAATCGAGGAGAAATTTGAAGTTTAGATGTAAGATTTACTAGGGAATGTTATAGATTGTCAAGGTATCGTTAGTACTTACAGGTAGATAAGAAAATATAACAGGAATTTGAATAACCTAGATCCACGATAAAGTTGGGAGCACCTAGACAAAGATGGCACTCAAAGGTTTAGTTTAAGTAGATTGTTGAAGGGGTATGCAATGCGTCGACTTCTTTTGTAAAGGGATGATGGTTATACGAAAAGGTAATGCTCGAATTACGAGTTTGGTCGATCCCCAAGAGATAAGTATAGTCTTAGATGACTAGACGATAACGAACGACTGCCCAATTTGTGAAAGGATTTCGACCGACTTACTTTAACAGGGAGACGTAACAAAGGTAAGAGTAATCAGTGAGTAGTAGACGCTTCGTGTATTGGGAAGCGTTAAGTGGAGGTTATGAAGCAGAGGCCTAAGAACTACAAAGAACTAGGAACACAAACATGATAATTACTGAAAGAAAGGTTTAGCACTCTAAATCAAATGTCGTGTTTCAAAGTTTAAGGTAACTAGTATGACCATAGAGGAGGTGGTGATTTAACTGGAGTCAGGTTATGGTTAACACGGTCTGAGTTGAAAGTCGTAAGGCTTACCTCCGAGATAGAAGTA
Organism: Begonia masoniana; assembly: GCA_022432975.1. Taxonomy (NCBI): domain Eukaryota; kingdom Viridiplantae; phylum Streptophyta; class Magnoliopsida; order Cucurbitales; family Begoniaceae; genus Begonia; species Begonia masoniana. Next base: position 23,573,706 of record CM039506.1, on the reverse strand, counting down.
AGAACATTGGGGGTTAGAAGAGATTGAAATCGGGGGCGTGAACTTATCTGCAACAAGTTTGCAAACAAGAAGACTGTTGGATGAGTCATGGTACATGAGCTAAGTGGAATAATTAGAAACCGACTAGAAGGAACAAAAGGATATGGACCATCGGGTAACTTGAGAGAAGTCCATGTGCGACATTTGAGGTAAGTGCGGGGAATTGTTAGATTCAATGAGGAATTAAGATTAAAAGTTTAACTCAGTGGTTAGTGCCGTACGAATAGTGAAATTAGCAATTTCAGTGGTTCGACTCGTATTTGACAAGTCGAGACCAATGAATACATAAATAACTCAAGGTTAGAAAGAATAGTTTAGAGCAAATCCATGGCGAGACTTAAGGACTTAACTGTGCTTAAAGTTAATGGAGAGTTAAGCTAGACGAATGAGCATATTGTAGATAGTATAAACGTTTCAGTTAGGACATAATGAAGGAACTCCTTAACGCGACTTAGAATGAAGGGTCAGATTTATAGGATCTAATTTACAAGTGAGCATTGGTTTTAAGATAGTAGCAACTTAAGCTCTCAGTTAAACCTGTTGAGGTTTTGAATGTATTTATGGGGAAATAGTTGAAAGAAATTCTTGGCAATTAATCAAGCTGACGTTAGGGAACTTTAGCATAGTTCTGATCTAAAGGGACAGCTAAGGAAAGACGTCGATGAGAAAGAAATTGAAAAATTAAATTACTAGGAGATCTAATCTGTGAGTGATTAAGTGAAAGACGACGCTTACGCAAATATTATGGTGACAAGGTATGCCATCGGATAAATTGGTTTGAGATTTAGAAATTTGTTACACTCAATACCTGAGTAAGGACGAATACGAATACGAAGCAATTGAGAATATGGAATATAAAGAGTGACCGTAAGCAGAGATAGAGTCGAAGCCTTTGTTTGGAGTGATAGGGGAAAGAAACTTAAAAAGAACGAAGCGATTGTGAATTAAGGTATAAGGTCGCAAGACATGCAGCAGTAATGCCAAGGGCTGCAAGTGAAGTCAAATTTTGAGGGCAAAATTTAAATAAGATGGATGGAATGTAACACCCGGTTTTACGGGATTTTATAATTCCAGAATATAATAGCATTTTTGTAAATATGTCGAATTAAGTCTGTTTTACGAGCAAAGAGCGTTATTACGATCCTAATAATTAATATGGATTTTAAGAAAATTTTGGGAATTTTAGGAGTTTAACGCTAATTTTTCGAAAATTACGTTTATCGTAATATAAAGGACGTTGTGGTAAAAAATAGTAAACGAGATCCGAATTGCAAATGGACAGTTTTAATAGAACCCTAGTAATAAGTTGGATTTATTGGTGGAATAAGGAGATTTGGAGAAACTGAATCGCTAGCTAAATAACGAAACAAATGACGAAACAATTAGAAAATCAAAGGAAGGGCAAAACGGTCATTTGACAAGTCAAAATTATAAAACAAAACACAATTCTTCTTCTTCTCCAGAACGCTTCGCATGATTTCTTCTCTCCCTCTCCCTCGGGCGATTTTTCATCGCCTCTCACGGCGTTCTCACTTCCGACGCCCGTTCTTCCTCCGGTTGACCTCCGTTCTTCACGTTTTCTTCCCCAAACTCGATTATAGGTAAGGTTTTATGGTTTTGGAAAGTTATTCGTAGTTTTTGGGTTGTTTAACGTTAGGATTTACGTTTAGGGTTTCGTTAAAAACGTGATTTAGGGTTTGAAATCGATAGGGTTACTGAATTTATGAATGTATTGAACGTATGGAGCGTTATTGGAAGAAGTAAAGTGATTTAGGACGAATGTTAGGGTTTAATGAAATTTCGAGATTTTTGGAAAAACTCGTTAATGGTGGTTTAAGGTATCGAGCGTAAATTGTTCGATAAAATGCTTCGATTAGTTAAATTAGAATTTTAGGAAACTCCTTTAGTTAAGGATTTCAATAATTTGGACGTTAACGGTTCAAACGCGTTTTAATGATAATTGTTGTGAATTGCCTTAGGTGAACGACGCTCGTGGACAGAGCTAGAGTTGCAACGGACGCGAGGTAAGTTCTCGTGACTTACTATGGCCGATTGGCCTACACCGTACGTCGAAGTCGCGTCGAGGATCATTGGTGAATTGCTTGTTTAAACGCTTTGGTTGGGTAGCTAGGATTAGTTCCTTTATAGATTATGTTTTTATTGTCTTGATGGTATATATGTTATATGTTTATGTTATGCACGTGTTCATGCATCATGGTTTTCAATACGTTTCAAGAAAAGAAGTGTGGCCCGAAAGGGGGCTATCGATCTATTATGAAGGCACGAAGGGGCTTGTCACAGTACCACATCATTTTTAAGAAAATTAATTTCTACATTACGTTTTCGAGAAAAGAGGTGTGGCCCAAAAGGGGGGGCTATGGATCTATTGTGAAGGCACGAAGGGGCTTGTCACAGTACCACATTGTTTTTTTATGTTTTCATGAAAGGAGGTGTGGCCCGAAAAGGGGGGGCTATTTGTGATGACCTGGATGTGTAAGTATGTGTACGATGGCTGCACGAACCCGAACCTGGATGGCTGTACGTCCGCGCGGGTGAACCGGAAGGTGACGGGTCGTAAAAAGGGGGTCGTCACAATCCCACATCGCTTGGGGAAGTATATGGAAATGAAACATATGTAAAGAGACCCTCCCAAGATAGTAAGACGCATTTTGGAGCACGATTGGCAACGGATCCCATAAGAACTCCGAAGTTAAAAGTGCTCTGCTCTGATCCACGAACGTTTTCACCTACTCAATTTTCATCAATTTGTAGTTAATACGAGCTTAAACAATTAAATGTCCAAATTTAACAAACCTTAACTAATGAATTTCCTAAAATATCACCTACGAATTCGAAGTATTTAAAAACACGTTACGCTCGATAGTTTAAAATCACAATTAACGAGTTTTCCTGAAAACCGAAAATTCTCAAATTTTAACATTTCTCGCAATTCACTCTAACTCCGTCCAATACTTCCAAGCGCCTTATCCCGTTAATTACTATAAACCTATAATTTTGGACCCTAATTTGGGTTCGGTAAAACCGGACCCGAACTTCGAATAATAATAATAATAATAATAATAATAATAATAATAATAATAATAATAATAATAATAATAATAATAATAATAATAATAATAATAATAATAATAATAATAATAATAATAATAATAATAATAATAATAATAATAATAATAATAATAATAATAATAATAATAATAATAATAATAATAATAATAATAATAATAATAATAATAATAATAATAATAATAATAATAATAATAATAATAATAATAATAATAATAATAATAATAATAATAATAATAATAATAATAATAATAATAATAATAATAATAATAATAATAATAATAATAATAATAATAATAATAATAATAATAATAATAATAATAATAATAATAATAATAATAATAATAATAATAATAATAATAATAATAATAATAATAATAATAATAATAATAATAATAATAATAATAATAATAATAATAATAATAATAATAATAATAATAATAATAATAATAATAATAATAATAATAATAATAATAATAATAATAATAATAATAATAATAATAATAATAATAATAATAATAATAATAATAATAATAATAATAATAATAATAATAATAATAATAATAATAATAATAATAATAATAATAATAATAATAATAATAATAATAATAATAATAATAATAATAATAATAATAATAATAATAATAATAATAATAATAATAATAATAATAATAATAATAATAATAATAATAATAATAATAATAATAATAATAATAATAATAATAATAATAATAATAATAATAATAATAATAATAATAATAATAATAATAATAATAATAATAATAATAATAATAATAATAATAATAATAATAATAATAATAATAATAATAATAATAATAATAATAATAATAATAATAATAATAATAATAATAATAATAATAATAATAATAATAATAATAATAATAATAATAATAATAATAATAATAATAATAATAATAATAATAATAATAATAATAATAATAATAATAATAATAATAATAATAATAATAATAATAATAATAATAATAATAATAATAATAATAATAATAATAATAATAATAATAATAATAATAATAATAATAATAATAATAATAATAATAATAATAATAATAATAATAATAATAATAATAATAATAATAATAATAATAATAATAATAATAATAATAATAATAATAATAATAATAATAATAATAATAATAATAATAATAATAATAATAATAATAATAATAATAATAATAATAATAATAATAATAATAATAATAATAATAATAATAATAATAATAATAATAATAATAATAATAATAATAATAATAATAATAATAATAATAATAATAATAATAATAATAATAATAATAATAATAATAATAATAATAATAATAATAATAATAATAATAATAATAATAATAATAATAATAATAATAATAATAATAATAATAATAATAATAATAATAATAATAATAATAATAATAATAATAATAATAATAATAATAATAATAATAATAATAATAATAATAATAATAATAATAATAATAATAATAATAATAATAATAATAATAATAATAATAATAATAATAATAATAATAATAATAATAATAATAATAATAATCCTATATTAATTCCTATTAAACATTAACATACCGGTTGCCTTCCTAAATCCCGTTAAATGCCCGTATATCTCCAAAATTCACATTAATTCGTTAAGCCGAATACACGTTCGTTTCGAAAACGACATTTGATTGTACATTTAACGAATTAATATACTAAAAAGGCTAAAACGGGAACTCTAGCATTACTCTTCTCGATTTGGGTTTTTAAAATTTCACTTATTCGTCTCAAAATCGCCATAATTTCTAGGGTCCCAATAAAACTATCGGCCCGCAAAAACGGACCTAATTTACTTATTTACGAAAATAGCCTTGGAGCGGAAACCCGAAAAACTCAGGTGTTACATCCTTGATAGCGATTGTGATCTGATTATACCCTGAGTAACCATCAAAGAACTAATAGAATTGCTTACATGGCAAACTATCCAACATTTGATCGATAAATGGTAGCGGAAAATGGTCTTTACGTGTGACATTGTTTAGTTTCTGGTAGTCCATGAAAATTCGCCATCCCATTATAGTCCTTGTTGGAATCAGCTCATTCTTTTCATTAGCTACACCAGTTATCTCACATTTCTTTGGAACACATTGAACTGGGCTAATCCATGCACCATCTGAAATGGGAAAAATGATTCTAGCATCCAACCATTTGAGAATTGCCTTCTTCCCAACTTCTTTCATCACTTGGTTCAATCTTCGCTATGCTCTATGGAACCGCGGTCAATCCACTTCTAGGATACGTGTTCATACAATGCTAGGACTAATCCTTTATACATGTCTCTCTGTCCTGTCAAGGCCTGTTTGTAAGCTCTCAATACTTTGAGTAATTTTTCTTCTTGCATGGTCGTCAAAGCAGCCGAAATGATGAAAAGTAAGTCTCCCTTGTAGTCCTAAAATGCTTAATTTGAGGTGAAAAAATTAAGTAGTAAGGAAATCCCACAACTGCCCTCATTTGTGTCTCCATATTCTTCATTGATGCGTCAAGTTCTGCAAGAATGACATGCGGTCTGAGCACATATTCTCTAGCAAGCTTTCTAATTGCTCTTGATGTATGACTTATGGTTGTCTTGAGAAACTTGCTTGTAGTTTTCTGCAAGGGCTGTTTGGTGCTTGAGCCTTGTCTGCGGCTGAGAATTTCATTGAAAGTTTGGATGTTGTTTCCAACCAGGATTGTATGATTGAGAGTATGGATTGTTGTTCTTATTGTATCCAACATAATTTGCAGATTCTGGATTAGTAGGACATGAATTTTCATCATGGTGTTCTAACACAAAGATCACGCAACTTCTCCTTTTTAGGTCCTGGATGGTGTGTTCATCAATTTGATAGCATTCTCCAGCGTAGCAATATTTCCATTCAAGGCTGACACCTCATCCAGATCGTAAACTCCATGTACCCGCCTTATAGGGTTAAATCTTTCTAAAGACCATTGGTAGCTATTCACTGCCATCCTTCCCAATAAATCATACGCTTCATTGAAGGATTTTGATAAGAGGGTTCCATTTACTGCCCATTTAATCTATTGTAAAATGTCTCCAGCTGAATCCAGTGTGGTATTCCATGGTTAGAGTATTGTCTTAATAATTCCTTGAATCTGTCACAGGCCTCATAAAGTGATTCATCATCCCTCTGCTGAAAACTAGTGATCTCATTCCTCATTATGGTGTTCCTCACTGGTGGATAATATTTCATAACAAATTTCTTGGCTAAATCTCTTCATGTGTGATAGTAGTTGATGAGGGTTCAATCATCTGGGCTCAGGTCTCTTATACGAAGACTATTTTTTGTTGGGTTTGGTTTTGAGCCTTAATTCCTCAGCTGTTGTAACGTCCCCGAACCCACCCTGGCTCGGTGCGCTTCTTTGCTAACCAATCCCGCGTTGAAAACATAATTTAAAATAATTTTTATAAACCCCAAACTATACAAATCGGACATAGCGGAATTAAAGCTAAGTCTCCCGAAACTCTCTTATGTCATACTTAGCTACCTAACTCACTAATTTCCTTATTCAATCCAACCGTTAGCACCACGGCGTTCTCTCCGAAAATTTCGACAAAGTAAGGCCTGAAAATGACGCCTCCAAAATGCTAAGTAACCTGCAAATAATCAATTCTAAACCAGATCATGAACTACTCTTACTTACTATATAGCATACGAAATCTCCAAATAGCAGTAAAGAGGGAACTAAAATACGAACATCCCTAATAAGAAATCACATTAAGGGCTACCCATCACCCTTCTTAACTATGACTATATCAACAAATACACTTATCTATAACCATAACTGTCAAAAACATCAACCAAAAAGAGTTACGCACTTTACACCGAGGCGTTCAACCCTCTAGTGCGACTTGCACTTTACACCGAGGCGTTCAACCTCTAGTGCGACTTGCACTTTAACAACGAGGCGTTCAACCCTCTAGTGCCACTTGCACTTTAACAACGAGGCGTTCAACCCTCTAGTGCCACTTGCACTTTAACAACGAGGCGTTCAACCCTCTAGTGCCACTTGCACTTTAACAACGAGGCGTTCAACCCTCTAGTGCGACTTGCACTTTAACAACGAGGCGTTCAACCCTCTAGTGCCACTTGCACTTTAACACCGAGGCGTTCAACCTCTAGTGCGACTTGCACTTTAACACCGAGGCGTTCAACCCTCTAGTGCCACTTGCACTTTACACCGAGGCGTTCAACCTCTAGTGCGACTTGCACTTTAACACCGAGGCGTTCAACCCTCTAGTGCCACTTGCACTTTAACAACGAGGCGTTCAACCCTCTAGTGCGACTTGCACTTTAACAACGAGGCGTTCAACCTCTAGTGCGACTTGCACTTTAACAACGAGGCGTTCAACCTCTAGTGCGACTTGCACTTTAACAACGAGGCGTTCAACCTCTAGTGCGACTTGCACTTTAACAACGAGGCGTTCAACCTCTAGTGCGACTTGCACTTTAACAACGAGGCGTTCAACCCTCTAGTGCCACTTGCACTTTACACCGAGGCGTTCAACCTCTAGTGCGACTTGCACTTTAACAACGAGGCGTTCAACCTCTAGTGCGACTTGCACTTTAACACCGAGGCGTTCAACCCTCTAGTGCGACTTGCACTTTAACAACGAGGCGTTCAACCTCTAGTGCGACTTGCACTTTAACAACGAGGCGTTCAACCTCTAGTGCGACTTGCACTTTAACACCGAGGCGTTCAACCTCTAGTGCGACTTGCACTTTAACACCGAGGCGTTCAACCTCTAGTGCGACTTGCACTTTAACACCGAGGCGTTCAACCCTCTAGTGCCACTTGCACTTTAACACCGAGGCGTTCAACCCTCTAGTGCCACTTGCACTTTACACCGAGGCGTTCAACCCTCTAGTGCCACTTGCACTTTACACCGAGGCGTTCAACCTCTAGTGCGACTTGCACTTTAACACCGAGGCGTTCAACCCTCTAGTGCCACTTGCACTTTAACAACGAGGCGTTCAACCCTCTAGTGCCACTTGCACTTTAACAACGAGGCGTTCAACCTCTAGTGCGACTTGCACTTTAACAACGAGGCGTTCAACCTCTAGTGCGACTTGCACTTTAACACCGAGGCGTTCAACCCTCTAGTGCGACTTGCACTTTAACAACGAGGCGTTCAACCTCTAGTGCGACTTGCACTTTAACAACGAGGCGTTCAACCTCTAGTGCGACTTGCACTTTAACAACGAGGCGTTCAACCCTCTAGTGCGACTTGCACTTTAACAACGAGGCGTTCAACCCTCTAGTGCGACTTGCACTTTAACAACGAGGCGTTCAACCCTCTAGTGCGACTTGCACTTTAACAACGAGGCGTTCAACCTCTAGTGCGACTTGCACTTTAACACCGAGGCGTTCAACCTCTAGTGCGACTTGCACTTTAACAACGAGGCGTTCAACCCTCTAGTGCCACTTGCACTTTAACAACGAGGCGTTCAACCCTCTAGTGCCACTTGCACTTTAACAACGAGGCGTTCAACCCTCTAGTGCCACTTGCACTTTAACACCGAGGCGTTCAACCCTCTAGTGCCACTTGCACTTTAACACCGAGGCGTTCAACCCTCTAGTGCCACTTGCACTTTAACACCGAGGCGTTCAACCTCTAGTGCGACTTGCACTTTAACACCGAGGCGTTCAACCCTCTAGTGCCACTTGCACTTTAACAACGAGGCGTTCAACCCTCTAGTGCCACTTGCACTTTAACACCGAGGCGTTCAACCTCTAGTGCGACTTGCACTTTAACAACGAGGCGTTCAACCTCTAGTGCGACTTGCACTTTAACACCGAGGCGTTCAACCTCTAGTGCGACTTGCACTTTAACACCGAGGCGTTCAACCCTCTAGTGCCACTTGCACTTTAACACCGAGGCGTTCAACCTCTAGTGCGACTTGCACTTTAACAACGAGGCGTTCAACCCTCTAGTGCCACTTGCACTTTAACACGAGGCGTTCAACCCTCTAGTGCCACTTGCACTTTAACACCGAGGCGTTCAACCCTCTAGTGCCACTTGCACTTTAACACCGAGGCGTTCAACCCTCTAGTGCGACTTGCACTTTACACCGAGGCGTTCAACCCTCTAGTGCCACTTGCACTTTAACACCGAGGCGTCAACCCTCTAGTGCGACTTGCACTTTAACACCGAGGCGTTCAACCCTCTAGTGTGACTTGCACTTTAACAACAAGGCGTTCAACCCTCTAGTGCCACTTGCACTTTAACACCGAGGCGTTCAACCCTCTATTGCGACTTGCACTTTAACACCTAGGCATTCAACCTTCTAGTGCGACTTGCACTTTAACACCGAGGCGTTCAACCCTCTAGTGCGACTTGCACTTTAACATTGAGGCGTTCAACCCTCTAGTGCGACTTGCACTTTAACAACGAGGCGTTCAACCCTCTAGTGCCACTTGCACTTTAACACCGAGGCGTTCAACCCTCTAGTGAGACTTGCACTTTAACACCGAAGCGTTCAACCCTCTAGTGCGACTTGCACTTTAACAACGAGGCGTTCAACCTTCTAGTGCCACTTGCACTTTAACACCGAGGCGTTCAACCCTCTAGTGCGACTTGCACTTTAACACCGAGGCGTTCAACCCTCTAGTGCGACTTACACTTTAACAACGAGGTGTTCAACCCTCTAGTGCCATTTGCACTTTAACACCGAGGCGTTCAACCCTCTAGTACGACTTGCACTTTAACACTGAGGCGTTCAACCCTCTAGTGCCACTTGCTACACATTTCATGCTTATCATTCACATCATGCCCCAACACTTATTTTTGTAACTTAACATGACACATGCCTCTCACACAATACTCAAACACCAAACAAACTACAACCCAACAATTCTTTCACACACTACTCAATATAAACAACACAACTATAAACAATAAATCCTACCGTTCCGTGGTGTAGGCCCGAAGACGACAAAACACACAATCCATTACTTACCTGACTGCTCGGCACTCGATTGCTCACTTCGTCCAATCAATTCACTCGCTCGATAACCTAACAATATAAGGAAATAACTTAGCACAAACCTAAGAAAATTCTAAGGAATTTATCTAAACATTTATCTAACTTAAATCTATACACATTTTTAACCAATTATACAAACCAATACATAAAACCCGATTTTACCCACATTTCCTACCGTCAAACTTCGAACGGCCATAACTTATTCGTTTTTCAACGGATTTCGATGTGCCACCCCAATTCGGAAACCTCGACACGTCTACTATCCATTGAAACACTCAAATTAACCAAATAAACCACTTGGACAAATCGAAAACCAGAAATCAGAACCGGGTACACATTTGCTAAAAACCAGTTTTTCACAACTTACTTTCAAATCTTCATTCTAACTCCATAAACCACCTAAACCAATTCATACAACAACCAAATCATCAAATTTGGAAAGAAAACTAACACTTAAACTCAATTTTTGGTTTTCATCATTTAGGGTTTTCAAACCCTACACAATCTCCACCAAAAACACATAAAAACACTAACAAACTACACCTATATGTATAAAATTAAAAACCCACTTCATTTTACCTTGAAACACCTTGCTAAAAATTGAAGAAGAGATGAAAATGCCCTAGCTATGGTTGCTGCAAAAATCGTGGAGAAGGGAGGGAAGAAAAGGTGTTTTTTTGCCATTTTAACACTTAATTCATTATTTTTATAAAATCAATTTTCCACTTTTTCCTTTTCACCACTCATTTTCTTTCAAATTGCCAATCAACCTCCCTTTTTCCTCTTCCAACGTGGCTGGCTGCCACCATTAACCACTTCTTCCATTCATTTATTTCATTTAAATTCCTAGTTGTTGTTTTTTTTTTCTTATTGGTCCACTTATGCTTTTTACTTTTCAACAATTTCTTTTCTAATTTGACTTGTCAAAACTCTTCCCTTCTCTTTGCTTTACTTTAGACCCTTAATCACTTAACATTAAACTATCCTAACCATTTAATCCCAAGCATAAATACGTTACTCGAATTTCCTAGGTGTTACAATCCACCCTCCTTACAAAAATTTTGTCCTCAAAATTTAAGCTTAGTTATTCCTCAATTTACTCACCCACACTCTACCTTCTATCCTTTCGGTTGCCAAGTTGCCACGCTAAATCTCAACTACGCTACGACCCTACACATCTATCAGGTGTCCCTAATCACCTCTCGGATAATGACCATTTCTACATCTTTAAATTTCGAATTTACCTAACTCTACACCTCATAGCTCGAGTAATCACCTTTCTTAGTTTGACCTCACCTAACTTTGCACTCAACTATTCGCTCACTACTCAAAATTGTGTATCGCCACTTCAACTTCAATCCTATTCGTTACGAAAAGAAACTTTCATAACTCCTTTTTCATCTACCTATCATTTAGTTTTGAGCTCCTGCTATAACCTTGTAGCACAACTCACTCCATTAAAGACTTTTAACTTCACACTACATCCCAGCCTATCAAATAGAAAACTACCAAATTACAAATGTTCTACCTGAGGTCATGGCTGGTAAACCCTGCCATCTGGCTCGATCATGGCGAAGATCCTCGGTTCTGCCTTCATTGGTTCCTTCTTGGCTGTAGGGCAATCTTTAACTAAATGTCCGGGCTCGTTGCAATTGAAGCACCGTTTACTCTTTGGCTTTGGACAATCCCGGGCAATATGGCCAGTTCCAAAGCAATTATAACACTTTCCCCCATATTGCCCACACTCTCCTGGATGATATTTCAAACATTTTGGGCACTGAGGAAATCTTTTCTGCTTTTTTTCTCCTTGCTGATCACTTAAATCTCCACCCAGCCTCTTTGTTTCTTGAAACTGGGAAGATGATCCTTCTCCGCTCGTCTAAGCTGTAATATCCTTAAACATCCTCTTCGGTGCTTCAACAGGTTTAAGAATTTTACTAGTAGTTGCCTCCACTTCTAAAGCCTTGGCCGTCACTCGAGTAAATGGTATTCCAACAATTCCAAACGTCTTCACCAGCATCTCAATTTCTGGCTTCAAACCCTGTACAAACTGCAATATTTTGTCTTCTTCTCTGCTAACTAGGTGGCTGGCAAACTTGGGCAATGATTCAAACTGCTGAATGTACTCTCCCACTGATCCGGTTTGCTTCAATGCCATAAACTCTAATCTCTTTGCAGCTTGGACTGTTCAGTTGTAGTATTTATCATAAAATAACTTCTTAAATTCTTCCCAAGTCATGCTCTGAATATCAGTTGTAGCCTTTACTGTCCCCCACCAGCTTTGGGCACTGTTCGGCAGGTGGAAAGTAGCACATTTCACCTTATTTACTTCCTCCACCTCCACAACATAAAACATGTTCTCCATAGTACATATCCAACTTTCGGCAGCTGTCAGATCAGTCAAACATCCTTCAAATGCCGGAGGCTTTAACCTTCTAAATCGTTCTCCACTTGATCTCGCTCCAGAGCCGGACCCTGCTGTCAAACCTCTTGGTAAGCCTTGATTCATAAAAATGCCCAACAACTGTGATTGCACATTCAATAAATCCCTGAGTTGTTTATTAGGATCCTCAGGCGGTTCTGGTTCGTTTCGGGGTCGTCCGGGTTGTCCTGGGTTTCTCGGCATTTTTCTATTCCTGAAAAGGGTTAGAAAATATAATCCTAGAAAAGGAACTAACTAGGGTTAAAGAAATACTTACAGTCGGTGAAGCACGTTGCATGGCGGCCGGCATTGTTGGGTGATTCTTTGAACGACTCGACCATTTTGCTCTGATACCATCTTATAACGTCCCCGAATCCACCCTGGCTCGGTGCGCTATTTTGCTAACCAATCCCGCGTTGAAAACATAATTTAAAATAATTTTTATAAACCCCAAACTATACATGTAATACCCGGTTGTACGGACTTGTATATTATATTATAATTATATTATTGGATGACATTTTTGTAAATATGTCAAATCAGGTCCGTTTTACAAAAAGAAAGCGTCATTACGATCCTAACGATTAATAGAAATTTTAGGGAAATTATGGGAATTTTCGGAGATTAAACGCTATATTCCGAGTTAATGCATTTCTCGTAATGTAAAAGACGTTCTCGTAAAAATAACAAACGAGGTCCAAATTGCGAACGGATAGTTCTGTTGAATCCCGAATATTAAGTGGGACTTATTGGTGAAATAAAGAGATTTGAGGAAACCGAATAGCTAGACGATTTACTAACCGAACGACGAAACAAATAGAAATAAGTGTTAAGGGCATTTTAGTAATTTTCAAATCAATATTATAAAAACTAACCTAAATCTATTTCTATTTTATTTTCTCTTCTTCTTCTCTGGATCACGATCGCCAGTGAGCAAACCCTCTCGGCCTTCTCCTCTGCCGACAGCGATTCTTCTCCAATCCGACCTCCGTTCGTTTCGTTTTCTTCACCTTTCTTCCTCCAATCGACGTTCTAGGTATGTCTCAACAGTTTTAGAACGTTAAATCTTTAGTTTCGTAGCGTTTTAGGTAATTAGGGTTTCGATTTATTTTCGTTAAAAACGCGAATTAGGGTTCGTAATTAATAGGTTAGCCGTGATTAAGTGTATATTAAACGTATTGGACGTTATTGGACGAAGTTGGATCAATTCGTGAAAAAGTTTAAAATCCGATAATTTTAGGATTTTCAGAAAAGTTCGTAATTCGAGAATTGAGGTGCCGAGCGCGAATTGCTCGAGTTATAGCTCAATGAATTGGATTAGAGCTGTAGGAAATTTCCTTAGTTAAGGTTTTGTAAATTTGGACGATCGATAGCTTAAATTCGTTTTAACGTCAATCGTTGTAAATTGCTTAGGTGAAATAGCGCTCGTGGACGGAGCTTGAGCTGCTTTGGACACGAGGTAAGTTCTCGTGATTCTTCTCTGGCCGATTGGCCTACACCGTACGTCGAATGTCGTCTCGAGGAGTTTTGGAGATGCCCGTAGTTAGTTTTGCTCGGTTTGGGTAGCTAGGTCTTAGGAGTTTATAGTTTATGTTTTTACAGTCTTGATGGTCCATGTTATTGCTTGTTTACTTTATGATAGAGAACTGTCCACGCATCACTTGTTTTAAAGAAAAGCATGAAAATGAATTTCTGCACAGAGATTTAAAGAGAACGTAAAGCATAGCATTGGCCTTCGGGCATACAGGCCTTCGGGCATATAGGCCTTCGGGCATACAGTTTACAGGTCACGCGAGGTGGGGCTCAGGCACGGCTGTACGTGTTATAAGCGTGTACCCCCCTCTTCTAGCTGGAAAGAGTAGTCCACCCGCTGGATGAGCTCTCTCCGGTTAGAAGGTATAGGATCTCGGTGACACCTATAGTGCATTGCATAGTAAGATAAAAGAAATAAAGCATGGTTTAATGAACTCATAGCACAGCATGCATCGCATTTACGTAGAGCTTACTGGGATGTTATCTCATAGTGTATATTGTATGGTGTAGGTGACATAGACTTCGAGGTACCAGGTGAGGACGATGTCCCTCCACCTGAGGCATGATTCAGTTGACAGAGGATGGCTGCGGTGGTGTGCTGGCGCAGTCGAGGCTTACCTGACCCGTAGGGAAGTATGTACAGAGTTTTGAGGGTTTTTTGGGATATTTTTGGATGTATTGGTTAATTTGTATAGAAATTATAGGATGCTTGGTTCTGATAGACGTTAGGGTTACTTACTGATGTTTTTAAGGTTTTTATAAACTGATTGGTAAAACGTTTTGGTTTCAAGCTTTATTTAACGTTATAGAAATGTTTTGATTGGTTACGGATAGGCTCGGTTTTTAGAGCTATCCATGCAGTTGGATTTCGCAAAGTCTGCTGCAAGTTGGTTGAGTGTAGGAAATATTTTGGGTCGAGTTGATTGTGGTTATTGATGAAAATTTGGGATCAATCAGATGAGGTTGCTCTCTGGAATCGATTCCAGAGAGTTGTGATGAATTGTGTTGCTCTCTGGAATTTGAGATTCCAGAGAGCATAAGTATAGAAAGCATGGAGAGAAAGAAGCAGAGAAGCGAAGGTCAGCGATCAGGCGTGAAGGCCGCGATAGCTGCCAGCGATCGGGCGCTGCTCTCTTTCTCGGGCAGAATGTCAATTCTGCCCTCCCCTTTTATTTTAATTTAAATTAGTTTTAATATAGTTTTATTTAATTGTTTTAAATGATTTTAAAGTTAGATTTCAATTCCGATTTCGATTCTGGTTTCGATTTCGGTTTAGGTTCCGCCTAGAGTTTAGTTAAAGATAAAAAAAAAAATAGTACGGGAAATACGGGTACAGTTTTAGGGTCGTGACAATACAAATCGGACACAGCGGAATTTAAAGCTAAGTCTCCCAAAGCTCTCTTATGTCATACCTAGCTGCCTAGACTCACTAATTTCTCTTAATCCTAACCGTTAAGCACCACGGCATTCTCCCCGAAAATTTCGACAAAGTAACGCTTGAAAATGGCGCTTCCAAAATGTTAGGTACCTGCAAATGAATCAATTCTTAAACAGATCATGAATACTCTTACTTAACTATACAGCATACGAAATCTCCAAATAGCAGTAAAGTGGGAAACTAAAATACGAACATCCCTAAGTGAAGAAAATCCACAGTATAGGGCGACCCATCACTCTTAACTATGACTATAGACAACAAATACAAATAGCTACACCACAACTGTCAAAAACATCAACCAAAAAGAGTTACGCATTCCCATCATTTCCACAAACAGACATCTACAATAAACTACCAAAATACAAAGCCCCACATCCCCCGAAGACCATGGTCGAGGCGCCCCGACAACTGCCCGCACCGGCGTGCCCTGTGTGCCACCGACTGCCGCCTAATGCGACTTGCACTTTAACACGAGGCGTTCAACCCTCTAGTGCGACTTGCACTTTAACAACGAGGCGTTCAACCCTCTAGTGCGACTTGCACTTTAACAACGAGGCGTTCAACCCTCTAGTGCAACTTGCACTTTAACACCGAGGCGTTCAACCCTCTAGTGCAACTTGCACTTTAACAACGAGGCGTTCAACCCTCTAGTGCGACTTGCACTTTAACACCGAGGCGTTCAACCTCTAGTGCGACTGCACTTTAACAACGAGGCGTTCAACCTCTAGTGCGACTTGCACTTTAACACGAGGCGTTCAACCCTCTAGTGCCACTTGCACTTTAACACCGAGGCGTTCAACCCTCTAGTGCAACTTGCACTTTAACAACGAGGCGTTCAACCCTCTAGTGCAACTTGCACTTTAACACCGAGGCGTTCAACCTCTAGTGCGACTTGCACTTTAACAACGAGGCGTTCAACCCTCTAGTGCGACTTGCACTTTAACACCGAGGCGTTCAACCTCTAGTGCGACTTGCACTTTAACAACGAGGCGTTCAACCCTCTAGTGCAACTTGCACTTTAACAACGAGGCGTTCAACCTCTAGTGCGACTTGCACTTTAACAACGAGGCGTTCAACCTCTAGTGCGACTTGCACTTTAACAACGAGGCGTTCAACCCTCTAGTGCAACTTGCACTTTAACACCGAGGCGTTCAACCCTCTAGTGCAACTTGCACTTTAACAACGAGGCGTTCAACCCTCTAGTGCGACTTGCACTTTAACAACGAGGCGTTCAACCCTCTAGTGCAACTTGCACTTTAACACCGAGGCGTTCAACCCTCTAGTGCAACTTGCACTTTAACAACGAGGCGTTCAACCCTCTAGTGCAACTTGCACTTTAACAACGAGGCGTTCAACCCTCTAGTGCAACTTGCACTTTAACAACGAGGCGTTCAACCTCTAGTGCGACTTGCACTTTAACAACGAGGCGTTCAACCCTCTAGTGCAACTTGCACTTTAACACCGAGGCGTTCAACCTCTAGTGCGACTTGCACTTTAACAACGAGGCGTTCAACCCTCTAGTGCAACTTGCACTTTAACAACGAGGCGTTCAACCCTCTAGTGCGACTTGCACTTTAACACCGAGGCGTTCAACCCTCTAGTGCAACTTGCACTTTAACAACGAGGCGTTCAACCCTCTAGTGCAACTTGCACTTTAACAACGAGGCGTTCAACCCTCTAGTGCAACTTGCACTTTAACAACGAGGCGTTCACCCTCTAGTGCCACTTGCACTTTAACAACGAGGCGTTCAACCCTCTAGTGCAACTTGCACTTTAACAACGAGGCGTTCAACCCTCTAGTGCGACTTGCACTTTAACACCGAGGCGTTCAACCCTCTAGTGCAACTTGCACTTTAACACGAGGCGTTCAACCCTCTAGTGCCACTTGCACTTTAACAACGAGGCGTTCAACCTCTAGTGCGACTTGCACTTTAACACCGAGGCGTTCAACCTCTAGTGCGACTTGCACTTTAACACCGAGGCGTTCAACCCTCTAGTGCAACTTGCACTTTAACAACGAGGCGTTCAACCTCTAGTGCGACTTGCACTTTAACAACGAGGCGTTCAACCTCTAGTGCGACTTGCACTTTAACACCGAGGCGTTCACCCTCTAGTGCCACTTGCACTTTAACAACGAGGCGTTCAACCCTCTAGTGCAACTTGCACTTTAACAACGAGGCGTTCAACCCTCTAGTGCAACTTGCACTTTAACACCGAGGCGTTCAACCCTCTAGTGCAACTTGCACTTTAACACGAGGCGTTCAACCCTCTAGTGCCACTTGCACTTTAATAACGAGGCGTTCAACCCTCTAGTGCCACTTGCACTTTAACACCGAGGCGTTCAACCCTCTAGTGCGACTTGCACTTTAACAACGAGGCGTTCAACCCTCTAGTGCCACTTGCACTTTAACACCGAGGAGTTCAACCCTCTAGTGCGACTTGCACTTTAACACCGAGGCGTTCAACCCTCTAGTGCGACTTGCACTTTAACACCGAGGCGTTTAACCCTCTAGTGCGACTTGCACTTTAACAACGAGGCGTTCAACTCTCTAGTGCCACTTGCACTTTGACACCGAGGCGTTCAACCCTCTAGTGCAACTTGCACTTTAACACCGAGGCGTTCAACCCTCATCGCCATTTGAAAGTGTTTGGTGAAGTTAGTGATTCTTTCAACTTCCCTAGAGTATCTGCAGAAACGTTAAGGTTAAAATTATTGCCAAATTCTTTGAGAGATAGAGCCAAGGATTGGTTGAACAGTATTCTTCTGATACCATTACTACTTGGGGGGATCTTGCTAAGAAATTCATTTTGAAGTATCACCCGCAGTGAGAAACGTAAGGATGAGAAATGAAATAATCAGCTTTCAACTGAGGGATGGAGAATCACTTTACGAAGCGTGGGATAGATTTAAAGAACTGCTTAGACTGTCCAAATCACGGGATCCCTCATTGGATTCAGTTGGAAACATTTTACAACGGATTGAATGGACAAACCTGATCGATCATTGATGCAGCAGCCAATGGAACACTGCTGTCAAAATCTTTTAATAAGGCATATGACTTACTGGAAAGAATGACAGTGAACAGCTATCAATGGCCATCAAACAGAAGTACAAATGCAAGGAGAGCACCTGGAGTTTATGAAGTTGATGAAGTAGCTGCTCTCAATGCAAAAATAGCTTCGTTAGAAAATGCCATAAAAGCTATGAACAAACAGTAACAGCCACAACTACGGGAGATTTCATGCATTTTCTACGGGGAGAACCATGATGATAGCTCATGTCCTACGAACCCCGAATCTGCGAATTATGTGGGGTATAACCGAAACAATAATCCCTTTTCACAGACGTACAACCCTGGATGGAGACAACATCCAAACTTCTAATGGAATTCGCAGCAACAGAATAATACAATACCTGCAAGATCTGCTGATAATTATGCCCAAAACTACACTCAGCAAGTTCAGAAGCCAATATCTCAAGAAAAATCAGATAATTTTGCAAGGGAATATGCTTCAAAGACAGACATAATATTGCAGAATTTAGCATCCTCCATAAAAAATATTGAAACCCAACTGGGACAGCTAGCTCAATCTGCAAATTCAAGGAGCATGAGACAACTATCAAGTGACACTGAAATTTCACAGAGACCGGGAAAGGAACAATGCAAGGCAATTTTACTAAGAAATGGAAGGGAGGTAGAGATTCCAGAAAAGCCACAGAGGGTGGAGAAACCAAAGAATAATAATCAAGAAATGGAAACAGAAAAGCAATCCAGTACTAAGGGTTTACAGGAAAGAGAAGTGATGATTGAGAAAGAGAGCACTAAGGAGGCCGAAGAAAATAATCTGGAATCTGGAGAAATTAATATCAATGCTGCAGTTCTGCTCGTAGCGCCGCAACAGCATTGACCTGCAGAATTACGAATCCAAAACCCCCTCCACCGTTTCCACAAAGGCTTCAAAAACACAACCAGGAAAAGCAGTTTAAAAAGTTTCTGGACGTTCTGAAACAATTACACATCAATGTACCTTTGGTGGAAGCTCTTGAACAGATACCAAACTATACAAAATTCATGAAAAACATTTTATCCAAAAAGAGGAAATTAGGAGAGTATGAGATGGTGGCTATGACTGAAGAAACGAGCTACATATTGCAGAATAAGATTCCACCAAATTTGAAAGACCCTGGAAGCTTTAACATTCCTTGCACAATCGGCAATAACTATTTCGGAAAAGCTCTATGTGATCTTGGTGCTAGTATCAATTTGATGTCCATGTTAATGTTTAAGAAGCTGGGATTGGAGAAGCAAAACCAACAATAGTAACTCTGCATCTTGCTGACCGTTCACTCACTCATCCTCAAGGAAAGATAGAGGATGTGTTGGTAAAGGTGGACAAGTTCATCTTCCCTGCAGACTTCATTATTCTTGACTATGAACCAGATCGGGAGGTGCCAATAATTCTGGGGTGGCCATTTTTATCCACTGGAAGAACCCTAATTGGCGTGCAAAAGGGGACAAAAAGGAAGGAAGAACAAATTAGAAGAAAGTGAATTGGGAATTATTGGAGCACATGGAATGAGAACCAGAGAGAGAGAAAACTATCCTGGAAGAGGGCAAAAATAGGTGGAACAATAAAATAAAGGAGATTGGAGAGAGAAAATGGGTATCACACGCATAACAAAAAGGTGGTGATTTTTTGAAGAAGAAAAAAGAAGCTTTGGATCAGAAAAGACAACGACTGACGACATTCCTTTGATTTTTTCTTCTTCTCTTATTTTATTGCTTTATGCTTTTGTGAACGCTATTGTTTTTCATTTTATTTATGATGTCTAGTATCTAAACTCATTTCTTGGTTAGGACAATAGTATTCGTTACTGGATTTTGCTATGATCTCGATTTGTTTATGCGATTGTTTATTGAACAATTATTTGTGATATTCCTTGCTTAATTCAGATCATATCGATAGATAGGTTGATGATCCATGTTTATATTGTATTGAAAGATAAATATAAATTCTAAGATGCACGAATAATTAATCGGATTAAATTGTTACAAAATAGTTAGCTTTAATTCGATTGGCAATAGAATTGGGTTTATAGAGATTCAATGTTAGTTACCTTCTTTCAACGTAGAGAGAAATTCTAAATTGAATTTATCTAGGCAATTCGAAAGAATCCTAGAATTAATTTATCCTTGCTGTTCATAGACAATACTACAGAGCATTATCAGAGCATCAGTAGTAAAATTATCGTAACGAAGAAATCGATCCTAGCCAAGGTTTCCATTTACTGATTTTATCTCGTTTATCCTGTTTTCTTTTGTTGCATCGTCATTCGGATTTTATTTCTAATTATTTTCATTTATTATTTTAATATTTTTATATCAATTAACTCAATTAAGAATATCCTCGTGGGATCGATATTTTTACTACTTGAAGTGATACGTGCACTTGGGTAAAAATATAAAATAACTAACAATTACTGCAGATTCAACAACTTTAGGTTAATCACAAAACTTAAAAAACTTTGGGTTTAAACAACTTCCTCGGCTCAACAATAAAATTAGATTACCAACAATTTGAGCAATCCAAAATGATATGAAATAAACAAGCAAAATGACTCAAAATCACACAATGGAAGCACTCTGTGCTCTGATACTAAATGATATGATATAGAATCCCTTGCTCCACCACATAGATGCGCTCATGAGTGGAGGTTTGAACCCCACATATTCACGGCTAAACACTAACACTCCACTAAAACATGAATTTGCCATCTAATTTTATCCTTCCTTACTAAACTGAAGTTTAATTTCTAATAAGCTCTACTCCACCCAAAGTGATGCGCCTTTCAAACCAAGCAATGAACTGAGAAAATACTCAGCCCAAGTAATAAAAAAAAGCGCACAAACAGAGGGAGAAAACAAACCAAACAAACCAATTTAGAAACAACAATAGCTATAATTTTTCAGTAATTTTGAGGAATTTCCCAACATTCAGGTATCTTCAGTACATGCAGAAAATGCATTGCACAATACAGTAGCAGTAAATCAAAATCTAATATCCACGACATTGCATGAACTCAAGCATTTATTCTTCTTATCATGAAACCATTAACATTATGAAATATAACATTTCTAACATCTCCCCCTCCCTCTTCGGGGTCTGACGTTTTCGTCGGCCATACTTCTGGTTGGACAATAGTTTTATACCGTTTTATAGCGTCCATCGTGGCTCTCAGTATAATATTGTCGGCTTTAGGCTAGATCCCTCATGAATTTGTTATTGGGGTTAGCCCAAAATACGTTGGACTACATATGAAGGGAAGTTTTACTTATAAACAATATATTTTTTACTATCTCAAAGCGATATGGAATTGTGCACCTTCATTGATATGGGCTAGACCTCACACTGGGCCGTCCTAGCCTTCACATAAGCTACTTCAATGCTCTTATTGGATACTGAGTCTCTTCACCTTTTGTTTGGTGGACGCCAATCCTAGCATAAAGTTTGCATTGGTTGTACCATTCTCATTCAACTCTTTATCAATGCATTTAATATTATCATCTTGCGTTTTAGCCCTAGTTTCTGCCATGGATAGCCACTTCTCTGGCTCTGGATTGAAATCGAATGGAAATGGAATCATGAAAATGCAAGATGGAAACAGAAACATACTACTTTCATGCAACTTCAACACCGTTTCACATTTAATATTTGTGGTCTGTTCTTGTCTTTTGATTCAACAGACCACAAATAAGTCGCAGAGTAAAACAACTATGGTGAAATGTCACCTACTGAGTCGCTATCTATCGAAACCAATGAGTAATGTAGAAGAAGCTGGAGCTCTTTCCATGCGAAAAGGAGAAGATTTAAAGAGGCTGCCTGTAACTAGAATATTCAATATAACAAGATTTACGACACGTCGTGTTCCAAATTTTTGTTGTATTATTTTCTGGGGTAAGTACGTAAATCAAATAACTTTGAGGGCCTTATAAAAGTTTCCAACCCTAAGAATGCCGCATAAATATTGGCCTCCCCTTGACGGAATTAGGGCTTTATCTTTCTGATGCTAGTGATCCCGCGCAGCCCTCTCTGAAAACGTAAGATGGCTGCTACAACAGAATCGGTTCAATGTTTCGGTCGGAAGAAGACGGCGGTGGCTGTGACTCACTGCAAGCGCGGCAAGGGTTTGATCAAGATCAACGGCTGCCCAATCGAGCTTGTAGAGCCGGAAATCCTTCGATTTAAGGCCTGCGAACCTATCTACCTACTCGGGCGACACCATTTTTCAAACGTTGACATGCGGATTAGGGTCAAGGGTGGAGGTCATACCTCGCAGATCTACGCCATTCGTCAGAGCATAGCTAAGGCTCTGGTAGCTTTCTACCAGAAGTACGAGGACGAGCAGAAAAAGAAGGAAATTAAGGATATTCTAGTCAGGTATGATCGAACTTTACTTGTTGCTGATCCTAGACGCTGCGAGCCTAAGAAGTTTGGTGGTCGCGGTGCTCGTGCTAGGTTCCAGAAATCATACCGTTAGTGGAAGGATGCTATGTTCTGGTTCATTTACAACGTTGGATTTCTGGTTGTTAATGGCAAAAGTTTTTAATGTTATTGTTTGCCCATAATCTTAAAATTTAAACTTCGGAATATGTGTGATCATTTTCATTAATCAGAGAGATTGTTTTTCTCTGGGATGTAGTGTCGCGCATCTGCATGTCTTTTTGTGTTCTACTTAAGAATTTTGCGGTTCCTCATATATTTTGTTCTCGCTGTCAATCTGTTCTCGAGTAAGCTGAGAATTGGATTGTAGGTTTCAGAATAAGAAGAATAAATGCTTGAGTTCATGCAATGTCGTGGATATTAGATTTTGGTTTACTGCTACTGTATTGTGTAATGGATTTTCTGCATGTACTGAAGATACCTGAATGTTGAGAAATTCCTCAAAATTACTAAAAAATTATAGATATTGTTGTTTCTAAATTGGCTTGTTTGTTTTGTTTTCTCCCTCTGTTTGTGCGCTTTTTTTATTACTTGGGCTAAGTATTTTCTCAGTTCATTGCTTGGTTTGAAAGGCGCATCACTTTGGGTGGAATAGAGCTTATTAGAAATTAAACTCTAGTTTAGAAAGGATAAAATTAGAAGGCAAATTCATGTTTTAGTGGAGTGTTAGTGTTTAGCAGTGAATCTTCACGGCCCAAAGTAGTATTTAGTTCAATTTTTATGAATGTGTTAAACATACATAACATTCACTTGCAACTATAGATTAACTGCAATGGTGAAATTCTTCAATGAGATTTCAGTGATTTGGTAATGGTGATTATTTTGCCATTCTTTCTGTCGTTTAAATATCTTCTTTACTAATGGGTGGGTAAAATTTTTTTGTCGATAATCTGCAAATTAGTAGTAATTGTGTTTGATTTTCTTTGCCATATTCGTGTATCTATTTCCCCGTTTACTCTGTATATTTTTCTAGTACCCATGACAGTTATAGTGATATAAGCTTCGTCTATATCCAGTCATTCTATATGTTGTATTTAAAATGGCCCTTGATGTTTTTTGCTTCCCATTCGAATTTCTATTTTCAGCTTTGCTAATTAAAAATGTTTTATCTTTTTGTGTTTTCTACAATAGTAAAATATTATTCTTCCCAAATTTTGTGTAGAATGATAGTTTTTTAACTCAAACAAAGTTTCTGTTACTGATCTATAAAATTCGAATGGTTAGGTCTCACTAGCAACAAGACACAGCATGTGTTGCACTGAATCATTGTTTGTACATTGTTGCTAAGCTGCTTGTTGTCCTAAAATAATGTGTTGTTTGCTGTTGATCGTGGTTTGTACAATGACTGTATATTTTACATTGATTAATGATTGCTCGTATAATGTGTTGTTCTCTGCTGACTTGTGTTACATTGAGTTGATTATATTCAGTCATATACGAGAGTATGACGAAAAGTACTAGATTGCTATCATTTAACATACGAAATTGTTTGGGTAGAAGGTCTTCGTAGCTGAATTGTTCTTTAATGTGTCGTTTTAAACTATATTCTTTTGACCTGAAAAAGATACTGGTATTAATTGAAGTTCATGTTTATGAAATTCTTTGCATCATATCATTTTAGTTACGTTTCAGCCTCATTGTCCGTACCGGGGGTGAACCATGCCAATTTAGTTCATGCTTATGTAAGTCTTTGCATAATATCATTTTAGCAGTTTTGAATGGTGGATTAATTTGACTGATTTATTCAAAAGTTCAATTTTGCAACTTGTTCATCCACTCCTGCGGCGTGGCACAATTTTAATGTACTAGAGACAGATATGTGGCTTCAGATGTTGGAAATTAAAAAAAAAAAAATTGTAACGTCTCTCGTTCTTCCAGTATAATATTGTTCGTTTTGGGTCAGAGTGTGCACGAATTTGTTCTTAGGGTTAGCCACAAAATGCGTTGTACTAGGTAGCGTAGAGAATTCTATTTATAAATTATATTTTTTTTTACTCTAACGAGCAATGTAGGATTGTGTATCCCTATTGGTATGGCTGGGTCCATTGGACCCTCTTTGTCTTCACATTGGCAGGCTGTGCACAACCTCTCCTCCTCGGGCTCCAAAGTCTTTGTCGGGCACACTTTCGGTTGGGCCGTGGACTTTGATACCATTTGTAACGTCCATCGGTCCTTCTAATACAATATTGTTTAGCTTTGAAATAGAGCTCGCACAGATTTGTTATTGGGTCAGTCTTAAAACGCATTGTACTAGTATGTCGTATGGTGGTAAACTCTTCTTATAAACCATGTATTTTTCACTCTACCAAGCAATGTGGGATTGTGCATCTCCACTAGTATGGATTGGGCCCCACTGGACCATCTTTGTCTTCACATGGTAGACTATCACAATCTCCTATCTTCGGGTTTCGATGCCCTCATCGACTACAATTTATTTTGGACAGTGGCTCTGATATCATTTATAACATCATCCGGTTCTCACAGTACAATATTGTCCGCTTTGGGCTATAGCCTGCACAGATTTGTTCTTAAGGTCAGCACCAAAATGCATTGTACTAGGTAGAGATGTGAATTCTACTTATAAACCATACATTTTTCACTCTCCGAAACAATGTGAGATTGTGCACCCCCACTGGTATGGGTTGGGCGCAACCAGACCCTCATTGCTTTCACATGGCGGACCGT
This sequence comes from Begonia masoniana, assembly GCA_022432975.1. Classification (NCBI taxonomy): domain Eukaryota; kingdom Viridiplantae; phylum Streptophyta; class Magnoliopsida; order Cucurbitales; family Begoniaceae; genus Begonia; species Begonia masoniana. Next base: position 23,547,929 of record CM039506.1, on the reverse strand, counting down.
CACAATCTCCTCCCTTTCGGAGTCCGACGTCCTCGTCGGTCCACATTTTCGGTTGGGCAGTGACTCTGATACCATTTGCAACGTCTTCTGGTCCTCCCATTACAATTTTGTCCGTTTTGGGTCAGAGCCTGTATAGATTTGTTCTTGTTATCAGTCCCAAAACGCATTATATTAGGTAGAGTGACGAACTCTATTTATAAACCATGTATTTTTTACTCTACCAAGTAATGTGAGAATGTGCACCCCCACTAGTATGGATTAGGCCCTCACTGGACTCTCCTTGACTTCACATGACGAGCTGTCACAATCTCTCCTATTCGAGATCCGATGTTCTCGTCGGCCACACTTTCAGTTGAGCAGTGCCTTTGATATAATTTGTAACGTACCCCCGTCCTCCTAGTACAATATTGTTTGGTTTGAGCCAGAGCCTGTACGGATTTGTTAATGGATTCATCCCCAAAATGCGTTGTTATAAGAAGAACTCTACTTATAAACCATGCATTTTTTACTCTCTGAAACAATAGTGAGATTGTGCATCCCGACTGATATGGACTGGGTTTCACTGGATCCTCCTTACCTTCACATGACAGACTGTCACAAAAATATTCAGAAAATCGACTCGAGAGTCTGAAGTTGTCATCCCAGACCTTGCACGGTCACTTTTGTCTGGGTCAGACCAAAGCTTGATTTTTTATTAGCTTTTAATTCAGTCATATGAATCTTAATCTTTAATCTTCTAAGTAGCGCACTTGGAAGAGGTGTCGTTATGAAAAGAAAAAACTCTGTAATCCACTAGTCAAGTGAGTAAAAAAATAATTATCCAATTAATATATATTTTTAAAGTAACATTACATTTATTATTTTATTCTATTATCTAAAGATATTTGGTTGTCAAATAATAATTTAGTGTAATTAAGGTGCTCTAATAATTATTGTGTAATACGACAAGAAATATATTTAGAGAATAAAATAAGAGAGTAAACAAGAAAAAATAAATTTACAAGAAATATTACGTCAAAAGGTAAAATTGAGCACATAACGGCGGCTAATTTATATTAATTTTTAAAGAGTAATGTTTCGGCTATCATTGTATTATACTATCTTAAAATACTTACTTATATGACTATTTGCGTGGCAATTTCACCTGATTGAATTTTAATTATATTTTAAATGTACTTAATTTTTTATTTTTCTTTCAAAGGTGCCCTTGATTATTTCACTTTCTCTCTCTTTCGGCTCTCCTCTCTCTCTCTTTTTGCTGCTTTCTCTTCTTCTTCATTACATGTGAGTTTTTTTTTTTTGCTGATTTATCTACTCGCATCACTCTCTCTTCGCTACCATGATTCTCTTTTTTTCACTATATTTGCTGGATTTGCTTTTTCTCTATTTCTTTTCGGTGTGCAAGGAAGATTTTGCATGCATGAAAGCCGTGATTGGAATAACCATCTCATTTGATATTAAACCACGTCCAAGTAGGAGTGATTGACTCCAACAAAAGGAGCAAAAGGCATGTCATACTTGTTAGTCAAGTAAGTCGTATCAAAACTGACTACATCACCAAATTCTTGATAAGCAATCTTACTTCTTTCATCTGCCCAAAATACATTCTGTAATCTCCCATCATTGTCCAAATTCATCATGTAACAGAAATCTAAATTATTAGCATGCATTTTTTAAAAATAAGTTTGAATTGCAGCAACATCTCCATCACCAAGGGTGTGATTGTCTTATTATACTCAGATAATTACAACAATCTTTCTCAAAAAATAGAACATGGTCACGCCCACCAACCTCAATTACCATGGAATTAAAGTTTTTGTTTGACCTAATTATGCTTGGTCATTTATTTTCAACTTTTTTTTTACATATGACTTCATTATTCTGTTACGCTTATAATATTGTGATTTTTTAGGACTTAAGTCATGATTATGATCAAGTGTAACATCAGTAACACAACAATTTCCACAAGGAGATAAAGCACCTCGAAGCTTTGCTTTACAATTTGTTCTTGAAATTGGATGCATTTTGAAAGCATTTTTTGACATAGATTGTGGTTGACCTGAGTGAGCATAAGCATAAGTTATTCATCTGATTTGTCCATCAATTTCTTTAGTCGAACTTCTTGTCAACATAGGAAATTCAATGAAATTGTCATACTTAACATTAAAATTCATCATTTCATCGTAGTATCAAAAATCATTCTAACTAATGGTTCTTCTATCTCATCTCTAAGAATGAGGTTACTATTCAATTACATTTTTTTCCTACTGCATCTGAGCTCTATCTATTTTCATGCCACAATTTTTTGTTTCACAAATCTTAAAAAGATAAATATCATGTAATAGAGAGGAAGAGAAAGCAAGGAGAGAGATAGGGCAAGGAGGAGAGGGAAGAAAAAGAAAAATTAAGTACATTTAAAATAAAATTAGGTGGAATTGTCAATAGATATATTACTTATTTTTAAATTTAGATCCTACTCTCTTAGTCAAATTACGTCAGGTAACAAAGCACTCGTTATTGTCAAAAGAGTTCTTTCCTCTAATATCTTAATTAGGATTGATCCGAATCCTCAACAAGAAATTGACCAATCAGATTTTTTTAACAAATAATTTATTTATTTATCAAATACAAAATAAATTACTATTAATTTTGCAGGTGGCCCACTATCCCACCAACTATTTCTGTTGGCAAATTTATAAAAATATTAATATTAATAGCATTTTAAATTATCAATATTAAGTTTATGAAATGGCAAAAAAGAAATATTATTTTTAAAATATTAAAAGACAAATATCACGCCATGAAAAAACAACCGTCCGATGGAAAGTGATCATTAATTTCAAACCTTCATCAGCCGTCCATTCCGGGGATTGATAGTACACAAATCACTTGATCCGACGGCAGAGAGTGATCCCATCACCAACGGGGAGCATGCAGATCTCAATCCTGGGGTCCACAGCGAGGGCCTTGTTGAGTTCCAGCACGAAGTCTCTGTAGTACCTAACGTACTTTCTCAATGGCGCATCGGGTGGGGCCACCACTGAACCGTTCCACAGAGTGTTGTCGTACCCGATAATACCCCCTACCTTAACCAGATCGATCAGTCTTTTGTGGTAGTTGATGTAGTTGTCCTTATCAGCGTCCACGAAGATGAAATCGTAGCTTCCATGATTCTTACTCTGAGGTCTCCCGCATCATATAACTCAAACCTCAATAAACCCAAAAAAAAAACAAAAAATTGAGGTTAAGAATAGGAGAAACTTACGTCTTCGAGGAGGAGATCGAGAACAGGAAGAGCAGGGCCTTCTCTGAAGTCTATTTTGTGGGCAACGCCAGCTTTTTCTATAATTGGAAGACCGATCTCGTAGTTTTCTCTATTAATGTCCATCGCCAAGATCTGCAACAAAAACGGGAATTTATTCGAACTTGTTTTCTTCTTCATCCATTATGTTTTTAGTTTTCTTGCAGACCTTTCCATCGTCAGGAATGGCAATGGCCGTCGCCAGAAGAGAGTAGCCAGTGAAAACGCCAATCTCCATCGTGTTCTTGGCATTGATGAGCTTCAGAAGCATGTGCAGAAACTGCCCTTCATCTGCTGAAGTTGTCATGAGATTCCTGTTCGTATTCTAACTAATATCAGCATCAGAAATAAACTGTAAAATAACATTGATGAGGAGAGTTACCATGGATGTTTGGCTGTTACTTCTCTGAGTTCTTTCATGGATTCAGGCTCTCTTGGGTACACGCTAGTCTCTAAAATATACTGCAAACAGAAGAGAGAGAAATATAGATCTCCATTTTCCAGCACTTTCTCGGGAAACAAACAGGCTTATTAAGGATTTTACTCACCTGGTAAAGAGCATCGCTCTGCAAAAGACTCTTGTGGCCGACCTCCTGGTGCCTTCCGCCTTGGGTTTTCTGCTCTTCTCCATTGGCCGCCATTGCTGAAATTTCTTTCTTCCTTTGATCCTCTCTCTCTCTCTCTTCTTTCTTCTCTTTTCTTGACACGCTGAGATTAATGGAGGAAGTAGGAGAGAGGTATATATGGGATTGGTAGTCCGGTGTAGAGCGGTTGGGGCTAGGTTGAACCGGGTCCGTGGTTGGTGAAGTCGAGAACGTATGTGATCATCATAATCGTAGAAAAAGTAAAATGGCATGGGCTTTAATTATAAATAGGCAATATAATATGGATATTGGTAGAATATCTATAAACCAATCACATGTAAACATATCAGCAAGATTAATATATAGGTCTATTATTATTCCAAATATTTTTAATTAGCTAATTAATTAAATTTTAATTGATGAATTAAAAAGTAATAGTTAGATGGTGGGACCCAAGAGGGACCTACATGTTTGTTGGGGCCAGTAAGGTCGGTGTGAGTTGGTGAAGAAACAAATGGTTGGGCTTTAGTTTTATTTTTTTGCGTGTTGAAGTTGGTGGTGGCCAACCCTTTTGGTTCTCAAGTGTTTTTCTTCTTTGCTTTTCAAAATTAATAAAATTAGAAAAACACTTTCTCTGATTGCAAAAGAATTTCACTCAACTTACATACAACTCAAAAATGAATTTATATAGAAGATTGAATGAAAATAAACTCTCACTAACTAACTAGATTATAAGTGATTACATGTCAGTATCTGTAACACCTAAAAATTTATCATATCATTTAATTTCAGCTTATTATAATTATGTTGGATTTTTGATTGTGGGCATATTATTTGGTATGATGAAATTAAATGATAGAATTAAGAAGTTAAATTGAGGCAAAACCATGATGCTTTGGCGTGGAAAGAAAATGAAAAAGAGGAAGAAGAGAAAAATAAGTTAAAAGTTAAGTTGAAGATGCAAGTTAGCAAATGTTGTAGGGTGTTTGGCGTAGAAAGAAAAAAGAAAAAGGAGATAGAACCAAATGGATTAACCATTTGGTTAGAATAACCTAACTAGTAGTTTAATTGAAAATTATTTTTAATTTGGTGATGACACCTCACATTTTTTTATGCTTGTCCTTTAAGAAGTTAGTTAAGAAGACAAAATACCCTATTTTGCCTTAAAATAACCCACGATTTCTCCTCCCCTGCTGAAGCATCTTCTCCCACGAAAACTCTCCCCCTCTCTTTGGAGATTCAAGGTAAGATGAATTTTCTTTAGGGTTTAGCAAATTTGTGGGTTAAAGGCGAAAGAGATGTTGTTTTATTGTATTATTTTGATAGTATGATGAGTTGTTGAGTGTTATGCACAAAATTTGGAAGTTCATGCTCAATGTTTTAGTTTATATGATTCACAATCTTGTTGTAAGTTTATATTTGGGATTATAAATGGAAGGAATTGTCAATTTATTGATGTTTGAGGATAAATGATAAGTTTGTTCAAAAATTGGGAATTTTCTGGACAGCTTCGGTTTTGATACTGTTAGCCTAACCTAATGGTTTCCAATGATTAATTGGTTTTGGTATGTTAAATTAGACATCTTGGGTGAATTTTAAGCTTTGGAATCAAAGCATTTGGATATGTATATCTTGAGTTATGGAATTTTGAAGTTTGATGCAAATTGTGGGTATATTCAAATTTGAAGTTATGTAATGATTTAATTGGTTTTATTGGGTTTAAGTCACCATGTTTGAATGATTAAGTTGAGTTTATAAGTGCATGTTTTTTCTCCTTGGGAAAGCCATTGAATTGGAATTACTCAAATTGGACAAGTATAGCAAGTGATATTTATGATCTAATTGTTGAGATGCATTTGATGCTAATGGTATAGTTCTTGTATTATAGGTTTATCAAGTCATAAAAGAAATTGATCAAGTGCTATAATTGTGCTAAGTACCACAGGTAAGTGTATGTTGCATGTTTTTGGCCGATTGGCCCACACCACAAAGTGTTAGAAAATTGATGGCTAGAATGATGTAAATTGGTGATTATATGCATTGTTGGTTGTCTAGTTGGGTAGATTACGTTTAGAATGATTGTTCTTGTTGATAGCTTTCATTTATTGATTGATGGATTTGTTTAGTTATTTATGGATATGCATTCACCATGTGTAACGCTCGGGAATTTCGTTTTAGGGATTTTGAGTTTTGGTTTCGAGTTTTAAATATTTTAAGCATTTATAGAGTCATAATTCGTAGAAATAGTGAATTAAGTCCGATTTGCGAACGAGAAGTTTCGTTAGGACCCTAGGAATAAATAGAAATATTTGGAGGAATAAGGAAATTTTGGAGAAACCAAATCGATAGACGAAATGACGATTTAAGTTAAGAAATTAACTAAGGGCATTTAGGTAATTTTCAAAGTCAAAATTTTATTAAAAACTTGAAAAATCTCCCTCTTCTCTCATTCCTCCCCTCCAGAACGCGAACTCCCTCCCCTCTCTGGCGATTTTTTATCCTCCATCGCCGATTCTCCAACGCCGGCGACTCCTTCCGATTCCGGCGATTTTCTCTTCCTTTTCCTTCGGCAAAACAACGTTCTAGGTAAGACCCTCCTATCCCAAGTGTTTAGTGGTAATTTAGGGTTTGGATTTGGATGAGTTTTATCGAGTTAGGGTTAGGGAAAAACATAGGTTTTGATATAAATATGTAGTTTTATGCTTTTAATGCCCATTGATGATATATTCATGACTATTATGGTAGTTGGTATGAATTAATGGTGTTGGTTGAAGTTATAGTTGATTTTGGGTTAATTTTAGGTTGTTGTGAACTATTAAATGAGGCTTAAAAATTAGTGGGCATAATGTGCTCGACGAAATGCCCGAATGAAGTGAATTAGAGTTTTAGAAGAATTTGTCCTAGCTCGAGACGTCGATTTGTTTAGATTTGATGTTTGATGGTCGATATTAATGATGTGTTGTTAAATGCCCTAGGTAACTCAAGCTCAAGGACGGTGCTCGGCATATCTAGGACGCCAGGTAAGTGAGTGTTAGGTTTTTCCGGCCCCTAAGGCCCTACGTCGTAACGATGTTAATAATGTTGGTTATGATGAAGTTAGGTAGTTATACGGGTTGGCGGTAAGACGGGTAGCTTAAAGTAGTGCCTTAGCGATTAGTTAGTGGTCGTTCGATAGGTGTTTTTACGTGTGTTACTCCTCATGCATCATGTTTTATTAAAGTGCATACGAACTATTTACGAGCATGTTTTTATGATGAATTGAACGATAAAGATTTAATGATTATATGTGTTCTCACGGGGTAAGACATGGTTCTCATGGGGCAAGTCACGGTTCTTACGGGGCAAGTCACGGTTCTCACGGGGCAAGGAAATGGTCTACTACGTAGACAAATGAGTTAATGTTAACAAAACAAAACGAAATGAACATGTTTTATAAATGACATGCATATATGTAATAGTTATATTTAGTGCACTCTTTACTAAGCATTAGGCTTAATGTATTTATCGTATGATGTAGGTGACGAGAACGAAGGTGAGGAACCTCCTTATGATGATCAAGCGTAGTGGGTCGATGGGCGGAGCTCGTGGCGGCGGGGCATGTTTTGGCTAGGCTGGTTGGCTCATGGTTAGATAGTTTTTGAGAGTTTTTGGTGATGTTTGGGTTAATGGTGAATTAGATAGATTCATCGTAGAATTTGATACATTTTAGGATGTTTGGTGACTGAATAGATAATATATTGCATTCTGTAGTGCTTTTGACATTTTTCAAACAGGAAGAAATGTTAAACTTTTAAACGGAACCACGCGGTTCGTTTTCATGAAATTTGATTATATTTAAAAAGTGAATTGTGTCGGTTTTGAGTGTTGGATAAATTTCATGTTGGAAGTGTATATTGTAAGTTGTAGGTAAGGATGGTGTGAAGGAGTGAAAAGGGAGATGAGGTTGTGGTGTGTTTTGTGTTGTGATGTGAAATGCAGGGTGTGAGGAAACGAAGGAAGAAAGAAAGAGGGGAGGAGAAAGCTGTGCTCTCTGCAAAAATTCCAGAGAGCATGACGATTGATCGCCTCTTGGAGGTGATCAATCGCCTCTCCCTGCCAGGAAATTGCTGGAGAGGCGATTGCCAGGCGATGCTGGTCGCCGCTCTCTGGAGAAATCCAGAGAGCGTGGCGACTGATCGCCACAAACTGTGGCGATCAGTCGCCACTGGCGATTTGCAACAGGCGACTGGTTGCCTGTTGCAATCGCCGAGGGGCGATCAGTCGCCCCTTTTATGGGCGACTGATCGCCATAGCATTTTTATTTTAAGTTTAATTTTAATTAGTTAATAGTTTTAATTGATTTAATTGTTTTAAGTTTTAATTGTTTTAGTATTTGTTTTAAACGATTTACTAAACGAACTTCGATTTCAATTTCGATTAAGATTTTGCCTTAAGTACAGTAAAAGTTAAAAGTGTAAAAAAAAAAAATGATAATACGGGAAATTGGGTACAGTACTAGGGTCGTGACACCATGATTCATGCATCATGTTTTATGACAAGCATAGAAAATGATTTTCTTTATGCATATGTTTTCATGTAGAAAAGATTTAAAGAACAAAGCAAAAGTTAATGTACGTAAATAGTTATTTGTGGGTAAAGGGATTGAGTTTGGTCGTCCCGCTAGGTAGCTGGTTATGTCCGCCAGTTTGAGTCTCTATCTAGATTTACTATTCACTTGGTGAGTAACAACGAGAACAAAGTTCACAAGTTCGTGCAGGGTTTGAAGGTGGAGCCGTTCACAGAGGTGTTAAAATAGCGGGAACCCAAGACGTTTCCTTACTCGAAAGTGGTAGCTAAAGTCCTGGAAGTGGAAGAGGCCGAACAAAAATTTTAAAAATAAAGAGAATCTACCAGGAGGGTCTTTAAGGAGATTCAGCCTCAACAACAACAAAATAAAGGATGACAACAACAACAACAGCAACAAAGAAAGGTAAAGAGACTTAATGATGGAAAGAATGATCAGAGAAAAGAAAAATTAATGCAAGGGCCTTCCCAGTATCCTCAGTGTCAAAGTGCCAGAGGCGTCATCTTGGTGAATGTAGACTTGGTTCTGATTGGTGTTTTATATGCAATGAAGCTGACCATTTTGCCAAGAACTACTCGAAGTGGAATAAGAGTTAGACATGAGCAAATGTGACACCTAGGGTCTTTGCTCGTATTGAACCGGATAGTGAGGAACAACCTTCTATTATATTAGGTACAATTTTAATTAATAATGTAGCTGCTCATACGTTGATAGACTCTGGTGCCACACATTCGTTTGTTTCTTCGACATTCGTAGTTAAATTAAATTTGTTGCCTAGGGTGGCTGAGCATTTTTATGATGTGATGTTACCGTCTGGGGAGTGTTTGCACTCGGATCAAGTGCTACAAGGTTGTATTGTGTCTGTAAGAGATAATGAGTTACATGTTGATTTCATAATCATCGACATGAAGGGGTATGACGTTATTTTGGGAATGGACTGGTTGTTTAGGTATTTTGCCACTATTGACTGTAGGTCAAAAACAGTTTGTTTCCAACCCCCAAGTGGCGTGAAGTATTCCTTTCAAACAGTAAAGAATACAAGTGCCATACCTATAGTATAATCCATTAGAGCTCAATGATTTTTGAAAAGTGGATGCATGAGATTTTTGCTAGTGTTGTTGACATGAGAAGGCAGTGTGAAGCAAAACTTTCTGAATCACCAGTTGATCATATTTTTGAAAAGTGGATGCATGAGATTTCTTGCTAGTGTTGTTGACATGAGAAGGCAGTGTGAAGCAAAACTTTCTGAATCACCAGTTGATCATATTTTTTCGAAAGTTTTTCTAGATGATTTGCCTAGTTTGTCGCCAGACATAGAATACAAGTGCCATACCTATAGTATAATCCATTAGAGCTCAATGATTTTTGAAAAGTGGATGCATGAGATTTCTTGCTAGTGTTGTTGACATGAGAAGGCAGTGTGAAGCAAAACTTTCTGAATCACCAGTTGATCATATTTTTTCGAAAGTTTTTCTAGATGATTTGCCTAGTTTGTCGCCAGACATAGAAATTGAATTCGTTATTGATGTGTATCCGGGGATAGCACTTGTATCAAAGAATCCTTATAGAATGGCTCTGGCAAAATTGAAGGAGTTGAAAGCACAACTAACAGAGTTAGTGGACAATAGTTTCATAAGCCTTAGCTTTTCACCTTGGGGAGCGCCTGTTCTTTTTGTCAAAAAGAAGGATGGATCGATGGGGATGTGCATCGATTACAGGGAACTGAATAAGCTGACAATAAAGAATAAGTATCATTTGCCTAGGATTGATGACTTGTTCGATCAACTTCAAGGTGCACGAGTGTTTTCAAAGATTGATTTGCGTTCGGGATACTATCAGTTAAAGATCAGAATAGAGGATATTCCCAAGACTGCTTTCCGAACCAGATATGGACATTACCAATTTTTAGTGATGTCCTTTTGGTTAACAAATGCTCCTGCAGCCTTTATGGACCTAATGAACCGAGTATTTCACGAATATTTAGACAAATTTGTAATCGTCTTTATTGATGATATTTTCATTTACTCGCAAACTAGAGAAGAACATAAGGAGTATTTAAATGTGGTTTTATCAACTCTGAATCTCCATCAACTTTATGCAAAGTTTCGAAGTGCGAGTTTTGGCTCGACATGGTTAATTTTCTTGGCCATGTTATTTCGAAAGAAGGAGTTTTAGTTGATCCATCAAAGATTCAAGCAGTTATTGATTGGCCACAACCCCGAAATGTTAGTGATATACGCAGTTTCCTTGGTTTAGCAGGTTATTATAAAATGTTTATTAAAGGATTTTCAAAGATAGCAATGATGCCCCTATCTCTCATGACAAGGAAAAGTGTGAAGTTTTGGTGGTTAGCTGATTGTGAGAAAAGTTTTCAGAAGCTGAAACAGAAATTGACAACATCTCCTGTATTAACACTGTATTCTCGGATCAAAAGAGCTTGAAGTATATCTTTACGCAGAAAGACTTAAACATGAGGCAGAGACGGTGGTTGGAGTTCGTGAAAGATTATGATATTGAAATAAAATACCATCCAAGAAAAGCCAATATGGTGGCTGATGCTCTGAACAAAATGTCTACATCGTTACCACCTACAATTTCAGTAATGTCAGTAGCATTGAAATCGAAAATCTAAAGATTTGATATAGAGATAGTTTCTGAATTGTTAGTTGTACTTTCTGCAATAATGCTGAAACCTACAATTTTGGAGAGAATTAAAGAAGCACAACAGATAGATTCAGAATGTCAAAGCTACAAATCTGATGAAGTATCTACTGATTTTGCGGATTTTAATTATTCTGAAGATGATATTTTAAAATTCAGGGACAGGTGGTATGTTCCCAATGACAAAGATTTGCAGAAGAAGATATTATTTGAGGCATATTCGTCTACTTTCTCTGTGCATCCTGGAAGTACCAAAATGTACAGAGATTTGAAGCAACACTTTTGGTAGCCTAATATGAAGAGGGATGTTGCAAAGCATGTCGAGGCGTGCATTATATGTCAACAAATCAAAGCAAAACATTAGAGGCCAGCTGGAACTCTGCAACCTTTACCGATTCCGAAATGGAAATGGGAACAGATTTTAATGGATTTCATTGTGGGACTGCCGAGAACAATGAAAGGATATAATGGAATCTGGGTAATTGTGAATCGGTTAACAAAGTTAGCCCACTTTCTACTAGTAATGATGATGTTTTCGATGAATTAGTTTGCAGAGTTGTTTATTTAGGAAATCGTCAGACTGCACGGAGTTTCAATCTCGATTGTGTCAGACAGAGATCCCAGATTTATTTCGAATTTCTGAAAAATTCTAGATAAGGCTATGAGAACTCAACTGAATTTCAGCAAGACATTTCATCCTCAAACAGATGGGCAGACTAAAAGAACAATTCAGATTTTGTAGGATATGCTGAGAGCCTGTGTGTTGGAATTCCAGGTTTCATGGATCAAATATTTATCGTTAGTGGAATTCTCTTACAATAACATCTTTCTGTCTAGGATTGGTATGACTCCTTATGAGGCATTGTATGGCAGAAAATGCAGATTTCCATTGTATTGGGATGAAGTCGGCAAAGCAAGATGGATTGGTCCTAACATTTTGCAACAGACTGCAGAAAAGGTTGCAATTATTAGACAACAGATTGAGACAGCTCAAAGCCGGCAAAAGAGTTATGCAGATCAAACGAAAAAGGAATTGGAATTCAATGTGAATGATAAAGTATTTCTGAAGATTTCGTCATTCAAAGGGATTATGAGATTTGGAAGAAAATGAAAGCTAAGCCCTAGATACGTTGGACTGTTTCTTATCACGAAGAGAATAGGAAAGACCGCCTACATGTTGCAACTACCGTCATCAATGGATGGAATTCATAACGTTTTTCACGTATCCATGCTAAAGCATGATCCATCTCAGATTGTGGAGCAGAGAAATATCGAGATTCAACCAATGTTAACCTACGAAGAAAAGCTAGTGAGAATTCTCGAGTCAACTGTGAAGGTGCTTCGAGACAAAGAAATTCCACTGGTGAAGGTTATATGGCGTAACAACAATAACAACATGGGAAAGGCAACAGGACATGATGAGTTGATACCCCGAACTATTTGGTAAGTAAATTTTGAGGAAAAATTTTTATTTAAGGAGGGTGGAATGTAACACCCAAAAATTTACCATACCATTTAATTTCAGCTTATTATAATTATGTTGGATTATTAATTGTGGGCATATTATTAGGTATGATGAAATTAAATGATACAATTAAGAAGTTAAATTGAGGCAAAAACGTGATGCTTTGGCGTGGAAAGAAAAGGAAAAAGAGAAAAAAGAGAAAAATAAGTTAAAAGTTAAGTTGAAGATGCAAGTTATCCAATGTTGTAGGGTGTTTGGCATAGAAAGAAAAAAGAAAAAGGGGATAGAACCAAATGGATTAACCATTTGGTTAGAATAACCTAACTAGTAGTTAGGGTTTAATTGAAAATTACTTTTACTTTGGTGATGACACCTCAAATTTTTTTATGCTTATCCTTTAAGAAGTTAGTTAAGAAGACAAAACACCCTATTTTGCCCTATATAATAACCCACGATTTCTCCTCCCCTGCTGAAGCATCTTCTCCAACAAAAACTCTCCCTCTCTCTTTGAAGATTCAAGGTAAGATGGATTTTTTTTTAGGGTTTAGCAAATTTGTGGGTTAAAAGTGAAATAGATGTTGTTTTATTGTATTATTTTGATAATATGACAAGTTGTTGAGTGTTATGCACGGAATTTGGAAGTTCATGCTCAATGTTTTAGTTTATATGATTCACAATCTTGTTGTAAGTTTATATTTGAGATTATAAATGGAAGAAATTGTCAATTTATATATGTTTGAGGATAAATGCTAAGTTTGTTTAAAAATTGGGAATTTTCTAGACAGCTTTGGTTTTGATACTGTTAGCCTAACCTAATGGTTTCCAATGGTTAATTGGTTTTGGTATGTTAAATTAGACATCTTGGTGAACTTTAGGCTTTGGAATCAAATCATTTGGATATGTATATATTGAGTTATGGAATTTTGAAGTTGGATGCAAATTGTAGGTATATCCAAATTTGAAGTTATGTAATGATTTAATTGGTTTCATTGGGTTTAATCCACTATGTTTGAATGATTAAGTTGAGTTTATGAGTGCATGTTTTTTCTTCTTGGGAAGCCATTGAATTGGAATTACTCAAATTGGAGAAGTATAACAAGTGTTATTTATGATCTAATTGTTGAGATGCATTTGATGCTAATGGTATAGTTCTTGTATTATAGGTTTATCAAGTCATAAAAGAAATTGATCAAGTGCTATAATTGTGCTAAGGACCACAGGTAAGTGTATGTTGCATGTTTTTGGCCGATTGGCCTACACCACAAAGTGTTATAAAGTTGATGGCTAGAATGATGTAAATTGGTGATTATATGCATTGTTGGTTGTCTAGTTGGGTAGATCAGGTTTCGAGTGATTGTTATTGTGGATAACTTTCATTTATTGATTGATGGATTGACACAATTCCACGTGCAAGGGGGTCGTGTTTCTACCCACAATAGCAAGTTAGAAAACTAGAGTTCGGCTAGTATGAAAATACCCTAAAAACCAGCAGCGATTTGACTAACCAAATGACATCCAAATGCAACGAAATTTTAAAGCTTTATGTGTGAACAATGTTTCCTCAAATTTTCAAATCCAGATGATGAGAAAATAAAAAATTACGCAAAGAACACCAAATGCTGTTCGATGAGCAATGTTTTGTAAGCTCTCGGCATAACACTCTTCCAAAGAAGATGGCAGCAAATGGAACACCTTATGGCCGCTTTCTTTGTATATCCTACTCTGGAAAGAGAGAGAAAAAGAGTGGAACAATAGCTATTCAAGCAACCGTGGGCTTGAAAGCTCAAAGGAGATAGAACACCTTTTCGGTTCTTGACCAAACCGAGCTTACTGTTCACCAATCTTCATGGCCGAATTCTGTAGACAAAATTAGGTTATTCTCATATCATCAACAACAATTATAAGCACCAATAACCATGTATTTTAGACCTAGGGTGGTTGGTTGTTTGGGTTGGGCTTGGGTTGCAAAAAAGGGCTATTATATGTGTGGTCAATGTTGGGCTTCTCTCCAATCTTCGGCCCATGTTTGGCTTCTGTCCATTTCCTTTGCTTCAACCAACTTCCAACTACCATCTATCTTAACATACATCTAATCCTAATGCCTAAGGATGCATGAAACTATAAAACATTACATGAAAGCCAATGTTCGCCCACAAAATACAAGGCTAAAATTTTGCCAAAACAATAATAAAAAAAGTAAGTGTTCGGTTACAATTTTAATTCCAAGGGAGACAAATCCCTTCTTCAAGTGCTTCCCTCTTTAGTTCCCACGATAGCATGTGCAAGGGCTGATCCATGTCTTTTGTGCTCGGCTCCCAATCCAAGTCCTTGAAGAGGTCTTTGAAACCATCAATACCTGCAAAAGAATTGAGCTTGTTAGTGAATAGGTTTAATAAAGCTTGTGCCTTGGTTTGTGATTGAGTGACGGTCGTCTAGGGCACATCATCCTCCCCAGGTGATTGAGGATTTGACCTCAAATTCTTTAATTGGGTCTCCTCTATGTCATCATCGTCACCTTTGTAAGGAGAGAGATCTTGGACATTAAAGGTGGTTGAAATGTCATAGTCTCCAGGTAGCTCAATCTTATAAGCGTTATTGGTTATCCTTTCCGACACCTTGTGTAACACCTGACAATCTGTGCCAGGTGATTTTCTTAACAGAATTAACTGTCACCTTTATTATTAATACTTGAATTTAATTTTAATACCAAATTTTATTTGATTTCTAATTTTGGGGTGGCAAAATGGTAATTAGGAAGGATTTTATTAATATAAATAGAAAATAGAAACCTTAAACCTCACTAAAACCCCACTGTAGCCGACATTCTCTCTCGGCGATTCCCGTGCTTCCAGAGCTTTTTCTCTGCCGGCGATTCCCTCTTTGGCGATCGATTTCTCCAGCCTCCACTCCGATAACCTACATTCGAGGTAAGATTTAGTCAATGTAGTTGCCGTGTAGTTGTTTGGAACTCTGTTTTCAGCTAGAACCCAATGTTTCAAGATTCTTCAATGGTCGGATAATAGGAACATTTTTATCGGTGTTTGATAATGGCATTTCCTAATCGATTCTGGATATTTAATATAACCGACCCTGATTAATCGTTAGTTGAACCTAGCTGTTTTGGTTCTTAGATTTCAGACTGCATACAGAGAACTAGACTAAGGGATTCGGGAATGACCTTAGCTATTAGATTCTAGGATGACTTGTGATTAGGACTATTAGGATTTTCGTTTTAACTACTGCTAATGTAAATGTTTTAGGTGAAGAAGTCTGAAGAAAAGGAGCTCAAGTTGCTAAGGAAACCAGGTAAGTGAATGTGTAGGATTCTCGGCCAGTTAGGGCCCTACATTACAAGGATGCTAGGTAGAAACTGATACGATGATTATAAGTTATTTAAACTACTGGCTGTTACTTAGGTTGATGTTTAACTTAATGGTATGATTTCACGTCGGATGAATGCACTATTCTGTAGTTTGATGAGTTAAGAGTTCTCATGTCCATGCATCATGAATGTTTTATGCATATGAAAATGTTTTAAGAGCATGTTTTCCTCATGAACAAGATAAGCATATAAAACTTATGCAACGTGAATTAAGCGAGTGTTGGGGGCGGTTTGGCATATGTCACTGTCCAAAAGGAAGGACCATGATTACGACCCGCAAGGGACTATGTACACTCTCACTGTCAACCCCCTTTACCGGCACAAATCATCTCTTGATCCATACAACATGAACAAAGAATATGATTGATGATTATGTATGATGAATACGAATGATGATTGTGTACGATGATTATGAACGATGAACACGAATGATGAACAAGAATGAAGACTACGAATATGAATAAGAACAAGAAAAGATTTATGAGCATTTGTTTCGTTAAACTGAACATTCATGCATACCTGTTAGTATTGCATTCCTTACTAAGCATTAGGCTTATAGTTTGAACCTTATGATGTAGGTGAAGACTTAGCAGGTGAGGATTCCAAATTCAATGATGATGTCTAAGGCCGGTTGCAGGATGGTGCTCAGGGTGGAAATCTATGGCTGGCAGGAGAATATGACACGTGGTTATGCGGATAATGTGTTAGTAAGATTTATGATGAACCGATGTTCAAGTAGAATGAGATTTTCCTTAGAATATTGGATTCTGTGATTGTCTAGTTTGGTTACCAAATTTGGGGATGATTATAAGAGTATGGAATGATCTGTTTTAATTAAATCTTCCGCTAAATGTATTCTAGGTGAGTCCATGTTTCATGTCTGCCTATGTTTATTCTACTGAGTATGAGATCTGTGAAGGTCAGGTTACCTTCCTGTCGATATGAGTTGTTTGTAGATTTCCGTGTTTTACTGTTGTGAGATAGAAGCTAGATGAATACATCAGCCGGCTGACGTCACCGGTGTGAGTTGAATGATAGAAGCTGGATGAATGAATCATCCGGTTGACGTCATCGGTGGATGTTGAACGATTGTTGTCCACCGGATGATGCCTCTTACTGGCGATGTCAAATAGTCACGTGAGATGCCCATGTCTACCGAGCGATGTAGGCGTTTCCTTTACCGGATGATATAAGTAATGTTTTGTCGTTTAGTGACCGGGCGATGTAGGCGTTTTCTTTACCGGATGACATAAGTAATGTTTTGTCGTTTAGTGACCGGGCGATGTAGGTGTTTTCTTTACCGTATGATATAAGTAATGTTTTGTCGTTTAGTGACCGGGCGATGTAGGCGTTTTCTTTACCGGATGACATAAGTAATGTTTTGTCGTTTAGTGATCGGGCGATGTAGGTGTTTTCTTTACTGGATGATATAAGTAATGCTTGTCGTTTAGTGACCGGGAGATGTATGTGTTTTCTTTACCGGATGATATAAGTAATGTTTTGTCGTTTAGTGACCGGGCGATGTTTTAATTAGACACGTGAAACACCCGTGTCCGCCGGCAGATGTGTAATGTATTTCATTGCTGGGCGATGCCTAATGAATCGCGTGTGATGTCTTGAACTAAGTTATGATTTAAAAGAAAAATATAGAGAAAGAAAAAAAAAGAGATAGTAAGAATATATGGTCAATTCTAAAAGAGTCATGGTTTGGTCTCGGCCCTACTGGGGTCGTTACAATTATGGTATCAAAGCAAAACTGGGTTCTAAAATCGATTCTGTAGACTGCCTTCCAGCACTGACTGCCACCTGAGTACACTCTAGCAACTGTAAGTATTTATGATTTTAGTAATGTCATTAAGATAAGATGTGTTTATGATTATTTGTTTAGGAATCTCAAAATGGTAAGAGGTCAGCAAAGAGAGGCCAATGAGGATAGCAATGCCATTGCTCAGTTGACGGAATTGGTCATGCACCAATCTCGCCAGATCGAACAGCTGATGACTGCTAGAGAAGAACAAGCGAATTCTAGTACTAATGCAACTCATGATCATGGTGGTGAGCGTTTTCACCGACTTCGACCCCCGACATTCAATGGTCGAGTTTCGGATCCTGTTTATGCTGAAGAATGGATTCAGAAGATGGAAGACATGTTCAAGTATGCAAAGGTTGAGGAAGGAGATAGGGTAACATATGCTGTTTTTCACCTAGAATTGGATGAAAGACATTGGTGGGACTCGATCCAGAATACCATTAATGCAGGAGCTATGACCTGGGAAATGTTTAAGACTGCTTTCTTTGACAAGTATTTCAATAGGACTGTTCGAGCCAACAAGAAGAAGGAGTTCATGAGTTTACGTCAGTTTGGCTATGTGACGAATTACATATGTAAGTTTGAGGCTTTATCTCGGTTTGCACCCAGACTGATAGAAGATGATGAGGATAAGATCCACCAATTTGTTCAAGGACTGAAACCGAGTCTGTAAATGCGAGTAAAGACTGCTGGAATACATAATGTACCTTATGCCGAAGTGACAGCTAAGGCTCTAGAACTGGAAGAGGCTGAGATAACGACATATGCGCAGCGTGAGTAGCCAAGGAAGTTCATTAAGGAGGCTCAGCCGACACCACGTCAGAATAAAGGATGGCAACCGCAACAGAACAGGGGACCACAACAACAACAGCAAGGTATCAAGAGACCCTTCAATCCAAATGATGATCAAGGAAAAGGAAAGCGACCATTAGCTCCTCTATGCTCCAACTGCCAGAAGAACCACCATGGCGAGTGCAAGCTACACTCTGGCCGTTGCTACAGATGTGACAAGGTCGGATTACCACCTGATAGAGAAATAGAGTTTGTGATTGATACATACCCCGAGGCATTACCTGTGTCTAAGAATCCTTACCGTATGACACCTGTGGAATTAAAGGAATTAAAAGTCCAACTACATAAATTAGTAAACAAGGGATTTCTACGCTCTAGTAGTTCTCCCTGGGGTGCACCTGTTTTATTCGTTAAGAAGAAAGATGGTTCTCTTAGAATGTGCATTGACTACAAAGAGCTAAACAAGTTGACAATTAAGAATAAATATCCTTTAACCTGAATTGATGATTTGTTTGACCAGTTACAAGGAGCTAAGGTATTTTCAAAGATTGACTTACGTTCGGGTTATTACCAACTGAAAGTTAAGGAGGGGGACATACCAAAGACAACATTCAGAACCCGATATGGACATTATGAATTTCTTGTAATGTCGTTTGGTTTGACAAATGCACCCGCAGCTTTTATGGACTTGATGAATCGAGTGTTTTGTGAGTACTTGGACAAGTTTGTAATTGTGTTTATAGATAACATCCTTATATACTCACAGACTGAAGCTGACCATGCAGAGCATCTAAGAATAGTTTTGACGACATTAAAACAGCAACAACTTTATGCCAAGTTGTCTAAGTGTGAGTTCTGGCTGGATAAGGTCAACTTTTTAGGTCATGTCATTTCTGTTGAGGGCATATCAGTAGATCCAACCAAGATTCAGGCTGTTAAGGACTGGCCACAGCCAAAGAATGTCAGTGAAGTCCGTAGTTTCCTTGGTTTGGCAGGTTATTATAGAAAGTTCATTAAGAGATTCTCTATGATAGCTAAGCCTTTAACTAATTTAACAAAGAAGGACACCAAGTACTCTTGGACTGAAGCTTGTGAAGAGGGCTTCCAAACACTTAAGCTGAAGTTGACGACAGCCCTGCTACTGACTCTACCAACCGAAGAAGGAAATTTTATTGTTTACTGTGATGCATCCAAAGTTGGACTGGGGTGTGTTTTGATGCAAGAAGGAAAGGTAGTGGCGTATGCCTCTAGGCAGCTGAAGAGTTATGAACAGAATTACCCCACTCATGATTTAGAGTTAGCCGCAGTTGTTTTTGCACTAAAGATTTGGAGACACTATTTATATGGTCAACAGTGTGAGGTGTTTTCTGACCATAAAAGCCTGAAGTACCTTTTCACCCAAAAGGAATTAAACATGAGACAAAGACGTTGGTTGGAGTTTGTTAAGGATTATGACTTCGAAATCAAGTATCACCCGGGTAAGGCTAATGCTGTAGCCGATGCTTTAAGCAGGATGTCGACAACAATGCAGCGTACGTTAACAACCATGTCTGTACCCTTGAGGTCGGAGGTTCAGAAATTTGATTTGGAGATGGTTTCTGAGTTGTTAGCCTTACTTGCCAATGTTACAATTAGACCAACTGTCATGGATAAGATCAAGGAGACACAACAAAAGGAGTCAAAGAAAAATAATAGCATGATAAGTAACCAAACTAAGTCTCCTTCATTAAAGATAACTTCGTGGCGTCCTTTGTTAGCTTGTTTGGCGACCCTTTCATTGGTCTTTTCGATGGTTTTGCGTGCACTCTCGTGTAATTTTTTAACTCGTTCAGCCTTATTCGCTCTGGATAGATTAGCTAAGTCTTTTAAGGGTAAGGGAACAAGGTCTAGCGGTGTATATGGATTAAACTCATAGGCAACCTCAAAAGGTGATTGCTGAGTAGTGGAATGAAGGGTGCGGTTGTAGGCAAACTCCAAACCTGGAAGTACTATATCCCAGTTAGATAGTTTCTTATCTACAACACTGCGTAAGAGGGTACCAAGGGTCCTGTTGACAACTTCCGTTTGACCATCTGTTTTGGGATGAAAGGAAGCGCTGAAGCACAATCTAGTCCCCAACCTTTTCCACAATGTGGTCCAAAAGGTGCTAAAAAATTTAGTGTCCCTATCTAACACTATTGAATGTGGAATACAATGCAGGCGAACGACTTCTTTAAAGTATATGTCAGCTATTAAGGTAGAATTATCAGTCTTGGCACAAGGGATAAAATGTGCCATCTTGGAGAATCGATCTATGACCACCATTATAGAGTCCTTACTTCGTGCAATTCATGGTAATCCTAAAACAAA
Organism: Begonia masoniana; assembly: GCA_022432975.1. Taxonomy (NCBI): domain Eukaryota; kingdom Viridiplantae; phylum Streptophyta; class Magnoliopsida; order Cucurbitales; family Begoniaceae; genus Begonia; species Begonia masoniana. The sequence goes on along the minus strand of CM039506.1, from coordinate 23,527,021 downwards.
GTCCATACTAACTTCCACCCAAGGGTGTGATGAGATGGGTAATGGGATGTATAAACCTTGAGGAAGAACCTTACTCTTAGCCTTCTTGCAAATCACTCACGTCTCCACTAGGCGGTGCACATCCTTCATCATGTGGGGCCAATAGAAGTGTTCCTTAAGCGTGTCTAAGGTCTTTTTCTCTCCAAAGTGACTCGCTAGGTCTCCACAATGAGCTTCTTTTACAAGGCTTCGTCTTAGACTTCCTTGGAGAATGCACAACTTTCCCGCTTTGACTAAATAGCCATCTATGAGGCAATATTCTCCTATGGCCTTGTCCATGCACTGAGTGTAATATGATCCAAAATTAGGGTCAGGTTTCATAGTGTTCCTTAATCCATTCAAAACCAAAGAACCTAGTCCCTAACACCGTAAGTAGAATGCCTTTTCTAGAGAGTGTATTGGTCACGACATTATTCTCCCCTTTTACATACTTAAGGGTGTATAGAAATCTTTCTAAAAACTCCACCCACTTGGCGTATCTCTTGTTCAATTTATGCTGACTCTAGATGTATCTCAAGGCTTGATGGTCAGTATTGATAACAAAGTCTCAGGACAAGAGGTAATGTTGCCAGCGCTCTAATGCTCTTATTACAGCATAAAATTCTTTATCGTACGTGGAGTAATTGAGCGGGGCTCCTTTCAAATTTTCACTAAAAAATGTAATGGGTTTCCCCTCTTGCATGAATATGGATCCTATACCTACTCCAGAAGCATCACTCTTAATTTCAAATACTTTACTAAAATCTGGGAGTGCAAGCACGGGTGAGTGGCATAACTTGTCGTTAATTAGCTCAAAGCTTTTTTGGCAGGCTGAGGTCTAGGTGAATTCTTGGTTTTTCTTCATGCAATCCGTAAGTGGTGAGACTATTGAGCTAAAATCTTTGATAAACCTCCTATAAAAAGAGGCTAGTCCATGGAAGCTACGTACTTCAGTTATTGAATTGGGAGTAGGCCAATCTTTAATGGCCTTGATCTTGTCAACATCGGCTTCCATTCCATCCTTAGAAATAACAAACCCTAGAAAATAAATCTTGTCTTGTGCGAATGAACATTTGATTAAATTTCCATACAACTGAGCTTTTCGTAGGGTTTGGAAAAGTATACTGAGATGGTTGAGGTGTTGTGGGAGGTCTAGACTATACACCAATATGTTGTCAAAATAGACAACTATAAACTTTCCTAAGAAATCTTTAAGTACGTGGTGCATAAGTCTCATGAATGTACTCGGGGCGTTCAATAATCCAAAAGGCATTACCATCCATTCAAATAATTCATACTTTGTCTTGAAGGCTGTCTTCCATTCGTCAACTTCCTTCATCCTAATTTGATAGTAACCACTTTTAAGATCTATTTTAAAGAAAATGGAGGCCCCACTGAGTTCATCTAATATGTCTTCGAGCCTAGGAATGGAAAATCTATATTTGACTGTGATTTGGTTCACAGCTCGACTCTTGACACGCATCCTCATGGTGCCGTCTTTCTTGGGTACTAGTAAGGTGGGTACTGCATAGGGGCTCATGGACTCTCTGATGTAACCTTTGTCCAATAGTTCTTGTACTTGGTCCTGTAGCTGGTTTCTTTAGCGTTCATTCGATTAGCTGGTTGATTAGGCAGCACGGCTCCGGGTTGAAGATCTATTTGGTGTTTAATACCGCGTAAGGGGGGTAAACCTTGAGGTAAGTCTTCTGAAAATACATCTTGGAACTGATTGAGTAAAGTCTTAACAGTTTCAGAAATAACTCCTAGTTCCATGACTTTATCTCGAAATAGTATCAAAATTAAGGGATCTCCTCTAAGTACAGATGCTTCCATTTCCTTCTTAGTCATGAATAAGTTAGCCTTGTCCTTGGCTTCTTTTCTCGCAGCGTCATCTTTAGAAATTTGCTCAGGGGTCATGAGAGCGAACTTAAAAGCCTTTCCTTCAAATTTAAGGGAATAATAGTTAGAGTAACCATCGTGGTTAACTCTACGATCAAACTGCCAGGGTCGCCCCAGAAATAAGTGGCTGGCGCTCATAGGTACAATATCACAGAGGATCGTGTCCTTATACTTCCAAAAGGAGAACTCTACTTTCACTTGCTTGGTAACCTTGACATCATCCCTATCATCTAGCCATCGTAGCATGTAAGGGTTGGGGTGAGCACTAGTCTCCAGTCCTAATTTGGTCACTAAGTCCTTGGAGGCTACATTTGCACAACTACCTCCATCAATAATCAGGGACCATAACTTATCTTTGATGCGGCATCTACTATGGAAGATGTTCTTTCACTGACAGTCTTCTCCAGAACTCTTAGTCACGAGGACACGTCTTCTCACCATAAGTAGGGGTCCTTCGGGTGCGTGAACAATCTCTTCTTGGGAATCACTCTCCTCCTAATCTTCTTCTACCACTTCTTGTTCATCCTCGCTTGTAAACTCTCCAATGTCCTCTTGAAGGATCATCACTCTTCTGTTGGGGCACTGAGCCATGACATTTATAGCACTTGATCTCTCGCGATCTAGGAGGATTGACACTATCTACTAGAGTTTTACTACTTGATTCTTTGGGTGGCCAATTGTGTGTGAAGGGTTTATTTCCTTCAGCTTGGTTGAAAGTCTTGCTTGGTTCAGGTGGTTTTGGTGTGACCTTTGGGGTAGTCTTAAGTGGAGTAAAACTAGATTTTGGAGTAAAACTAGATTTTCTTTTTCTACTAAGTTGTCGCTCCATTTTCATAGCCATCTGCACTACCGCATCAAAGGTCTCTCGGGGGTGCAACTCAACAATGTCTCCTATATCTCGGTTCAGTCATCGAATAAATCTTGCAAGCACTTGTTCCTCAGGTTCGTCCATATCTCCTCTAATCCTAAGGGTCTCGAACTGGGTAAGGTATTCCTCGACGGACTAACCTCCTTGTCTTAGATTTTGGATTCGTAAGAACAGTTCTTGTCGGTACTGAGTAGGAATGAATCTCTTGGTCATGAGGAATTTCATTAATCTCCACGAGGTAATAGAGTCATCTCCTATCTTTTGTCTTTGGGGTTTAATGTTAGACCATCAAAGGGCTGCATATCCCGTGAGCTCCACTGAAACTAGTTGGATTTTTACTTTATCCGAATATTCATAGTAATCAAAACCTTTCTCCACTGTATCTATCTAATCTAGAAAAGTATTACCAACGCACGTGCCGTTGAATGGAGGAACATGCAACTTAACGCTCCTCAAATCCTCTAAGTCCTTTCGACAGCTCTACCAAAAATTTTCTTCTTCGTCAGGGGTCCACTCATCCTCATCTTGATAGTCAAAGCCTTGAAATCTCCTCATAGGGTTATCAGGTCTTTCTACATTTGGATATGGTTCTTGGTATGGGAACCTCCTTCTAGGATTCTCGGGTCTCACCATAGGTGAAGGCTCTCAGAAGGGTTCTCTAGAATTTTGCTTGCTAAGGGTCTCCATAATGTGTTACATGCCAAGGGTTAGGTCTCTAAGTTTGTTGGCCTAGGTTAGTGACTTCTCCACTAAGACCATTCAATTGTCCTTGCAAGCTTGACTCTCCTTTTTGAGAGATGTGAGTCTCGGGTTGGGGAATGTCCTTTCCCCGGTTCAATTCTTGAGTCATGTCTTGGTTTGGCTCTCAGTTAATTTCGCTTCTCGTCTTCATGTGACCTCTAAGGTTTTAGGAAGGAAAAATTTTAATTAGATTTAAGTAGAACCTAAGTGTTAGGGAAGGAAAAAGGTAGTGAACCTAACTAGAAATTTAACCTAGAGTGTCTAAGGTTTGGCAGAAATTTTGGAAAGCAGTTTTGAGGGCTGAAACGGTCTTTTTTGGGTCTAAAACGGGCTGTTAAAAGGTTTAAGCTAAATGACATTTGTAGATCTCTTCGAGAGCTTTGATTTGCCGGGTCGCAGATAAAAATCCGACAACCGTAGCGAAAATTATGGCTGTTTTAAGTTAGATAGGTCAAATTCACTATCAACTACTACCCTTCACTTTACCAGTGCATGTTAAAATGAAAAGGTAATCAAACACTCAGCTCATGCACGAATTGAAGTTCACTCAGCAAAAAGAAATGCAAAAATTAACAGCCAACAAGTATTGGAAAAGCAAAAAGCAAAAGTAAAAGCAAAAAAGCATAAAAAGGTATCAAAGAGGAAACTATTTTAGTGGAAAAGGTTTCTGCCGTTTTTGTTTAACCAAAAAAAGATAGCTTCTATTTTTGCAACATTCTCCAGATGAAAATTAGTATTAGGGTTAAGTTTTGGTCGATTTTAAATGGGAAAATGTTACAGAATCGGTTTAAAGCAAAATGGTTAAGCATGTTACAACAGAATTCCAGCCGCAGAAATACTTTGTAACTTCACTAAACAGCAGATTTAATCACATTCCTTTTCAGACATACTTAATAACAGATTCAAGGAATATTCTAGAACAACTTTCATGCCAAGGAATTTTGTACAACAGCAAAAGTAATAACAGAATAGCACTAATGAATTTCTGCAATTTTGGTTTCTCAAGGACAGCAGCAGAAAATTGACTTTAATCACTACCAATCAGCAAGTTTCCTTACGTTTTTCTTTTAGGCGCAAATTATAACAAGTTAATAAACATGCTGGAGCATCTTTTATGTAGAAGAAACGTACAACACAGTAGCAGAAGACCAGCAAATTAAAAACTTACCATCGGGTTTTTTGGTTTTCAAAAACAGAGGATTTTCGATTTTTTAATCTTCTAAAACCAGCAAGTCAAGACACAATTAAGGGTGATAAATTTTCATGCTCAAGTCTTAACAAGTTCATTAATATGCTGAGAAGATAAACACTCAATATTAAGCAAAAATACAGCAAGGGAAATCAACTTCTTATAGCAGCAAGACAGAAAAACCAGAACAGGTTTTCTGTTTTTTGCAAAAAACAGTAAACCAGAAAAACAGAATCGAAAAATCGAAATGCAGGTAAGAAAAATGGGTAAGAAAATTCAAACCACTCAAATGCTAGTCTTCAGGGGAAGCCCTCCATGGCTCTGATACCACATGACACGATTCCACCTGCAAGGGGGTTGTGTTTCTACCCATAACAGCAAGTTAGAAAACCAGAGTTCGGCTAGTCTGAAAATACCCTAAAAACCAGCAGCAATTTGACCAACCAAATGACATCCAAATACAACGAAATTTTAAAGGTTTTTTTGATATATGTGTGAATAATGTTTTCTTAAATTTTCAGATCCAGATGATGAGAAAATAAAAAGTTACATAAAGAACACCAGATGCTGTCCGATGAGCAATGTTTCGTAAGCTCTCGGCATAACACTCTTCCGAAGAAGATTGCAGCAAATGGAAACAGATTATGGCCGCTTTTTTCGTGTATCCTACTCTAGAAAGAGAGGGAAGAAGAGCAGAACAATGGCTATTCAAGCAACTGTGGGCTTGAAAGCTCAAAGGAGATAGAACTCCTTCTCGGTTCTTGACCAAACCGAGCTTACCGTTCACCAATCTTCATGGCCGAATTCTGCAGACAAAATAAGATTATTCTCATATCATCAACAACCATTACAAGCATCAACAACCATTACAAGCATCAATAACCATGTATTTATAGACCTAGGGTGGCTGATTGTTTGGGTTGGGCTTGGGCTACAAAAAAGGGCCATTATGTGTGGCCAATGTAGGGCTTATCTCCAATCTTTGGCCCATGTTTGGCTTCTCTTCATTTCTTTTGCTTCAACCAACTTCCAACCACCATCTATCTTAACATACATATAATTCAAATGCCTAAGGATACATGTAACTATAAAACATTACATGAAAGCCAATGTTCGCCCACAAAATACAAGGCTAAAAGTTTGCCAAAACAACAAGAAAAAAAGTAAGTGTTCGGTTACAATTTGAATTCCAAGGGAGACAAATCCCTTCTTCAAGTGCGTCCCTCTTTAGTTCCCACGATAGCATGCGCAAGGGCTAATCCATGTCTTTTGTGCTCAGCTCCCAATCCAAGTCCTTGAAGAGGTCTTCGAAACCATCAATACCTGCAAAAGAATTGAGCATGTTAGTGAATAGGTTTGATAAAGCTTGTGCCTTGGTTTGTGATCGAGTGACGGCCCTCTAGGGCACATCATAGATTTGTTTATTATTTATAGATATGCATTCACCATGATTCATGCATCTATGTTTTATGACAGGCATAGAAAATGATTTTCTTTATGCATATGTTTGCATGTAAAAAAGATTTAAAAGACAAAGCAAAAGTAAAGTACGTAAATAGTTATTTGTGGGTAAAGGGATTGAGTTTAGCTGTCCCGCTAGGTGGACCCCAAGGTGTGTCATTCTATTTTCCCCTAGAGCGAGTTGGTCGTCCTGCTAGGTGGACAATTAGATGGGTCGTCTCCCTCTAGAGTTATGACCCCAATAACTCAAAGCTAGAGAAAGAAAAGAAATAATAGACAAAAACTGCATGATTTATGAACGACATGCATATCCATGAGCATTTATTTTATTTTATATCTCTTGCTGAGCATTAGGCTCATTAGTTGATAGTTTGTGGTGTAGGTGAAGAGATTTCAGTTGAGGACTTTGGGCCTCGAACGGATAGATGAGGCAGTTGACAAGGTATGTCCATTGCGTGAACTTGTGGCTGTGAAGCGATTTTGACTTGTGGGCTACTCCAACGAGTATTTTGGTAAAAATTTATGTAAATGTTTTGAATAAGTATTTTGGTGAATATAATGAGTTAGAGTTTTAAAAGTTGAATGGTTTTCATTTAAATCAAGTTTTGTTTTAAATACGAGTTCTAACAAAAAAGGGTCCATTTACGTTTTTAAAGTCTTCCGCTACATACTATGAAAAAGGGTATCATTTATGTGTATTAAACGATATTATGAGAAAGTTTTGATGATGTTTAGCGATCTGATCGCCACCCGAGAGGGCGCTGATCAATCGGCATTTTACTGTTCACAGCAGAAAAAAAAAGTTTTAAGGAAATTTTACACACATTTTTCACGATGTTTTACGAAAGAAGTTCACACGTTTTTAGTCCTTTTAAAGATGTACGATATTTTTTTTAGATTTTTACAAAGTTTTACACCAAAAATAAAGTGTTTTTAAACGACCGAACTGCGGGTTGTTACAGTATCAATACATGCTTTTTATCGTTAATACTCCCTCAAAAGTGTTGACTTAAATGGTATTTAAGTCTTAATATGTTTTTGATGATTGTGATTAATTAGAAATATATAAACTGCATAATTGATTTACTGTGTTTAGTGCATTTATCTGGAAATGCCCTTTGAAAAAGGTATTATGCTTCTGACGTTTTGACTAAATGTTAATAGTCCGAAGTCAGTCATCCACATTAAAGACAGACGCAGTCGTCCAAACTTACAAGGTAGACGTAGTCGTCCAAACTTATAAGGAAGACGCAGTCGTCCAAACTTACAAAACAGACGCAGCCGTTCAAAATCAAGGTGATGCAGTCGTCCAAAGTACACGTCAAAATATCAAGCATCCAAACTGTACGAGCACGTGTTCAAAGACAGATCAATTAATTCATGCGAAGCTGTAATTCGACAAGCATTCGTCCAAACTCACTCGTCCAAAGAGAGAACATCCAGAGTCTTAACTGCGCCGAATTAAAGATCGAGAGCGATAGCGACTTCTGTAACGACCCTAATACTGTACCTGTATTTCTCGTACTATTTTTTTTTTACCCAAATATCTTTAACTAAACTCTAAGCGGAACCTAAACCGAAATCGAAACCAGAATCGAAATCGGAATTGAAATCTAACTTTTAAACCTTTTAAAAGAACCATAAAACTAATTATATAAAAACAATTAAAAACTATAAAACAATTAAAATGAACTGTAATTAAAATGGGAGGGTAAAATCGGAAAGAGGGGAAAAGTGTGCGCGGCGCCCGATCGCAGGCAGCGATCGCGCGCGCGGCACCCGAACGCAGGCAGCGATCGCGCGCGCGGCGCCTGATCGCTGGCAGCGATCGCGCGCGCGGCGCCCGATCGCTGGCAGCGATCGCGGCCTTCGCGCCCGATCGCTGGCCTTCGCTCCACTGCCTCTTTCACTCTATACTTTCTATTTCCTATACTTATCAATTTCATTTCCAGAGAGCAACATACTTCATCACAACTCTCTGGAATCGATTCCAGAGAGCAACCTCACCTGTTTCATGCCAATTGCTCGTCAATAACCACAATGAACTTGACCCAAAATATACCCTACACTCAACCAACTTACAGCGGACTTTGCGAAATCCAACTGTGTGAATACGTTTAAAAACTAAACAAATCCTCCTGTTTTCAAATCACTTACAATTCAAATAAAACTTTATCAAATCAGTTTATAACAAGTTTTTAAAATGTTTAAAACCTCAAAAATAAACCTATCCACTATCAGATCCAAACATCCTATAACGTCTATACAATTATCCAGCCAAAACATCCCAAAATCTATACCTATTATCCCCACGGGTCAGGTGAGCCTCGACTGCGCCAGCACACCACCGCAGCCATCCTACGTAAACTGAATCATGCCTCAGGTGGAGGGACATCGTCCTCACCTGGTACCTCGAAGTCTATGTCACCTGCACCATACAATATACACTATGAGATAAAATCCCAGTAAGCTCTACGTAAATACGATGCATGCTGTGCTATGAGTTCATTAAACCATGCTTTATTTCTTTTATCTTACTATGCAATGCACTATAGGTGTCACCGAGATCCTATACCTTCTAACCGGAGAGAGCTCATCCAGCGGGCGGACTACTCTTTCCAGCTAGAAGAGGGGGGTACACGCTTACAACACGTACAGCCGTGCCTGAGCCCCACCTCGCGTGACCTGTAAACTGTATGCCCGAAGGCCTGTATGCCCGAAGGCCTGTATGCCCGAAGGCCAATGCTATGCTTTACGTTATCTTTAAAACTCTGTGCGGAAGTTCATTTTCATGCTTTTCTTTAAAACAAGTGATGCGTGAACAGTTCTCTATCATAAAGTAAACAAGCAATAACGTGTACCATCAAGACTGTAAAAGCATAAACTATAAACTCTTAAGATCTAGCTACCCAAACTGAGCAAAACTAACTAAAGGCATCTCCAAAACTCCTCGAGACGACATTCGACGTACGGTGTAGGCCAATCGGCCAGAGAAGAATCACGAGAACTTACCTCGTGCACGCTGCAATCCAAGCTTCGTCCACGAGCGCTGTTTACCTAAGCAATTTACAAAGATTGACGTTAAAACGAGTTTAAGTTAATAAACTTCCAAATTGTCAAAACCTTAACTAAAGGGCTTTCTAAAGTTCTAATCCATTTCCTCGAGCTATTTATTCGAGAAATTTACGCTCGGCACCTCAATTCTCGAATTACGAACTTTTCTGAAAATCTTAAAATTCTCGGATTTTAAACCTTTTCACGAATTGATCCAACTTCGTCCAATAACGTCCAATACGTTTAATATACACTTAATCACGGCTAACCTATTAATTATGAACCCTAGTTCGCGTTTTTAACGAAAAACTATCGAAATCCTAATTGTTTAAAACTCCGTAAACATCGAAATAAAAGCTCTAAGATTGTAGGTTCATACCTAGAAGGTCGATTGGAGGAGAAAACGTAAAGGAAACGGAACGAACGGAGGTCGGATTGGAGGAGAAATCGCCGCGGCAGAGAGGGAAGCCGAGGGTTTGCTCTCTGGTTTTTGTAATCGCCAGAGAAGAAATGGAGAAGTGAGGGAGAGAAGAGAGAAACTTAGTTTTTAATATAATTTGATTTGCAAAATTACCATTTTGCCCTTCTTTAGTTTTTATATATGTTTCGTTATTCGGTTCGTTAATCGTCTAGCCAATCGGTTTCACCAAATTTCCTTACTTCACCACTACGTCCAACTTATTATTTGGGACTTAATAAAACTGTCCGTTCGTAATTTGGACCTCGTTTGCGATTTTTACGAGAACGTCTTTTACGTTACGAGAATCGCATTAACTCGGAATATAGCGTTTAATCTCCGAAAATTCCCATAATTTCTCTAAAATTCCTATTAATCGTTAGGATCGTAATGAGGCTTTCTTTTTGTAAAACGGACTTGATTTGACATATTTACAAAAATGTCATCTAATAATATAATAATAATATAATATACAAGTCCGTACAACCGGGTATTACATTCTACCCTCCTTATTCAGAATTTTGTCCACAAAATTTAAATCATGCAAAAAGATCAGGATATTTAGTCATCATATCCTGCTGTCGTTCCCACGTAGCCTCTTCCACCTCGTGGTTCCGCCACAAAACTTTGACCAGTGGGATCTCCTTGTTGCGCAATACTTTGATAGACGACTCCAAAATGCGTACCGGCCTCACCTCATAGCTCAAGGTAGGCTGTACCTCGATCTCTGTAGCCTCCACGATATGCGACTGGATCGCGCAAGCACTTCCGAAGCATAGATACATGAAATACGTCGTGGATACCCTCCATAGAAGCCGGAAGTTGCAACCTGTACGCCAAGCTTCCCGATCCTCTTCAGAATAGGAAAGGGCCCCACATAACGAGGGTTTAACTTACCCCTCCTTCCAAATCTCGCTACGCCTTTGAACGGAGAAACTTTCAGATAGACCTCATCGCCTTCCTCGAACTCCAGCTCTCTCCGTCTGGTGTCAGCATAGCTCTTCTGCCTGCTCTGTGCTACCTCTATACGCTGTCGAATGATGGCAATCTTCTCTGCCGTCTGCTGTAGAATCTCAGGACCAATGATGCTGGCCTCGCCAACCTCGTCCCAATACAACGGAGATCTACACTTTCGACCATACAGCGCCTCATACGGAGCCATGCCAATAGTAGCCTGGAAGCTGTTATTATAAGAGAACTCGATCAGTGGCAAATACCTGCTCCACGATCCCTGAAACTCCAGCACACACGCTCTGAGCATATCCTCCAGAATCTGATTCGTCCTCTCTGTCTGTCCATCAGTCTGAGGATGAAATGCGGTGCTGAAATTAAGCTGAGTCCCCATAGCCTTGTGCAGACTCTTCCAGAACTTTGACGTGAATCTCGGATCTCTGTCGGAGACAATAGAAACTGGCACGCCGTGAAGTCTAACAATATCCTGTACATAGAGCTCTGCGAGCTGATCCATAGACGATGTCATCCTCACAGATAAGAAGTGGGCCGACTTTGTCAATCGGTCCACAATAACCCAAATGCCGTCATGGCCTCTCGTAGTCATCGGGAGCCCCACAATGAAATCCATGGAGATCTGCTCCCACTTCCACTCTGGAATCGGCAGTGGCAATAACGTTCCGGCCGGTCTCTGGTGCTCTGCCTTTACCTGCTGACATACTAGGCAGGTCTCAACATACTTGGCAACCTCCCTCTTCATGTTCGGCCACCAGAAGTGTTGTTTCAAATCCCGGTACATCTTGGTACTTCCCGGATGTACAGAATATGCCGAAGAATGTGCCTCGGCCAATATCTCCTTCTTCAGATCCTCGTCGCTAGGCACGTACCACCTATGCCTGAACTTCAGAATACCGTCATCTGATAAATGAAAATCCGACGAGTCTCCCAATGTCATGCTCGATCGAAGCTCCTCACACTCCGAATCGCTCTGCTGAGCCTCACGTATACGATCAAGAATAGCCGGCTTGAGAGAAATGTTGGCGAGCATACTGGACAACTCTGCCACTATCTCCACTTCAAATCTCTCAATCTCAGACCGCAGCGTAACTGACATCGCTGCAAGTGAAGGCTGACTCGCAGAAGGCACTCTACTCAAGGCATCAGCAACCTTGTTCGCCTTTCCTGGATGGTACTTGATATCAAAATCGTAATCTTTGACAAACTCAAGCCATCGTCTCTGTCGCATATTCAGCTCCTTCTGCGTAAATAAGTACTTCAAGCTCTTGTGGTCAGAAAATACCTCGCACTGCTGCTCATATAAATAATGCCTCCATATCTTCAGTGCGAAGACCACAGCTGCTAACTCAAGGTCGTGCGTAGGGTAATTCTGCTCATACGGCTTCAACTGTCGAGAAGCATAAGAAATAACTCTCCCCTTCCTGCATCAATACACAACCGAGTACCACTCCCGATGCATCGCAATAAATACTGAATCTGACACCTTCGACAGGTAGCGCTAGTACTGGAGCGGTGGTCAATCTCTGCTTTAACTCCATAAAACTATCATCACAAGCAGACGACCAAATAAATCTCTCGTTCTTCCGAGTCAATCGAGAGAGAGGAAGTGCGATCTTTGAAAATCCCTCTATAAACTTCCGAAAATAACCGGCCAACCCGAGAAATCCACGCACCTCACGTACGTTCTTCGGCTGTGGCCAATCTCTGACCGCCTGAATCTTGCTCGGATCCACAGAAACTCCGTCCTGTGATATAATATGGCCAAGGAAGCTCACTCTGTCAAGCCAGAACTCGCACTTCGAAAACTTTGGATACAGCTGATGCTGACATAGGGTCCTCAGAACAATCCTCAGATGCTCCTCGTGTTCTTCCTTCATCTTAGAGTAGATCAATATGTCGTCGATGAAAACCACCACGAACTTGTCTAGATACTCCTTGAAGACACGGTTCATCAAGTCCATAAACGCTGCAGGGGCATTAGTAAGTCCAAAAGACATGACAAGGAACTCATAATGCCCATACCTCGTTCGGAATGCCGTCTTCGGTATATCATCCATCCGGACCTTCAGCTGATTGTAACCCGAGCGTAGATCAATCCTGGAAAATACTCGGGCACCCTGTAGCTGGTCAAACAAATCATCGATACGAGGCAGTGGATACTTATTCTTCACTGTGAGCTTATTCAGCTCCCTGTAATCAATACACATCCTGAGGATCCCGTCTTTCTTCTTGACAAACAGAACGGGCGCACCCCAGGGTGAAACACTGGGTCGAATAAACCCCTTCTCTAACAGCTCATCCAGCTGAGTCCTCAACTCTCTCAACTCGGCTGGTGCCAATCGATATGGGTTCTTAAACCTCGGTGCGGAGTTAGGATACACATCAATAGTGAACTCAATCTCCCGGTCCGGCGGTAATCCGGGAAGATCATCAAGGAAAATACCAGAGAACTCTCTGACAATAGGAATGTCGCTCGGCATCAATCCGCTGAGCAACTGACAATCAAAGACAGAGGCCAAATAAATAGAGCACGCACCTTTAAACTGCTCGTGGACCATCATGGAATAAGAGATAGGCGAGCTACTCAATCTGCTCATCGCCTGATAAGAAAACTCAGCTTTACCCGGAGGTCGAAAGGTGACAATCCCGAATCGACAGTCGATGGTGGCGAAGTACTGCGATAGCCAATCCATCCCTAAAATTAGATCATAATGCTCGATGCCCATAACAATAGGGCGAGCATAGAGAGTACGGTCCCCAATCGAGATAATGTTGCCCTGGACTACACGACCAGACTGCATACGCTCTTCTGAAGGTAGCATCACACTATACTCGCATTCTGCTAACTCAGGCGCAAGCCTCAATCTCGACACACACGCGGTGGAAATAAAAGAATGCGTAGCCCCCGTGTCTAATAAAGAAAATACTGGAACGCCAGTAACCAAGATAGTACCTGCAATCACGGCAGGCTGAGCCTCATCATCAACGTCACCAGGCTCAATAAAAGCGAAGATCCTGGCATAACCTTCCTCTGATCACTGCCTGGCTGATCTCGGCCGGGCTTCGGGCAATCTCTAGCGAAATGGCTCGGGTCCCCACATCGATAACACACACCCGTGCCCAATCTACACTGGCCACTGTGCTCTCTCAGACACTTAGGGCAAACAATTACCTGAGAAGCACCCTGTACTTGTTTCGCCTTTCCTCTGTCATTACCTCCCTCAAGAGATCTCTTCACACCCCTTTACTGCTGCTGGGGCTGTGCTCTCTGCTGCCAACCTCGGCTCAGTGACTGAGGTCGAATCTCTCTGAAGAAGCCCTTAGATGGCTCCCTCGGTCTAGTAGAACTCTGCTCAACAGCCTCAATGTCGAGGGCTCTGGCCACTAGCTCGTCATAGGATACACCACGTACCCCTGATATCGTAAGGCGCATCCGGAACTCCTAGCTAAGTCCCTGTAAAAACCGACGCACCTTATCCTCGTTGACGCTGACCTGTCGTGGTGCAAATCGAGACAGCGCCTCAAACCTCCTCACGTACTCGGCAATAGAACCAATCTGCCGCAACTGCATAAACTCAACCATCTTCGCCTCTCGTACGGTATGGCTGAAATACTTGTCATAGAACAACTCTCGAATCTCTCCCATCCCATAATCGTAACATCCGTGGTCGTCTTGATGGAATCCCACCAAAACCGGGCGTCCAACGCCAAATGATAGGTCACCTGTGCAACCTTCTCCCCATCCTCTATGCTAGCATACGCTAGCATGTCCTCCATAGTGCGAACCCACTCCTCGGCTGAAGAGGGATCTGTAGACTGTCCATTAAAGATAGGGGGCTGGAGCTTCTGAAATCTCTCCATCCCACGGCTACCCAGTATAGCTGTCTCCCGAGCTCTAGTGCCTTCTCGGTCAATCAAAGTACCCAGCTGTTGAGACTGTCTCTCCATCTGCTGAGCCTGTCTCTCCATATGCTGAGATTGCTGGTCAATAAAATCCTTGAGCGTGTCAATCGTATCGTCTCTGTCATCTCGGTCGTTCCGTGGACGCACCATAATTATAAAACTCCTATATAAAAGTTAAACAAATATTCTAAGAAACTAGAAAACAAATAAAGCTATAAACGTACTTACAGTTGATGAAGAATGTCCGCGTAGTGGCTGTGCAGTCGAGCAGTCTACAGAACCGATTTTAAAACCCGGGGGCTCTGATACCATAATTGTAACGACCCTAATACTGTACCCGTATTTCTCGTACTATTTTTTTTTTACCCAAATATCTTTAACTAAACTCTAAGCGGAACCTAAACCGAAATCGAAACCAGAATCGAAATCGGAATTGAAATCTAACTTTTAAACCTTTTAAAAGAACCATAAAACTAATTATATAAAAACAATTAAAAACTATAAAACAATTAAAATGAACTGTAATTAAAATGGGAGGGTAAAATCGGAAAGAGGGGAAAAGTGTGCGCGGCGCCCGATCGCTGCCTGCGTTCGGGCGCCGCGCGCGCGATCGCTGCCTGCGATCGGGTGCCGCGCACACTTTTCCCCTCTTTCCGATTTTACCCTCCCATTTTAATTACAGTTCATTTTAATTGTTTTATAGTTTTTAATTGTTTTTATATAATTAGTTTTATGGTTCTTTTAAAAGGTTTAAAAGTTAGATTTCAATTCCGATTTCGATTCTGGTTTCGATTTCGGTTTAGGTTCTGCTTAGAGTTTAGTTAAAGATATTTGGGTAAAAAAAAAAAATAGTACGAGAAATACGGGTACAGTATTAGGGTCGTTACAACTTCAGTTCTCAACGACTATTTTTCTACGTACGGATACTCTCCAACGGTCATAATTTTTAATAAGATGCGGATTACAGACCAGAGCATAAAAAGAAGAATGAAGCTCGAGAGAATGACTTTTTGCCAAACTCTGAACTGTTATTCCTTACTCCCAAGAGCATACTCGATAATCATTTTTACATCTCTCTACCCAAGAACTTGAGTTTTATCTTGAGAGAGTGTAATCTTTGTACTCAATATTTTCATCTTGTGAAAAGTGTAAAGGCAGCGATTGACGCCCGTGAAGTTCAATCGAAGTGTAAAGGCAGTTGATTGGCGCCCGTGAAGTCCAATCAAGTTTTCTCGTGGAAGAGAAGTAGTGAATCTTCAAGTAAAAAATCCTTGAAGCGTGGACGTAGGCAAGGTTAGCCGAACTACGTAAAAATCACGGTGTCATCTTTCTCTCTCTCTCTCTCTGTTTATTTTTGAATCAGTAAACAATCTATTAAGTAATTTTCATTTCAGTAAGTAAACTAAGTTTAAGAAAGAAAAATCTAATTCACCCCCCTCTTAGACAATCACGATCCTACAATTGGTATCAGAGCCATAGCTCTTAAAGCCTACAATCATGACACATGAGATAACCATGAGAACCAATAAAAAGGAAGATCTCAAGGACAAGGAGATCTCCAAGAGGAAAGACATAGCTCTTAACGCCTCCTCAAGTAAGCAAGAGGAATCTGAGGTAGAAGAAGATGAGGATGACATTGCCCTAATTACTAGAAGATTCAGGCAAGTTTCTTTAACGCAAAAGAATGCAAGGAAGAAAATTTTCAAAGGGTGAGAATCCCAAAGAGAATAGGAAATCACATGTTTTGAGTGTCGGAAAGCCGGGACACATGAAGGCCGACTGTCCACAAGCTAAGAAAGGTCCCAAGAAGTTTAAGAAGAGAGCTATGAAGGCTACTTGGGATGACAGTGAGAGCGACACCTTTTCAGAAGATGAGGTAGTCGCCAATCTATGCTTCATGGCCAAGGAGAATGAGGTTAGTCATTATTCTAGCGATAGTGAAGTTGATGAGGATGGTGACCTAATTGAAGCATTTAATGACGTAGTAAAGCAATTTGGCATGCTAAAGACTAAGTACAATCTGTTGAAAAAGGAAAACACAAGTTTAGTTGAGAAGCAAGCAAAAGAAGTCAAATTGCATGAAAATGATATTAGTGATCTTAAGATTAGTAATAAGAATTTAAATGACATTGTGCTTAAGTTCACTAATGGTAGCAAAAATTTAAACATGCTGTTAGACAGTCAGAGAATTACATTTGATAAGGCTGGAATCGGATATGAAAGGTTTAGTAAAAAGAAAGTGTACAAGAATTTCTTTGTCAAACCAACTACTTGTCATGCATGTAATGAAGTAGGACATAAATCTTTTGTATGTCATTTAAAAGTAAACAATGTTAAATCTGGTGGTAAACTGCAATGGGTTCCTAAGGGGACCAGACCTAACACTAGGACCCAAAAGATTTGGGTACCTAAGAAGATCACTTGATCACTGTTTTGTAGGTTGACTGCTCTCCCTGGGAAGAATGAAGGGTACCTCTGTAACGCCCCCGAACCCACCCTGGCTCGGTTCGCTACTTTGCTAACCAATCCCACGTTAAAACATAATTTAAAATAGTTTTCATAAATCCCAAAACATAAAATAAAACTGACACAGCAAAATTTAAAACTAAGTCTCCCGAAGCTCTCTTATGTCATACCTAGCTGCTTAGACTCACTAATTTCCCTTAATCCTAACCATTAGGCACCACGGCGCCTTCCCCGAAAATTTCGGCAAAGTAACGCCTGAAAATGGTGCCTCTAAAATGCTAGGTACCTGCAACCAAATAAATCCTCAACCAGATCCAAATACTTTTACTCACCTATCCACTCAGCTATCCAACATACGAAATCTCCAAATAGCAGTAAAGAGGGAAACTAAATTACTAACATCCCCAAGTGAAGAAAATCCACAGTATAGGGCGACATATCACCCTTAACTATGACTATATAACAAATACACATAGCTATACCATAACTGTTAAAAATATCAACCAAAAAGAGTACGCATTCCCATCATTTCCACAAACAGACATTTACAATATACTACAAAAATACAAAGCCCACATTCCCCGAAGACCATGGTCGAGGCGCTCCGACAACTGCCTGCACCGGCATGCCCTGTGTGCCACCAACTGCCGCCTAATCCTGGCTCCCTCGTCTAGCTCACCTATAACACGTCACCACCTACACCATAGAACACAAAAGTAAGCCTAATGCTTAACAAGTAGGGAACAATTCATTTAAAAAAAAAACCATGCACAATGCACCACAACACTCACACACAACCCTAACACATGCAATTTCTAACTCTCGGTTGTATGCATCACGTTCTCACTTCATTAATCGTAGATGTACCTCTCTCGTAGAATATCATTCTACTTGAGACTCATCAGCGTACCTCTCGAGTTCCACTCGAGACACATCAGCGTACCTCTTGAGTAGAAATCCTTCTACGCAAGACACATCAGCGTACCTCTGGAGTTCCACTGGAGACATCAGCACGACCTCACGAGTTCCACTCGAGACACATCAGCGTATCTCTCGAGTAGAAATCTTTCTACTCAAGACACTTCAGCGTACCTCTCGAGTTCCACTCGAGGCACATCAGCGTACCTCTCGAGTTCCACTCGAGACACATCAGCGTAACTATCGAGTAGAAATCTTTCTACTCAAGACACATCAGCGTACCTCTCGAGTTCCACTCGAGACATATCTGCGTACCTCTCGAGTTGAAATCCTTCTACTCAAGACACATCAGCGTACCTCTCGAGTAGAAATCCTTCTACTCAAGACACATCAGCGTACCTCTCGAGTTCCACTCGAGACACATTAGCGTACCTCTCGAGTAGAAATCCTTCTACTCAAGACACATCAGCGTACCTCTCGAGTTCCACTCGAGACACATCAGCGTACCTCTCGAGTTCTACTCGAGACACATCAGCGTACCTCTCAAGTAGAAATCCTTCTACTCGAGACACAATTTGCATAACACACTGTTGCATCCACACAATTCAAAACATGCTAAACTCTCGTTCATTTCGTAGTTCAAAACAATGATGCATGACTCACACCATGCTCAACCAAAAACAAAACGAAGCAACCACACAAACAACAAACAAATAATCATCCCTACTGTTCTGTGATGTAGGCCCGAAGGCAAAAGGCACACATCCACTACTTACCTGGCGTCCTAGCCCACTGAGGATACTTGGTTCCCTGTCCACCTACGGCTTGACCTACGATAAATATTCAAACTTTATTAAAATCAAGCTTACATTAACCAATTTACTCTCAAACTACTATTTCTAGCCTAACCCAACTAAAACCTAACTAAACGGGTCACTAATTTGGGTTCGGTAAAAACCGACCCGAAACTTCCAACGCGCTTAACTTTTGCGTCGGTTATCGGAATCAAACGATTCCAGCGGCCACGTACTCCCCTAACAACCTAGTTTAACCTGCTGAAAGGAAATTCAAAACAAATAACCCTAGCTAGGTCAAAACTGGCAAAAACCCAAACTGCCCTAAGTCGGAATTTTCTCATTCCCGATTTTCCATCAATTTTTACTCGTTTCCTCACCAATCGACCACCCTCACACCCAATTAGTATAATCCAACGAGATTCTAAGGCTTTACATAGGAAAACTCGAATTCCCCACATTGGAGCCCTCGGTTTTTCGCTCAATCCGAGCTCACCATTGCTCGGCAACCATCGCCGGCGTTAAGCTTGGTTATTTGAAGCCAAGAACGGCCAAAAGCAGCCAGTAATCAGAGCTCAAACGAGCTCGTCCCTCTCAGCCCTAAAATCAAACCGAAAACAGGGCAAAAACCAAACTTACCGGGTCGGTTCGTGCACGGAGTCAGCCGGAGACGTTAGCCCTTGGTTTGCCGCCGTCGTCTGGCCGGAGAACGTCGGAAATCACTGGCGGTTTGATCGGCGATCGACGCCCTTCTCTCCCTCCCCTCTCCCCTGCTCCTCGCGCGACTCGAACGACAGAATGGCTTCGGCCATTCTGTTGTTTTCTTTTTATTTTAATTTATTTATTTTTAATAATAATAATAATAAATTATAATAATAACATTAATGAAACTAACATTACCATTATGCCCTTCTAAAAATTCCGTTAAATCCCGTTCTTAAATTATAAATTTTCGTAAATTGACCCTCACCTCGTAGCTAGCTTAAGTTCTCCACTGGGAATACCCGAACATAATTTAATAAAATTAATAACTAATATAACTTAAATTAATTAAATCTAAAACAATACACTTGGATGAAAAATTCTCGGGTGTTACAATCCACCATCCTTATAAAAATTTTGTCCTCAAAATTTGAGCTTAGTTACCACTCAACTTACATTCAACTTATATACTCCAAACCCTTCTAACTTCATTTCCAACTCTAGCTTTGTTACCCCAAATCGAGTAATCCTAAGATACTAATGAGTACATTATTACCTCAATTTTTACTAATCTCTATAAATTCTTAGATCAGGACTAACTCTTCACCCCTTTGAAGACTCTCAACTTAAATCCCTGGTCACCTAGTAAATTTCTCACGATAGAGCAAACTTATTCATCCTATTAGTTAACATCGTTTGGCTGAAATACCTATCATGTTCTTCATAACTAAGTTCACATAGTCACTTACTTTTCTAATTCAGACACGTATCCATCAAACAATCTCAAACCTCCAAGGCCATCTCAATAGCGTAACACTAGAACCTACGAAGTAAACTTCTTATCCTTAGTTCTAGATTTTAAATTCCCCTTCGATCTTACTATCGCCTCTTACACCTATTTACCTCGTACCTCATTCTAACATCATTCACATATTTTGAATTCTCACTACCTAATTTAATTCACTATGCACTCGAAGTACTAACTGAGTTTTCATTCACACCAAATTGGCAACTCTCTATGACTCTAAGTTGAGTCATTCTAAACTATACACCCCAACGCTCAATAATCCCTACAATTATTGACTTCACTACACTTTTCTACATCTCCCAAAGTTTTCATTTTCTTTCTACCCTATCATCTCACTCCTAACTTATCACTTCTATCTCTTACACTTACTTATATCAGCCAATCAAGACAATTTATACCTTGAACAATCATGACATTTCAGTAGTTATTCCAACACAACCCTCATACTCAAAGCTCTCATCTCTTAAACCTATCAACCATTCCTCAAAGTATACTTTGAATCTTCGTACTTACATTCACTATGCTCAATTTGTCTAACTCCTAATTTCAGTCATTACCAAACACTCAAATTCTTAGGTCTAAATGAACTTGTTCCCAACTTTACACTCAACACTTATCACCCTAATACCTTAAATGATCTATACTCACTTTAACTTCAACCTCATAAATTTCAAACTTAAAACTTCCCTAGATTCACAGCCTTCCTGAATTACCCTTACTCCTAAATCTATTCGTAAACTTTCTGTGTGAACTTTCTTTCCTTCTATCTGATGTTCTCTAAATACCGCAGTTTCACACGGACCTCTAAATAATCAATGGCTAACCCATTTTTTTTTTTTTTTCTAACCTTCATTAAAATTTACTTATCTCTTCGCTTACCTCTTTCCTCTTAAGTCCACCCAAAATTCATAATCTAACCTAGCACTTCTTCTATCTATATTGCATAATCCCAGCATTTGAGTTCTAATTTACATCCTATACTTAAACCTATCCACTCTTAAACTTCTCAACTTTGACCTCAACGATTTATAACACCAGCGATTCCGACTTCGTTACATAAGAGTCAAACCCTCAAAATTTTCTTTAACTTAATTTTATCCCTAATGCACACATTCTTCAGGCGAGTTCCATCCCTCTCATTGAATAATTCGTATATCTCCTCAAATCATACTCATACACCACTAAATACTTAAGGTCTATATATCAAATTCTAACCTTTCCCTTTTCTATATAATACGACCACTAAATCTCCTTCTCAAGTTTTTCAATAAATACTTAAATCCAAAATTTCACCCAAGATTCTCTCCAAAATATGCTAACTAATCTTCTTCTAACTCGGGTTCTAAATATTTTCCCAACTCTAAGCAAATCTGTAAACTCTCATCCTCGATTCTACATAATCACTCTGACCATAATCTCTCAATCATTTATTTAAACTAACTTTGGAATACGGTCCACATCTAGATACTCCCACTGTACGTGAATATAATGTTACCTGAACAGTCTAGGGTATCTCCCGATAATTTCAAACTCCTCTGAGGTTCGTCCTATCCCAGTACTCCCAAGGGTTTGCTAACTAGGTCCCAATTCTATCTATTCTAATTTTATCTCACATAAGATATAATTTTCTACGGGAACCAAATCCTATGTGTATCATCATTACAATCACCCTAAGTTACTATTACAATCATCCTAAGTTGCCTAGCGCTCTTATTCTAAGATCTGTCTCGCCTTGCATTCAACCCACCATGTCCTCACCCATTTACTACTAGGACACAACTCACACCTTTCCTAACGGCTATCACTTTTACTAAGGCTAACGTTTACACTCAACTTGGGTCGACCATCCCTCCTTTTCTCACATTCCTAGGATATCAGACTTACATTCCCAACCTAAGATTCTCTAATTTCTCCATGCTCAATTCTACGTATGTTACCTTGTCCGTTTCGCTTTTCCAATAAATTCGTAACTATTCGAACGATCAGTTCATTACGTCTATAAATTGGCTCAAAGGATCCACCGAGATTGTCTCGGTACTCTCGGGATTTTCTAATCTATTACAGTTCCAAACAAATAGGGGTTAAAACAATTTAATCTTAAATATAAACTAACTAAAATAAAAGAAATACTTACAGTTAGTGAAGCACGTTGCATGATGGCCGGCATTGTCGGGTAATCCTTTGAACGACTCTACCATTTTGCTCTGATACCATCTTGTAGCGCCCCCGAACCCACCCTGGCTCGGTGCGCTACTTTGCTAACCAATCCAACGATAAAACATAATTTAAAATAGTTTTCATGAATCCCAAAACATAAAATAAAACTGACACAGCGAAATTTAAAACTAAGTCTCCCGAAGCTCTCTTATGTCATACCTAGCTGCTTAGACTCACTAATTTCCCTTAATCCTAACCATTAGACACCACGGCGCCTTCCCCGAAAATTTTGGCAAAGTAACGCCTGAAAATGGCGCCTCCAAAATGCTCGGTACCTGCAACCAAATAAATCCTCAACCAGATCCAAATACTTTTACTCACCTATCTACTCAGCTATCCAGCATACGAAATCTCCAAATAGCAGTAAAGAGGGAAACTAAATTACTAACATCCCTAAGTGAAGAAAATCCACAGTATAGGGCGACACATCACCCTTAACTATGACTATATAACAAATACACATAGCTATAACATAACTGTTAAAAATATCAACCAAAAAGAGTACGCATTCCCATCATTTCCACAAACAGACATTTACAATATACTAGCAAAATACAAAGCCCACATTCATCGAAGACCATGGTCGAGGCGCCCCGACAACTGCCTACACCGGCGTGCCCTGTATGCCACCGACTGCTGCCTAATCCTGGCTCCCTCGTCTAGCTCACCTATAACACGTCACCACCTACACCATAGAACACAAAGTAAGCCTAATACTTAGCAAGTAGGGAACAATGCATTTAAAAAAAAAAAACCATGCACGATGCACCACAACACTCACACACAACCCTAACACATGCAATTTCTATATCTCGGTTGTATGTATCACGTTCTCACTTCATTAATGTAGACGTACCTCTCTCGTAGAATATCATTCTACTCAAGACTCATCAGCGTACCTCTCGAGTTCCACTTGAGACACATCAGCGTACCTCTCGAGTAGAAATCCTTCTACTCGAGACACATCAGCGTACCTCTCGAGTTCCACTCGAGACACATTAGCGTACCTCTCGAATTCCACTCGAGACACATCAGCGTACCTCTCGAGTAGAAATCCTTCTACTCAAGACACATTAGTGTACCTCTCGAGTTCCACTCGAGACACATCAGCATACCTCTCGAGTAGAAATCCTTCTACTCAAGACACATCAGCGTACCTCTCGAGTTCCACTCGAGACACATCAGCGTACCACTCGAGTAGAAATCCTTCTACTCAAGACACATCAGCGTACCTCTTGAGTAGAAATCCTTCTACTCAAGGCACATCAGCGTACCTCTTGAGTTCCACTTGAGACACATCAGCGTACCTCTCGAGTAGAAATCCTTCTACTCAAGACACATCAGCGTACCTCTCGAGTTCCACTCGAGACACATCAGCGTACCTCTCGAGTAGAAATCCTTCTACTCAAGACACATCAGCGTACCTCTCGAGTTCCACTCGAGACACATCAGCGTACCTCTCGAGTTTTACTCGAGACATATCAGCGTACCTCTCAAGTAGAAATCCTTCTACTCGAGACACAATTTGCATAACACACTGTTGCATCCACACAATTCAAAACATGCTAAACTCTCGTTCATTTCGTAGTTCAAAACAATGATGCATGACTCACACCATGCTCAACCAAAAACAAAACGAAGCAACCACACAAACAACAAACAAACAATCATCCCTACCGTTCTGTGATGTAGCCCCGAAGGCAAAAGGCACACATCCACTACTTACCTGGCGTCCTAGCCCACTGAGGATACTTGGTTCCCTATCCACCTATGGCTCGACCTACGATAAATATTCAAACTTTATTAAAATCAAGCTTACATTCACGAATTTACTCTCAAACTACTATTTCTAGCCTAACCCAACTAAAACCTAACTAAACGGGCCACTAATTTGGGTTCGGTAAAAACCGACCCAAAACTTCGAACACGCTTAACTTTTGCGTCGGTTGTCGGAATCAAACGATTCCAGCGACTACGTACTCCCCTAACAACTTAGTTCAACTTGCTAAAAAGGAAATTTAAAGCTAGGTCAAAACTAGCAAAACCCGAACTGCCCTAAGTCGAAAATTTTCTCATTCTCGATTTTCCATCAATTTTTACTCGTTTCCTCACCAATCGACCACCCTCACACCTAATTAGTATAATCCAACGAGATTCTAAGGCTTTACATAGGAAAACCCGAATTTCGCACATTGGAGCCCTCAGTTTTTCGCTCAATCTGAGCTCACCATTGCTCGGCAACCATCGCCGGCGTTAAGCTTGGTTATTTGACGCCAAGAACGGCCAAAAGCAGCCAGTAATCAGAGCTCAAATGAGCTCGTCCCTCTCAGCCCTAAATCGAACCGAAAACAGGGCAAAAACCAAACTTACCGGGTCGGTTTGTGCGCGGAGTCAGCCGGAGACGCTAGCCCTTAGTTCGTCACCGTCGGCGATCGACGCCCTTCTCTCCCTCCCCTCTCCTCTACTCCTCGCGTAACTCGAACGACAGAATGGCTTCGGCCATTCTGTTGTTTTCTTTTTATTTTAATTTATTTATTTTTAATAATAATAATAATAAATTATAATAATAACATTAATGAAACTAACATTACCATTATGCCCTTCCAAAAATTCCGTTAAATCCCGTTCTTAAATTATAAATTTTTCGTAAATTGACCCTCATCCCGTACCCAGCTTAAGTTCTACACTGGGAATACCCGAACATAATTTAATAAACTTAATAACTAATATAAGTTAAATTAATTAAATCTAAAACAATACACTTGGATAAAAAATTCTCGGGTGTTACAACCTCGATGTGCCTTTGTCAACAAGAAGAAAGAGAATGTCACATTTGGTGGAAATCAAAGGGACAAGATTGTTGTCATCGGCAATATAGGTAATCCTGCCAATCCTATTATTGAAAATGTGTTATTAGTAGAAGGGTTAAAGCATAACTTGTTAAGTATTAGCTAATTGTGTGACAAAGGGTATAAAGTGACTTTTAAATCAAATGCTTGTGTAATTAAACATAGTTTGAATAACAAAATTCTGTTCAAAGGATATAGAAAAGAGAATGTTTATATTATTGATTTAGATAACGTTGAATATACTGATGAACAATGCCTTGCTGTGAATCTGTTGGTTGATAGTTGGACTTGACATATGAGATTAGGGCACGTAGGTATGGATACCTTAGTTAAGATCACTAAGAATAATCTAGTTAGAGGGATTCCAAAGATATCTTTTGAGAAGGATAAAATCTGTGAAGTTTGCCAAATGGGCAAGTAAATCAAAAGTTCCTTTGCATCAAAGAATGCAATTTCTACATCCAAGCCTCTCCAACTACTTCTCATGGATCTCTTTGGTCCTTTTAATATTGCTAGTCTAGGAGGCAAACACTATGCCTTTGTCATTGTAGATGATTTCTCTAGATTTGCTTGGGTATTCTTTCTAAAGTCTAAGCATGAAACATTCGACACCTTCTCTAGCTTTAGGAAAAGAGTTCAAAATGAAAAGAAGCTCGCCATTGTTACTATTCGTAGTGATCATGGTGGAGAATTTAAAAATGAAAGATTTGAACCCTTGTGTCTCAAGCATGGAATTGAGCACAATTTCTCATCCCTTAGAAGCCCTCAACAAAATGGTGTTATTGAGAGGAAAAATAGGTCACTTCAAGAGCTTGCTCGGACCATGCTCAGTGAGAATTCACTTCCTAAGTATTTCTGGGCAGAAACTGTTTCCACAGCTTGTTATGTGCTAAACCGGGTCTCCATAAGACCTATTCTTGAGAAAACCCCTTATGAACTCTGGAATGGAAAAATTTCTACTGTTAAATACTTTAGAGATTTTGGTTGTAAATGTTTCATTCTAAACACCAAGGACAACATAGGAAAATTCGATTCCAAATCTGATTTTGGAATTTTTCTTGGTTATTCTCTTTCCAGTAAAGCATATAGGGTGTTCAACAAAAGAACACTAGTTGTAGAGAAATCCGTGCATGTCAATTTTGATGAGACCCCTCAACCCACAATCAATGTGGATGAGAATGATATTTTAGAAAAGCAACTAAATTCTTTCTCCTTAGAAAAATCTGCAGAAACCATTTAAGGAGAAATTTTCCTAGAACCTTCCTCAAAATCGCTAGAAATTGTCCCAGTCAAGGATGAAAATGATGCACTTCCCAGAGACTGGAAATATGTTAAAAATCATCCTAAAGAGATTTGGATTAGATTCTTCTAAGTCCTCTAGAACTCCTATGAGCACAACTACAAAATTGGACAAAGATGAAAATGAGATAAGTGTGGATATTAAGAAATATAGAGGTATGATTGGTTCTCTATTATATCTAATGGCTAGCAGGCCAGATATCCTATTTAATGTGTGCTTCTGTGCTAGGTTTCAAGCTTCCCCTAAGGAATCCCACTTAAGTGTAGTTAAAAGAATATTCAAATATTTAAGTGGGACTTATGATTTAGGCTTATGGTATCCAAAGGGTACTTCATTTGATCTAATAGGATATTCTGATTCTGATTATGCTAAAAGCCTCGTAGATAGGAAAAGTACCAATGGTACCTGTCAAATTCTAGCTGAATCTCTTGTATCATGGTATTCTAAGAAGCAGAATTCTGTAGCACTTTCAACTGCCGAAAGTAAATATATTGCTGCTGACAGTTGCTGTGCTCAAATGCTTTGGATGAAGCAATTGGCAGATATCTTTACCAAGCCATTAGATGAGAAGACCTTCAATAATATTAGAATAAGGTTAGGTCTGTAATATCCGGTTTGTACGGACCTTTTATTATATTATTATTATATTGTTATTGGCATTTTTGTAATTATGTCAAATCAGGTCCGATTTACGAAAAGAAAGCGTCATTACGATCCTAGCGATTAATTAGAATTTTAAGGAAATTTTGGGAATTTTCGGAATAGTGACGCTATATTCCGAGTAATTACTATTATCATAAACTAAAAGACATTCTCGTAAAAATAGCAAACGAGGTCCAAATTGTGAACGGACAGTTTTAATAAAGCCCTGGTAATGAATAGGAGTTATTGGCAAAATATGAAGTTTTCAAGTATCCGAATCGTTAGACGATTAACGAAACGAAGGACGAAACTAATATAAAAATCAAATAAGGGCAAAATGGTAATTTGCAAATCAATTTTTATAAAATAACACAAATCTCTTTCTCTCCCTCACTTTCTCTCTTTTCTTCTCTGGATCGCACGACAGAGAGTTTCCTTCTCTCTCGGCCGCCGGCGACCTTCACCATTTCCGACCTCCGTCCGACCTCCGTTCGTTCCGATTTCTTCACGGTTTCTCATCCTCTCGCTATCCTCGGTATGTACCTACAATCTCTGAGCGTTTATTTCGAGTTCTCGGTTCGATTTAGGGTTAGGGTTTCAATTAGGGTTTCGACGAAAAACGCGATTTAGGGCTCGTAATTAATAGGTTAGCCGTGATTAAGTATAGATTGAACGTATTGGACGTTATTGGACGAAGAGAAATCAAATTGCGAAAGAGTTATAAATTGTTAAGTTTTCGAGTTTTCGAGAATAACTCATAATATGGATTTCAAGATTTTCGAGCATTAAGTCGTTATGTAAAACTTCGATTAGCTAAGTTAAGGATTTTATTAGTTTCGGACATTTAAGAGTTTAAGCTCGTATTAACGTCAATTGGTGAAATTTCCTTAGGTAGCGACTCTCGTGGACGAAGCTCAAGATTCAGCGCGCTCGAGGTAAGTCTTCGTGACTTACTCTGACCAATCGGTCTACACCATACTTCGACGTCGTATCGAGGATTCCTGAGGACTTGTTTGCTTTAAATCGCTTTCGGTTGGGTAGTTAGGTTTAAATGGTTATAGGTTATTCTATTTCGGTCTTGATGGTATATATGTTGATTGTTTACTTTCTGTTCATTATCTGTTCATGCATCACGTATTTCAAATGACATGAAAATGAATTCTACACGATGTTTTCAAAGAAAAATCTATGTGGCCCGTACGGGGGGACTTTGATCTATTGGTGGACTATTTCCGGGTCTGACCAATACCACATCATCTGGTTACGCGAGATGGGGCTCAGGCATGGCTGTAGGGTTTATGAGCATGTACCCCCCTCCTCTAGGTCGAAAGTGGTAGTCCGACCGCGGGATGTATCCTTTCCATTTAGAGGGCTGATATCTCGGTGGCAATATGTATGAAATGATTTGATATGTCTGATGAGCATGTTTTTCTGAACTTCATATGCACGACACGCATGCATCTGCATTTACGTAGCTTACTGAGATTTCCATATCTCATATGTGTCTGTATGGTGTAGGTGACGTTCTAGGTTACGTTGACCCAGGTGAGGATGATATTCCTCCTCCTGACGTAGGAGCAGCTGATGGATGATGGCCGTGGGAGTGCGCTGAGCAGTCGAGGCGCGTTTTGACCCGTGGTGGGTGTATGTAAAGGTTTTGGGGGTTCTTCGTGATATTTTGGATTGATGATGAACTGTATAGAACATATTTAGGTTGTTTGGATCTGGATAGGGGTTAGATAACGTGTTGGTAATTGTATGTAAAACGCTTTGGTTTAAATGTTAAGTTAAATGAAAATGTTTTGAAATGTTGTTTGTAGGTTGTTACGGATAGCTCGGTTTTTAGAGCTATCCACGCAGTTGGATTTCGCAAAGTCTGCTGCCAGTCGATTGAGCATTGAGCATAAGTTATAAGTATAAGTATATTAGGTTATTGATGAAAAATTGGTAAAAAGAATATGTTGTTAGTCTCTGAAATCGGATCCTGTGATTTGTGTTTTAAGTGTATGCTCTCTGGAATTCCAGAGAGCAATAGTGAAGAAAAAGGAAAGGCAGAATGAAGGAATAGAAAGAAAAAAGAAAGAAGGCATGGATCGCTGCACTCAGTGTGCAGCGATCGATTTCTGTAAGGGATCGCTGCACTTTGTGTGCAGCGACTGGTCGCTGCGCACTGCAGCGCATGCAGCGCTCAGTCGCTGCATGCTGCAGCGACCGAGCGCTGCTCCATTCACGAGGGCAGAATTCCGATTCTGCCCTCCCTTCTTTTAATTGTTTTATTTAAGTTTTATTAAATGTTTTAGTTTTAATTATTTATTTAAGGTTTTGTTTTAAATGCTTTTAAAGTTCAGTTTTAATTCCGACTTAAATTCTGATTTCAACTTCGGTTTAGATTCCGCATTAAGTTTTATTTAAAGCATAGAAAAGTAAAAAGTATAAAATGAAAAATTATACGGGAAATACGGGTACAGTATTAGGGGTGTTACAAGGTCTCATTAGGATTGAGAAAAATTGAGTTTCTTTTTTTTTTTCTGCTTGAAAAACATTGGCCAATAAGTAGTGTGGTCAATAAAGAAATGGACGATCTCCAAGTATTTCTCCTCTCTGAAATGAATAGACTTTGACAATGAACGTTGTCTCAATGGACTTTGACTATGGACGTTGTCACAATGGATGATAACAATGGACTTTAAAAGAAAGGCAGTTAAATTCTTTCGAAATGTTACAGAAACCCTAACTTTCAAAAAATCATCTAAAAACCTCTAAACTCCTCTCACTCATCCAGCGATTCCTATCCTTCTCTGCGTGACAGCGCCAATCTCAAATTCTCTCTAAACTCCATCTCTGTTCATAAGTCTCTCTCCTTTTTCCATGGCATCTTCCTCTCGCCTAGCACAAGTTTTCTCTAGGAAGAAGCAAAAGACTTCTTATACCATGGATACTCAATCTGGCACTGCTCCTCCCTCTCTCATTTGGCCAAATCACAAGTTCGTCAATCAGGTCGCCTTCAATAGGTATCATGAAGATTTTGAATTTAAACTTCTTATTCGATCTAGAGCTATCGTATTTAGAGATTTGATTGGTTTGGATTTAGCGGAACCCTTACTTAGGTTGGGGTTAATGAGGCTGTTTGATTCTGAGGCCCCTTATTGTGCAACTCCAATACGAATGTTTTATACAAACCTAGAACATTCTACACGTCCCCTCATTCTCAGGAGTTATGTCTATGGCAGACATATTGAATTAACTCAGGAAATGGTCCACGAAATACTTCATTGTGAGTTTCTGAATGGCTCCTGGAGATTCTTTGAGGCAGCAAAGACTCCTTCCTTTCTTGAGAGGCCTGCAGGCAAAGATTGTAACGACCCCATTTCCCAGCAAGATATTGTCCGCTCTGGGGATTGGGCCGTAGCCCAATATCCTCCCCTCACGGATTTGTTTGGCGAGAACTTCCCGAAAGGTCACCCAACCTGGAATTGCTCTCGCCGAAGCACTTTTAACTTCAGAGTTCTTATGGGATCCGTCGCCAATCGTGCTCCAAAACGCGTCTTGCTATTTAGGGAGGGATCTCTTACATATGTTTCATTTCCACATACTTCCCCAAGCGCTGTGGGATTGTGACGACCCCCTTTTTACGACCCGTCACCTTCCGGTTCGCCCGCGCGGACGTACCGCCATCCGGGTTCCGGTTCGTGCAGCCATCGTACCATACTTACAGATCCGGGTCATCACAATCACCCCCCCCTCGGGGGCCCAACGTCCTCGTTGGCCACAATTCCGGTTGGGTACAGGCTTTGATACCATTTGTAACGACCCCTTATCCAAGCAAGATATTGTCCGCTCCAGGGATTGGGCCGCAGCCCAATATCCTCCCCTCACGGCTTTGTTTGGCGAGAGCACTTCTCGGAAGGTCATCCAACCTGGAATTACTCTCGCCGAAGCCCTCTTAACTTCGGAGTTCTTATGGGATCCGTCGTCAGTCTCTTTACATATGTTTCAATTCCACATACTTCCCCAAGCGATGTGGGATTGTGACGACCCCCTCTTTACGACCTGTCACCTTCCGGCTCGCCCGCGCGGACGTACCGCCATCCGGGTTCCGGTTCGTGCAGCCATCGTACCATACGTGCACATTCGGGTCATCACAATCACCCCCCCCTCGGGGGCCCAACGTCCTCGTTGGCCACATTTCCGGTTGGGTACAGGCTCTGATACCATAATTGTGACACCCCTAATACTGTACCCCATTTTCTCCGTATAAATTTTTCATTTTATACTTTTTACTTTTCTATGCTTTAAATAAAACTTAATGCGGAATCTAAACTAAAGTTGAAATCAGAACTGAAATCGGAATTAAAACTGAACTTTAAAAGCATTTAAACAAAACCTTTAATAAACAATTAAAACTAAAACATTTAATAAAACAAATAAAAGAAGGGAGGGCAGAATCTTAATTCTGCCCTCGTGAATGAAGCAGCGCTCGGTCGCTGCTCTGTGCAGCGACCGGGCGCTGGTCGCTGCAATGTGTGCAGCGACCAGTCGCTGCACACAGCAGCGACCAGGCGCTGGTCGCTGTTATGTGTGCAGCGACCAGTCGCTGCACACAGCACCGACCAGTCGCTGCGCAATGTGCAGCGACTTCGCTGCACACAGCAGCGACTTCGCTCTCTGGAAATTTTTTAGGATTTCCAGAGAGCAAACAACCCTTTTCCTCTAACTTTTTCACCTCTCTAGAACGTGATTCCAGAGAGCAAAACTCAACATTTTTCCTCTATACATCTCCCACAATTTGTTAGCCAAAAACCACTTCTTCCATTCTTACACACAGATCACAAAATACACCCGACACACTTTCAACCGGATCAATTTTAAGAAAACAAATCGCGTGGTTATGTTTAAAAACTGAGTATCCTTCAATACCAAACTTTTACCAAAATACATTTCAAAACATTTTCAAAAATCAAAACAACCTATCCACTACCAGGCCAAACATCCTAATATTCTCTATACAGTTTATCATCGATCCAAATATCTCAAAAACCCCCAAAACCTGTACATACATCCCCACGGGTCAGGTAAGCATCGACTGCGCACACACCACCGCAATCCATCTTTCGTCAACTGCCTCATGCCTCAGGAGGAGAAAGCTCGTCCTCACCTGTTTCCTCGTAAACACCTACACCATACAGACATCTATGAGATAAAAATCTCAGTAAGCTCTAGTAAATGCAAATGCGTGCTGTGCATATGAATCTATAAATCATGCATTCTTTTCTTTACTTTGCTTTACTTACTTTACTTTACTTTACTTACTTTACTTTGCTTTGCTTTGCTTTGCTTTGCTTTACTTTACTTTACTTTACTTACTTTACTTTACTTTGCTTTGCTTTGCTTTACTTTGCCTTTACTTTACTTTACTTTGCTTTGCTTTAAAACTGTATACCGATTGCTTTGCTTTGCTATAAACTGTATACCGATTGCTTTGCTTTGCTATAAACTGTATACCGATTGCTGTTGCTTTGGCTATAAACGTATACCGATGGGCCATTTAAACTATATACCGAAGGGTCATTTAAACTGTATACCGAAGGGTCATTTAAACTGTATACCGAAGGTCATTTAACCTATATACCGATGGGTCATTCTTTCTTGCATTTACTTTAAAACATCGTGCTAGAAATTCGTTTTTTCATGATCTTTAAAACAAGTGATGCATGAACAGATATGAACATAACATAACTATACGATGCAATAACAAGCAACATGTATACCATCCAGACCGAAACAGAATAACCTATAACAATTTAAAACCAACCTAACTATCCGACCAAAGCAATTAAAACAAACAATCCATTAAGATCCTCGACGCTACATCGAAGTACGGTGTAGGCCAATCGGCCAAAAAGATCACGAGAACTTACCTCGCGTCCGTTGCAGCTCAAGCTCCGTCCACGAGTCGTTGTTTGTCTAGGTAACACACGATCATCAATATCACGGTTTAAACTTCTAATCGTCCGAATTCAACATAGCCTTAACTAAGGAAACTTCCTAAAGCTTTAATCCAATTCATTGAGCTATTTAATCGAGTAATTCACGCTCGGCACCTCAAATCTCGATTTACGTATCTTCCCGAAAAACCCCCAGATTTCTCAATTTTTAACATTTTCTCAATTGATTTAACTTCGTCCAATAACGTCCAATACGTTCAATATATACCTAATCACGGCTAACCTATTCAATTACGAACCCTAATTCGCGTTTTTCACGAAACCCTAAACGAACCTAATCGTTAAAACTCCGTAATACCGAAATAAAAGCTCTAGGATTGTAGGTTCATACCTAGAACGTCGATTGAGGAAGAAACGTGAAGGAAACGGAACGAACGGAGGTCGGATTGGAGGAAAACGTCGCGCGGGCAGGAGGAGGGCCGCGAGCTTCTTCTCTGGAAATCGCAGAAGGAAACAAAAATGAAGAAGAAGGTTTTTTAGGTTATTTTATAAATTGATTCGGCAAATTACTAAATGCCCTTCCATAGGTTTTATATTGATTTCATCTTTCGGTTCGTAAATCGTCCAACTGTTCGGGATTCTCCAAACCTCCTAATTTCACCAATAAGTCCAACTTATTATTTATGATTTAATAAAACTGTCCGTTCGCGATTTGGACCTCGTTTACTATTTTTACTAAAACGTCATTTACATTTCGATAAATGTATTTACTCGGAATATAGCGTCTAAACTCTGAAAATTCTCATAATTTCCTTAAAAATTCCTATTAATCGTAGGATCATAATGACGCTTTCTTTTCGAGAACGGAGTGATTTGACATATTTACTAAAATGCCATTATATTAAAATAATAATATCCAAAAAAGCCGGGATATTACATTCTACCCACCTTATTTAGAATTTGTCCTCAAAATTTAACCCAGCTTATATAGCCTTTGATGCTAAGTCTCATATCACTCGGCCTTAACGCTTCAGTTATCCTTTGTACTTACTGTCACTCCTCGTGGTT
This sequence comes from Begonia masoniana, assembly GCA_022432975.1. Taxonomy (NCBI): domain Eukaryota; kingdom Viridiplantae; phylum Streptophyta; class Magnoliopsida; order Cucurbitales; family Begoniaceae; genus Begonia; species Begonia masoniana. The sequence goes on along the minus strand of CM039506.1, from coordinate 23,492,753 downwards.
CTCAACCAACTGTCCACTGTACTCTCCAATATCGGCCTCAAACTTGTATTCTCTACCTTCGATCGGATACGTAACTTCCATTCGATCTGATCTTACACTTCCTACTAAAGTACTGAGTTCAGTTAAGTCCTTAATCTCCATTCGTTTACCTAAACTTCTCTATAAACTTCGTTGGCTTCGTCTGTAGTCGGATTACACGTCGACCCAAACTTCTATATTCGCTCGGGTAATGTTCCTTGTAACTGCATCACCCATAGGATTTCCTTGTCACCTTTCTTCCTGGTAACCTATTGACCTTCGGAGACTATTTTGGTACGGGTTTCCTAATTAGGTCCTCATTGTTACACTTTGCAACTATACGACTATAATACTTCTTGTCTATGTGAGTCAAACTAGGAGTTACAGTCGCCTATTTACTTAGAATTCTACCTCTAACAAAATTCGAACTTCCTTTTATTAACTCTGATCATGTCATCCCTAGGGACAATCTCTACGATTCTAATCCAAAACGTCGACTGTACCTTCCAACATTAGCCTTAAATTTGAAATCTCTACTCTCAATTGGATTGTACATATTCTCACTCACATATTAAGTCTTACTAAATCTCCTAAATCGCATAGTTTCCTGGGCAACTCACCAATCCCGCCAGTTATTTCAGGGCGGATTTTACAATTAAGCTTATACGGTTATACTCCTCGAACTATGTCACCAAAGTTTCCTTATAAACGATTCTAAGATTTGTCCTTAAATTCTACCACTATATTCTTAATTAAAGTTCTCACACTGCTTACGTTACACTCCTTTGTTTATCTTAAACTCTATTTGCTCTAAGCACGGTCAAGTCTATAAAAAATTTAGAAATGAACCTATGAAGGAATACTCTCGATTGTGGTGACATAGGGAGGGTGTTTAAATAGAGGAAAGGGTATTGTAGAGCTCGTATATTGACGGTTCGTGTGAAGTAAGAGTATCTAGATTAAAATATAATTCGAGGATTGAACTTAGAATAAATGTCGAGAAGATTAGTGGGACTTGACTAGAAGGAGCGAACAAAAATAGATTAGTCGATGAACTCAAAGTAGCCTTGAGGAATTTAGTGAAGGTAAGTAGATCGTTGGAATAAATGAGAGCTTAGATTGGCGTTTAAAGGATAACAATTGAGAAATTTACGATTATAGGGGGGAGTGAGAATTATCACCGAAACCATCTAAGTAAACTTAGAGGTGAGATTAAGTTAGTAAATTTCCAGGGATCGACTCGTGTGTGGCAGGTCGAGACCGAGTAGTGCATGAATGCTTAGGTTAGGACGACTAGGTTAGAGCGCAGCAATGGGGAGATGTGACTAGTCGTAATCTAATACTCCCAAAGGTTGTCAATTAGACACAATCTCTACCTCCTTAAAATACCATATCTCATAGGGTGTATAATCATTTCAGATCTAAATACGTTATCTATCACATGCATAACGTTGTACAGGGTAATTAAATGATACCTGCAATTGTAGAAGGCTGGGCCCCACCGTCGGCATTGTCAGGGCTCGATGAATGCAAAGACTCTCGGTACAACTTTCCTTTGATCTGTGCCATGCTGATCTCTGCCTGATTGACCTGACCCTGATTTGGGCAGTCCTTAACAAAATGACCTGGTTCCCCACCACCAATAGCACAATTCGTGCCTACCCTGCACTGTCCCCTGTGCTCCCTCTGGCATTTAGGGCAAAGAGGTACTGAGAAGCCCCTTTGTACCTGTTTGCCTTTCCCTCGATCGTTGCCTCCTTCTAGAGGCCTTTTAATGTCCTCTTGGCTGTGTGGTTGTTGCTGTGCTCCTCGGCTGCCAGCCTTGATCTTGCGACTCGTAATAGGTATAATGAAGATCCTCTCACGGAAAGACCCATTGCTCTGGCATCCCTCGCGGCTCTACACAATTAGCTCTGGCGGCCTCATATATCCAAGCCCTATCTGTGATAATCAGGACGAGGGACATCACCCTACCTATACGCAACAACGTGCACCCTGCTCTCCCGACTTAACCCTCCCATAACTGGTGTAGACCTTCTCCCTCTCGTTATCGTGACAAGGCGCGCGGTGAAACAAATACTCGATAAAGCCGCAAAACTTCCAGATATAGTCCGAGCAACCTGAACCTGGTTGCGTTACGCTGCATGAACTAACTCAGTTCCTCTTGCCCCCTCCGGGCGGCGAACAGAACTTGGAACTATGTCGCCGATAAAACGTGAACGTCCCATGTCGATATGGAAAAACTGATGCATATCCGTTCTCGACTTGATCGATCCCCACCCGAAACAGAGCGGTCCAAAACCTAAGTGAAATGTGTCTAAGGAAAACCTCACTGCTCCCGTTGGCAACCTCGGCGTAATCTAACATGTCCTCCATAACCCTGATCCACTCCTCGGCACGTGTCGGATCCGATGACTGACCGTCGAATACTGGAGGCCGTAGACCTTGGAACCTCTGCATACCCTGATTACTGGGGACTACCAGCTCCTGAGCTCTCTAATTCTCTCGCTGGTTCTCTCGATTCACTAAATCCGTGATCTGTTGCGCTTGCCGGTCCATATGCTGAGACTGGCGATCTAACAATTCCGTAAGACGATCCATCGCGTCGTCTCTCGGATCCCTTCCTCGAGTCATACTTATAAACTCCTATAAAATTTAAAACAAGTAATCCTAAGAAACTGAAATCAAACAAAGCAGTAAACAGACTTACAGTTGATGAAGGATGTCGTACCCAACCGGAAATGTGGCCAACGAGGACGTTGGGCCCCCGAGGGGGGTGATTGTGATGACCCGAATGTGCACGTATGGTACGATGGCTGCACGAACCGGAACCCAGATGGCGGTACGTCCGCGCGGGCGAGCCGGAAGGTGACAGGTCGTAAAGAGGGGGTCGTCACAATCCCACATCGCTTGGGGAAGTATGTGGAATTGAAACATATGTAAAGAGACCCTCCCAACATAGCAAGACGCGTTTTGGAGCTCAATTGACGACGAATCCCATAAGAACTCCGAAGTTAAGAGGGCTTCGGCGAGAGTAATTCCAGGTTGGGTGACCTTCCGAGAAGTGCTCTCGCCAAACAAAGCCGTGAGGGGAGGATATTGGGCTGCGGCCCAATCCCCGGAGCGGACAATATCTTGCTGGGATAAGGGGTCGTTACAAAGATTTAGTGAAATTGATTGCCAAGGATCCACCCAATGCTCCCTTAAAGTTGAAGAGTAAGGATTTGAACCTCCGGGCTCGAGTCTTCCACTAGATGATCCACTACAACATCTTGCCTGTCGATGGTCATCGCGACCATGTAAGTGGTATGGATCTTTTCTTGCTTGGGCAGCTTTTCAAAGGGGAACCATTTAGTATTGGCTTCTTTGTCTTAAACCGGATGCTCCAAGTTGTCTGCAATGCATCCAAGTCTCTGCCTTACAATCTTCTACTTATGAAGATTTTTGATAGGTTTGGAGTCAGATTTCCAGAGTTTGACAAGCTGTTATCCCTGAAGAAATCCGACTTCCTTTCATCCTCCACCTTGTCCAGAATGGGCATAACAAGAAATGATCAAGGTGTGTTGGTTGAAAAATCTAGTCGAGGAGGTGTTTCAAGGCGCTTAATTATTGCCGAAGAGGCCGAGGAAGACAGTGCTCCAGATGACACTCTCCTTCCTGACCTTGCATCTCTGCCACTTCCAGTTTTTCTTCTTCATGCTCCTAAGAAGGCAGTCAAGAGCAAACTCACATTCAAGAACCTGTGAGTGTAACGCTCCGAATTTTACAACCCGGTTCGCTACACATAACGCTGAACAGAACTAAGAAATTTTGAGGGGATTTTTAAAACTTTACTCAACGGTCAAAATTCAACACTTATTTAAAAACATCAAAACTTGCAGCGGAACAATCATTTGTGTAAAACAGGGTTAAAATAAATCACTAAAACAATACTTATATAACAATTAAATAATAAAAGCAATCGGCCAGAAGAACCGAGGGCATGAGGGTGTTAAATATTTAAATGCCTTAAAATTGAACACGTCCACCGCTACCGAGCACATCTACCGATAAATAACCTCAGCGGTAGAAACAGAAACAGACTGCGTCTTCCGCCAAACAGTATCAGCGGTAGAAGTAGAAACAGAATACCTCTTCCGCTAAATAGCCTCAGCGGTAGAAGTAAAAATAGAATACATCTTCTGCTACCGACATTCACCGTTCACATCTACTGCTCGCACCTACCTGAACGACATTTGCCTTTGACATCTGCTGAACGATTACGTCGACTACTCTCATCTAACGCGTAACAGTAACAGTCAACCTCCACCGATAGACAATATCTACCAATAGTCAACTTCTACCGATCGATAACATCTACCGGTAGACAGTAACACTCAACATCCACCGATAGACAACATCTATCGATAGTCAACTGAACAGCGTATCAACCATTTACACCATAAACAAAGAACAACTCCGACTGCTAAAAAAACTTGTAAATTTTACTAAAATCATTCAAAACAACTTGACCCAGTGAAATGCTTGAAAAACCAGTAAGAATCACAGTTAGAACTAACAATGTATCATTATCCGAGAAATCTCAAAATGTATCAGAAATACTAAAAACTATCACAATCATTAAAATTCTCAGCACACTTCGACAAACATCAATCCATTTAGACTTCACATACAGACATTAGTCAAACCGCCGCATCAGAGCACCAAACCGCGTCATAGATGTGCTCCATCAACTCCACCTATCCCTCTGTAAACTCAGAGAAATCACCTGTTGAAACCTCAGCACCTACATCACAAAACTCATCTATTAGCCTAATGCTAAATAAGTAGAGCAAATATGAATGAGATACTAAATTAATAAATCCTAATCATACAATTTCTACTTTCACATCTCAGTTGCATTTGTGTTCATTCTCTGATCTGATCCTTCTGTTCGATGGGAAGTGGATCAGTTTCCCAAGTCATAACATCCTCTATTAGATTAAGGGGCGGATTAGTTCCCTTAATAGCTGATCAGATCTCTCTGTTCGATGGGAAGTAGATCAGTTTTCCCAAAGTCATAACACCCTCTTCTCGATTAAGGGGCAGATTAGTTCCCTTAATAGTTTGTCTGATTCAAACTACTCATGCCTTACCATGCCATTACATGTAAATTAGAACATCTCGTGGCTGCTACTCAAGGACTACCCAAACGCATTGATCTAATGGAATCAAATCATAATTCAGCTTTTGCTAATGTCAACAAATGCGTTGATCAAGCGGGTGTCGAGCATAGTAAAGCAATTGATGATGTCATCTCTTCTGTTCGATTTCATTCTAATCATGCCACAGCTCAATTGTAGAGAGAATCAGATAGGGTGATCACTCTCATTGGAGATCTCAGTGCCCTTTTTCATAAGAATTATAGTGAGCCCTCTCATGGGATGAGGCTTTGGACGCTGGTGGAGCGACTCCTAAGCCAGTGTGTATTCCAGCTTCGAGTGTGCATGTAACGACCCCTATTCCCTGCAAGATATTGTCCGCTCTTGGGATTGGGCCGCAGCCCAATATCCTCCCCTCACGGCTTTGTTTGGCGAGGACTTCCCGGAAGGTCATCCAACCTGGAATTGCTCTTGCTGAAGCACTTTTAACTTCGGAGTTCTTATGGGATCTGTTGTCAATTGTGCTCCAAAACGCATCTTGCTATGTTTGGAAGGTCTCTTTACATATGTTTCATTTCCACATACTACCCCAAGCGATGTGGGATTGTGACGACCCCCCTTTCTACGACCAAATCCTCTGGGATCCACGGAGTTTTAACCCACCTCCGGCCTCAACCGGGCCGTAGCCTCTGAGGATCCGCGGAGCATGGGTGGTTCCACCACTTACGTGTCAAGTCGTGTCATCATAATCACCCTCCTTTGGGGGCCTAACGTCCTCGTTAGCAACCTTTCCAGTTGGGTACAGGCTCTGATACCATTTGTAACGACCCATTTTTCCTGTAAGATATTGTCCGCTCTGGGGATTGGGCCGCAGCCCAATATCCTCTCCTCACGGCTTTGTTTGGCGAGATCTTCTAGGAAGGTCACTCAACCTGAAATTGCTCTCGCCGAAGCACTTTTAACTTCGGAGTTCTTATGGGATCCGTTACCAATTGTGCTCCAAAATGCGTCTTACTATATTGGGAGGGTCTCTTTACATATGTTTCATTTCCACATACTTCCCCAAGAGATGTGAGATTGTGACGACCGCCTTTTTACAACCCGGGATTTGCCTATACTCGAGTCCGGCATTTGCCTACACTCGGCTTACTTCGGAGTTCTTATGGGATCCGTTGCCAATTGTGCTCCAAAACGCGTCTTACTATATTATGAGGGTCTCTTTACATATGTTTCATTTTCACATACTTTGTAACACCCGACAACTTCAACCAGGTGACTCCCTAACTGAATTAACGGCCATGATTATTCAATCTTCACGGTTTAGAATTTTATGCCAAGCTTAATTAATTACATGTGGTTTTAAACTAGGTTGGGTGGCAAAGTTGTAATAATGGAGGTTTGAGACCGGTATTTAAAGAAAATGGAAAGGGTTCAAACCTCATTTAAACCACTGTAGCCGACACCTTCTACTCTCAGCGATTTCTTCTCTCCCGAGCTCTCGCTTTCTGTCAGCTGGAAATCCCTCTTTCGACGACCGGTTTCCTTGCTGTTTCTCGGCTACTTTGTGCTCGAGGTACGAGTTTGGCAATGTAGCTATCTTTTAGTCGTTAAGCTCTGTTTTCTGCTATGTGTTGAAGTTCTGAGTTCTTCAATGGCCGAGTATTGTAAGGGTATTTTAAAATCTAAAAGTGGTAATGTCATTCCGAATCGATTTTGGACATTAAACAACCAACCCTGAACTATCGCTAATCGAATCTGTCTGTTTTGGGTTTTGGATTTCAAACTGCACAGAGAAACTATACTAAGGATTCAGGAGTGACTATAGCTATTAGATCCTAGGATGACTCGTGATTAGAACTAATAGGATTTTGTTTTAACTACTGCAATGTAAATGTTTTAGGTGAAGAAGTTTGAAGAGAAAGGAGCTCAAATTGTTAAGGAGACAAGGTAAGTGAATGTACAGGTTTCTCGGTCATTAGGACCCTACATCAAAGGATGTTAGGTAGAAACTCATACGATGATTAGTAGTTCCCTTATGTTACTGTCTAGCATTTATGTTGATGATTAGTTCAATGGTAAGGTATTATGTTGAATAGTGCTCTGTTTGTAGCTTGATGGTTTAGGAATTTCCATGTACATGCATCATGACTATTTTATGCATATGAAAATGTTTTAAGAGCATGTTTTCCTCATGAATCAAGTAAGATGATAAAAACTTATGCAACGTGGACTAAGTGAGGGTTGGGGGCGGTTCGGCGTATGTCACAGTCCAAAGAGGGACATATGAACACGACCCGCAGTAGGGACCAAGATCAAACTCACTGTCGAACCCCCTTTACCGGCACAAATCCTCTCTTAATCTACACAACTTAAATGAAGAGTATAATCAATGACTATGAATGATGAATATGATCAATGACTATGAATGATGAATATGATCCATGACTATAAATGATGAATATGATCCATGACTATGAATGATGATTACGAGCAAAGATATGGACAAGAAAAGACTTATGAGCATGTGATTTCCCGAATTATACATTCATGCATCCATGTTAGAGTTGCATTCCTTACTAAGCATTAGGCTTATAGTTAAACCTTATGATGTAGGTGAAGAGCTAACATGTGAGGATTTCCAGTCCAGAGATGATGTTTAAAGCTGGTTGCTGGAGGATGCTCAGTATGACAGTGCAAGGCTGGGAAGGCGATTAAGACCCCTGGTTATGCTCATAGTATGTCAGTGAAGTTTATGATAGACGGATGTCTAAGTAGAATAGAATTCTCTTATAACCATGAGATTTAGATTTGAATGATTAGACTTAAGAGCCTGATAATGATTTTAAAGATTATTGAATGGTTTGTTTTGCTTAAGCCTTCCGCTATGCGTATTTTGGATGAGTTCATGATTCTTACTTATTGAGGTTTATAGTTACTAAATTAAGATTCGGGTGTGTTGTGGTATTTTCTATTGGATGAAGTTGTTAGATGAATATAGTGTTTTCTGCCGTGTGATAGAAGTTGGATAAGGCAATCATCCGGCTGACGTCATCGGCAGATGTTGAGTATTTAAGTTACCGGATGATGTAAGTGTTATTTCATCGCCCAGTGACCGGTAGATGTAGAGTGCTTAAGCCATCAGATGATGAAAGTGCTATTTTGTCGTCTAGCAATCGGCAGATGTAGAGTATTTAAGTTATCGGATGATGTAAGTGTTATTTCATCGCCCAGTGACCGGTAGATGTAGGGTGTTTAAACCATCGGAAGATGTAAGTGTAATTTTGTCGTCTAGTGATCGGCAAATGAGGTGTATTAAAGTCACCGGATGATGAAAATGTTATTTTGTCGTCTAGTGACCGGTATGTGTTGTATTGCTGATGCTGAACGAGGTTAATGAACCACGAGTGAAGCACGTGCCCATCGGATGATATCTCCTATCTAATGAAGTTTTAAAGGGTCATGTGCTAAGCTCGTGCTCATCGGAAGATGTCCTTTGTTAGGTTGTGATAAGTGAGTCACGTGAGCTTCACGTGACGAATCGGACGATGAAATCTTTCTCTATCGGAAGATGTAAACCCCATGCTTGTCGTTTAGCGATCGGCAGGTGCAAGTTTAGTTCTCCATCGGTAGATGCAGTCTAAAGGTTTAAGTTTCCCTTACCAACCAATACACATTGCACTACTCGCCGGCAGATGTGTAATGTTTTCCTTTGTCGAATAAGGCCTGATGAATTACGTATGACATCTTGAGTTAGATTATGTTTCAAAAAAAAAATAATACATTACTGATAATGAATCATGTGTGAGTAATAAGAATTAAATGATTAATAAAGATATGGATTATGTGACGATCTCTCTGGGGTCGTTACATACTTCCCCAAGAGATGTGGGATTGTGACGACCCCCTTTTTACAACCCGGGATTTGTCTATACTCGAGTCCGGGATTTGCCTACACTCTGCTTAGGTCCCGAGGTTTGCCCCGCAACCCAAGGTTTGCCCCGCAGTCGTACTCATACGTGCACATTTGGGCCATCACAATCACCCCCCGGGGGCCCAACGTCCTCGTTGGCCACATTTTCGGTTGGGTACTGGCTCTGATACCATTTGTAACGACCCCTATTCCCAGCAATATATTGTCTGCTCTTGGGATTGGGCCGCAGCCCAATATTCTCCGCTCACGGCTTTGTTTGGCGAGGCCTTCCCGGAAGGTCACCAAACTTGGAATTGCTCTCGCCGAAGCACTTTTAACTTCGGATTTCTTATGGGATCCATTGTCAATTGTGCTCCAAAACGCGTCTTGCTATGTTGGGAGGATCTCTTTACATATGTTTCATTTCCACATACTTCCCCAAGCGATGTGGGATTGTGACGACCCCCCTTTCTACGACCGAACCCTCCAGCCTAACCCTTTGGGATCCGCAGAGTTTTAACCCACCTCCAGCCTCAACCGGGCCGTAGCCTCTGAAGATCTGCGGAGCATGGGTGTTTCCACCACATACGTGTCAAGTCGGGTCATCACAGTTCATCAGCCCGAGGCCGCTTCTGATCCCCCTCTAGTCACTGCCCCTTCTATTGCTGTTGAAGTTGATCTTGTTGGGGAGCACTCTCGTCAGGTGGAATCCCTTCCTGCTCAAGGTGATTTCCTTAGTCAACTAGGAGCTCTCATGGGCTGGGATACTCCTTCTTCCCCTGAAAACTAGACAAATTCTTTCATGCATATTTGTTTTATCACTATGAATATTTTTTATGAATGGTATCTGTTTCTCTATATGTTGTCAACTTGTGCCTGTTTTATTCTAATTCCTCTAATGTGCTATGCTGAATGTCATTCCTCTTATCAGTGCTTATTTTTGATAATGTCAAAGGGGGAGACGAGTATAGAATTTACGGAGAAAGGTAGAAAATTTACAGAATGCTCATTAAGAAATTATTGAATGCATAGAGTATGGGGGAGTGTGTGTAAATTTAAAATTATACTGACATAACGATTAGTATGCTGAAACAGAGTATATATTTGTCATCATCAAAAAGTGGGAGATTGTTGACTTAAACGGTGTTTAAGTGTTAATATGTTTTTTATGATTGTGATTAATTAGAAATATATAAACTGTATAATTGATTTACTGTGTTTAGTGCATTTATCTGAAAATGCCCTTGGAAAAGGGTATTATGCTTCTGACGTTTTTGACTAAGTGTTAATAGTCCGAAGTCAGTTATCTACATTAAAGATAGACGCAGTCGTCCAAACTTACAAGGGAAACGAAGTCGTCCAAACTTATAAGGAAGACACAGTCGTCCAAACTTACAAGACAGATGCAGTCGTCCAAAGTACTCGTCCAAATATCAAGCGTCCAAACTGTACGAGCACGTGTTCAAAGACAGATCAATTAATTCATGCGAAGCTGTAATCCGACAAGCATTCGTCCAAACTCACTCGTCCAAAGAGAGAACATCCAGAGTCTTAACTGCGCCGAATTAAAGACCGCGAGCGATAGCGACTTCAGTTCTCAATGACTATTTTTCTACGTACGGATGCTCTCCAACGGTCATAATTTTTAATAAGATGTGGATTACGAACCAGAGTATAAAAAGAAGAATGAAGCTCGGGAGAATGACTTTTTGCCAAACTCTGAACTGTTATTCCTTACTCCCAAGAGCTTACTCGATAATCATTTTTACATCTCTCTGTCCTAGAACTTGAGTTTTATCTTGAGAGAGTGTAATCTTTGTGCTCAATATTTTCATCTTGTGAAAAGTGTAAAGGTAGCGATTGACGCCTGTGAAGTTCAATCAAAGTGTACAGGCAGTTGATTGGCGCCCGTGAAGTCCAATCAAGTTTTCTCGTGGAAGAGAAGTAGTGAATCTTCAAGGAGAAAATCCTTGAAGCATGGACGTAGGTAAGGTTAGCCGAACTACGTAAAAATCACGGTGTCATCTTTCTCTCTCTCTCTCTGTTTATTTTTGAATCAGTAAACAATCTATTAAGTAATTTTCATTTCAGTAAGTAAACTAAGTTTAAGAGAGAAAAATCTAATTAACCCCCCCTCCCTCCCCTCTCCTCCCCTCTCCTCTTAGTCAATCACGATCCTACAAAAAGATGGAGAGAGTAAGTTTAAGACTATTATCTTGTGAAGCAATTGTCGAAAAGACTGTGGATTTAGAAGTTTAGTAAACAAATCAGCCAAATGATGTTGAGAAGCAACATGAAGATTTCCACATTATCAAGAACTAACTGATGTCGAATAACATGACAATCTATCTCGATCGATCGGCACCCTCTCGGGTGCGCGATCGATGAACAGGAACCGAGTGCCGATCGATCGGCGCTACACACCGATCGATCTGGCTGGGCACTGCGCGCGCCCGCCCTGCCCCCTGCGCCCTGCGCGCGCTCATCTTGGCCACCAGCGCCCTTTCTCCAATTTTTTTTCATTTTTCATCAAACCACTCACACCCAAATCGCTCAAAACTTACCCAAACAATTCCGACCTCCCTGACTCCGTGACCCGTAAATTTCACGGAAAACCGACTCCAAATGTTAGCAAAAACATAGGACCAATTAAAAACTAACGTTGTTTACTATACGAACAAAAACGAGCGGCATAACAACTGAAATTTCTAAAACCGAAATCCTGAAATTCAAACTTTTATAAAACATGATTAAAGAAAGTCCAAAATAATTCCCAAACCATATTTACAAAATCCAACCAACAAAACAACCAAATACTTCAAACATTCAAAATAGTTAGAAACTATACATAATCCCAAAATACTGACTTCCCCACACATCCCTCGGAAAACTATGGCTGAGAAGCCCCGACAATTGCCTGCACAGGCGTGCCCCGTGCATCTCTGACTGCTTCTAAGCCTGGTCTCCCTCATCAACCTCACCTGTGAAGATATCGTCACCTACACCACAAAACACACACACGTATGCTTACGCTTAGCAAGTAATGAATGATGAATGTAAATGTAACGCCCCGAGTCTCCACGACCCGGCTCGCTACAGGGACTACTCTGAGCTAACTGACTCCCTTTGACTACTAACTCCTCCACTTAACTACTAACGCAAAGAAATCCATTTTAAATAAACGGAAACAACAGGATTTAAAACTAAGTCTCCCAAAGACGTCACTCGTGCCATACTTGGTTTAATTAACTCACCAAGCCCTCCTAATCCCATTCGCTTAAACTTCCAACGCTAGAAATATCTTCCAATAAAAACTCACGCAGCAGAATTAAAACTAACCTCCTGAAACTCTCTTATGTCTGACCTAGCTGCCTAAACTCACAACTTTCCCTTAATCCTAACCATCAAGCACCACGGCGTCCTCCCCGAAAATTTTGGCAGAATAACGCCTAAAAATGGCGCCCCCAAAATGCTAGGTACCTGCATACAAATCAAAATCTTCAACCAGATCCAGAATACTCCTACTCAACTATCCATCATACGAAATCTCCAATAGCAGTAAAGAGGGAAACCAAAATGCTAACATCCATAAGTGAAGTAATAGGACGACACATCACCCTTAACTATGATTATATACAACAATTACAAATACCCCCACAAAAGACAAAAAGTCCTACTCCCTATTAACACCGTAGCTCCTCCATGGGTCGGGTCGCCCTAACACTGCCATCAACCGGGGCCCTGGTCGCACATCACGAACTGCCACCTACTCCTGGTCAGGCTCTCGGTTCTCACCTTCCTCCACAATAGTACCTACACCACAGAACACACCATAAGCTCAAAGCTTAGCAATAGAGTGCTGAAAATAAACGTGAACCATGAAAACTAATTATGCAATCCTAACACATGCACGTCTCTACACACGTTGTCACCACCTCACCGCATTGCATCTCACCGAGGTTTGGAATGCAACCACATCGGGCAGTCGGTTCGTACACCGCACTGTTTACCAGCACGTCACCACCATCCCGGTTCCTCCAGGAATGGGGCCTAAAGTCACACCCAAACCCCCTCCCCTATCCAGACTCGAAATGCAACCGCCCGAGACAGTCGGTCGATACACCGCGCTGCCATCGGCACGTCGCCACCGTCCTAGCTCATCCTGGAAACGGGGCCCACAGTCGCATTCCAGCCCCTGCCTCGACTCGAAGTGTAACCGCCCGAGACAGTCGGTCGATACACCGTGCTGCCATCGGCACGTCGCCACCGTCCCAGCTCATCTCAGAACCGGGGCCCTCAGTCACACCCCAGCCCCTGTCTCGACTCGAAGTGCAACCGCCCGAGACAGTCGGTCGATACACCGCGCTGCCATCGGCACGTCGCCACCGTCCCAGCTCATCCCGGAAATGGGGCCCACAGTCACACCCCAGCCCCTGTCTCGACTCGAAGTGCAACTGCCCAAGACAGTCGGTCGATACACTGCGCTGCCATCGGCACGTCGCCACCGTCCCAGCTCATCCCGAAAACGGGGCCCACAGTCACACCCCAGCCCCTGTCTCTTGTCCACACCATACCTTACATCCTCTACTCTCCATTCGTGCTTAAAAACATACTCGAAACATTCTGCGTAACTCTTAAAACATGATGCATGCTAACCATAATCAACTAATTACGACTCCACATACGCATCACAATCAACTAACTACGACTCCACATACGCATCACATCACAAACTTGCCTACAATCCATAACGTGCACAAAACCCACAACTGACGTACAACTGACCCACAACCTGCGCAAGACTCACAACCTACACACAACTGACCAACAACCTACACGATACTCACAACCTACGCACAACTCACCCACAAGCTGCACAAGACTCATAACACACATACCATTAACCCATAACCAGCACAAAACTTATAACGTACGTACCACTAACTCATAACCTGCACAAAACTCACAACCTACACAAAACTGGCCCGCCGCCTGCACAGGACTCACAACCTACCCACAACTAGCCCACAACCTACACAGAACGCACAACCTACTCACAACTAGCCTACAACCTACACAGAACTCACAACCTACTCACAATTGACCCACAACCTGCTCAAAGTTCACCACATATGTGAAACTGTCCTACAACCCTCACAAGGCCCACCACGTACGTACAGCTATCCCACAACCCTCACAAGACTCACCGCCTACTTACAACCGTCCCACAACCCTCACACACGTACCTACGACTCATAACCTGCATACCATGACCAACCTACGACGACTTCATCACGACTTACACCCGACTCAAAACATGCAAACAACTGTGGTGTAGGCCCTTCTGGGCGACTCTCAAACATTCTCAACCACACTACTACTTACCTCGCGTCCTAGCTCGCTCTTGTTTGGCACGTAGCGTCACCTACGGCTTCACCTAGCATAATTAAAAATTCTCGTTAATACTTAGACTTAAACTCACCAATTCAACATGAAACTAATGTTTCTAACTTAACCCGACTCATACCCAACTAAACAGGTCACTAATTTGTTTTGATTAAAAAACCAGCCTGAAACTTCGAACGCGCGTAACTTTTGCGTAAGTTATCGGAATCGAACGATTCTAGCGGCCACACACTCCCCTAATAACCTAGTTTAACATACCAAGAAAGAATTCAAAACAAATAACAATAGCTAGGTCAAAACTAAAAAAAATAGAACCGGTTTTTAGAAATTCTAATTTTCCATTTTTTTATTTTCCAACAAACTCTTTCAATCCATCACCAATTCATCACATTCTAACCTATTAAGCCTAATTTAAACAAATCCAAGGTTTCCAATTTCAGAACCCGAACCACAGCCTCCACCCCCTCCCTTTCCTCTCGGTTTCACCCCTGAAACAAGGGTATTTCAACCTTTGAGGATCGCCCATCGCACACTCCAATTTCCCCCGCCAAAACAACAAGAAAAATAGGCCAACATGCTCCATCAATCAGACCACACCTCGGCCGCGCATAAGAGAGGAAACAGGGAGAAGAACTCACCTCTTTCTGTTCGATGTGTGGAGAGTGGGGTTTCAGTCCGCCGGAGTTCGCTCGTCGGAATGGTGGCCGAGACGTCGGGGTTGTCGGAGGAAAACGCCGGCCTCTCTCTCGCCGGGGCTCGGGTTGCAAACAAACTGAATGGCTTCTTCGCGAAGCCATTTAGTTTTAAAATGTATTATTTATTTATTTTTATTTATTTATTTACTTATTTATTAACTAATTTACTACATTGCCCTCGCGTGTTTGAGCTTCCATATTTCCGTTAAGTTCGCACCCTCTCGACCTAATCTTTTGGAAAATTCTCCTCCAAATAAATTCCTAAGCTTTATTAGGCTAATTAGCCTGTTAAAATCTTTCAAGGAACTCTAACAGGACTTTAAATTTATTCGGTAAATTTTCTGGGTTATTACAGTAAACATGAATGATACACACACCACTCTAACACATACAAATTCTACTCATTCAGTTGTTGTCTTACTCATGCAAGTTAACGACGAGACGTTAAACCCCCTAGTGCTCCTTTTGCACGTTAACGACGAGGCATTCAACTCTCTAATGCATGCTCTACCACGTTAACGGCGAGGCGTTAAACCCTCTAGTGCTCCACTTGCACCTTAACGACGAGGCATTTTGTAACGCCCCCAAACACTCCCCGGCTCGGTGTGCTACTTTGCTAACCCAACCAGTGTTTAAAACGACGTTTAAAATAATTTTCGACAAATTTTTGACTCGATTTTTGGGTTTTTTGAACCCTCAAAAAATGTTGGAAAATGTGCGTAAAATACGTTGGAAAATGTCGGGTCAAAACATTTTGGAAATAGAAAAAAAATAATTTTTTTATTTATTTTTGGGTGCTGGGCGCGGCGAGCGTGCGCCGTGCGCGCAGCACCGACCGTTCGGCGCCCAGTGCCGAATGCTCGGCACCCTCTAGGGTGCCAGCGCGCCAATATGCCCCATTTTGTCATTTTTTTGACATTTTTTCACTTTTCTTCATTTTCCGTCGAGCCAAACACCTCCAAAAATTCTAAAATTTTTGCCACACAGTCCCGACACCCTTAACTTTGTGTCCCGTAAAAATCTTGAAAAACCGACTTAAAACGGATAATGAAAAAAAATAAAGAATGTAAACCCGATGTTATTTATTTTAAAATCAAAACGGATGGCATAATACTTAAAATTTCCAAAACCCAAAACCTGAAATCAAAGCCTTAAAACACTATCATTCCATACCAATCATCCAACAAAGCCATCACTAGTCACAATATGAAATCCAACCAATAAAAACACCAAAACCCCAAATATACAAAATAGTTAGAGACCTAAACCAAATCCCAAAATACCTAAGCCCCACAACCCGAAATCTAAACTAAACTATCAAAATACAAATCCCACATACATCCCGAAGACCATAGTCGAGATGCCCCGACAACTGCCCGCACTGGCACGCCCCGTGCATCTCCGACTGCTCCCAAGTCCTGGCTCACTCACTTAGCTCACCTGTAACCACGTCGTTACCTACACCACAGAACACACACACACACGTAAGCTTACGCTTAGCAAGTAGGGAATAACAAATGCGACTAAACAAAATGCAACAGATCCTATCACATGCAGTTTCTAACGCTCAGTTGTATGCATCACATTCTTACTTCATTAATCGTAGGCGTACCTCTCGAGTTCTACTCGAGACACATCAGCGTACCTCTCAAGTAGAAATCCTTCTACTCGAGACACATCAACGTACCTCTCGAGTTCTACTCGAGACACATCAACGTACCTCTCGAGTTTTACTCGAGACACATCAGTGTACCTCTCAAGTAGAAATCCTTCTACTCGAGACACATCAGCGTACCTCTCGAGTTCTACTCGAACAGGTTCTACTCGAGACACATCAACGTACCTCTCGAGTAGAAATCCTTCTACTCGAGACACATCAACGTACTTCTCGAGTTCTACTCGAGACACATCAGTGTACCTCTCGAGTTCTACTTGAGACACATCAACGTACCTCTCAAGTAGAAATCCTTCTACTCGAGACACATTTGCATATCACACTGTTGCATATCTTATATTTCATCCACACAATTCAAAACATGCCAAACTCTCGTTCATTTCGTAGTTCAAAACAATTATGCATGACTCACACCATGCTCAACCAAAAAAAAAAATGAAGCAACCACACAAACAACAAACAAACAATCATCCCTACCGTTTTGTGGTGTAGGCCCGAAGGCAAAAGGCACACATCCACTACTTACCTGATTGCTCAGCTTTCAATTGCTCACTTCGTCTTATCACTTCACTAGCTCAACGACCTAAAATAAAGAAAACTTAACTTGATAAGTCACCAATAAAGTCTAAGGGATTTTCTAACTAAAACTAAGCAACACTTAAAACAAATTTCGCTCTCAAAACACAAAACCCGATTTTTACCCAAAATTAACAACGTCCAACTTCAAACAGTCATAACTTCCTCCTTTTTCAATGGATTTTAACGTGCCACCCCAATCCGTAAACCTCTACCCGTCTACTATCCATTGAAATACTCAAATTAACCAAATAAATCACTTGGCCAACCCGAAAATGCAGAACCAGAATCAGTGTTCTTGGCCCTAAAACCCGATTTTTGTGAAATTCACTTTCAATCCATAATCTAACCATCCAAACAACCTAAACTATCATATCTAAGGATTAAATGATCAAAAGAGGAAGAAAACTAGCCAAGGGAATGGAATTTTTGGAATTTCCATTTAGGGTTTTCCAAACCCTCACCAAACTCCTCCAAAATACACTTTAAACTTCAAAAAATCAACACCTAATTACATTAAACTAAAACCCAATTAATTTTACCTTGAATCTTTGAAGAAATTGAAGTAGAAGAGAAGGGGAAACTCTGCAAATTTTGCTGCAAATTTTTGTGAAGCAATGGGGAGGAAGAAGGGTATTTTATAATTTACCCTAAATTAACTTTTCACTTTTGACAATTTCCACAAAACTTTTGAAATTTATAAATTAACCACTCCACTTTCTTCATTCCTTAAAGCAACGTGGATGTCTCCTTTTTAACCTCAATTTTCCCTTGTTTAATTCACTTAAATTTTCCTTTTATTCTATTGGTCTCTTTTTTTTTGACTTTGAATTTTCAACCTATACTTTTGACTTGTCAACATTCTTCTTCTTTTCATCAAACATTCCAACGTGAGAGCCTCTCATTTACTCCAACTTTACTTCATTTTATTTACTTTTGTTACAATTTAAAATTCACATCCTTTCCTAACACTCCAATCTAAGGTTTCTCACAATTTCCTTTATAAATGTCACTCTACAATTTGCATAACTCTTACATAAATGAACTCCCAAAATGTTTCTATGAGTAACATTAAACTCCCACAACAACTCTAACTAGGGCTACATAATCTACAGGAAAATATTCTGGGTGTTACCATTTAACTCTCTAGTGCTTTTTGCACGTTAACGACAAGGCGTTAAACCCTCTAGTGCTACTTGCACGTTAACGATGAGGCGTTCAACCCTCTAGTGCTTTTCTTACACGTTTCATACTTACCATTCCAATTATGCACAAAACTCAAAACATAATGCATGACATTCACACAATACTCAAATGAAAAACAACCAACAACAACCACAAAATAAATCCTACTGTTCTGTGGTGTAGGCCCGAAGGCAAAACAATTACATCCACTACTTACTTGTTTGCTTGGCATGTGTTAGCTCACTGCGACTACTCAAAAGGATCGCTCGACAACCTAGCCAAAATAAGGAAATAACTTAGAAATACTCTAAGGAAATTATAAGGAATTGTCTAACCAAACTAACAACTAAAACTAACAACAACTTAAACAAATAAATCTAAACCCTAAACCCGATTTTCCCACTAAGTTTTAGTGTCCAACTTCAAACGGCTATAACTTATTCGTTTTTCAACAGATTTCGACTTGCCACACCATTCCGTAAACCTCTACACGTCTACTATCCATTGAAACACTTAAATTCAACAACCAAACAACTTAAAAATTTTGAAATCACAAAAACAGAATCGGCCCCCATTACTTTCAAAACCGGTTTTTCATTCATTTCCATCAAAACTCCATTCTAACTCCATAAATCACCTAAACTAATCCCTCTAACATTTAAAACACTAAATCTAGAAAGAAAACTAGCCAAGAACCACAATTTTCGGAGTTCTCAAACTAGGGGTTCCAAACCCCCTAAAAATCTCCACAAAACTCGATAAAAACACCAATAAACTTCACCTATATGCATCCAATATAAAACCTACTAAAAACTAACCTTGATTCTTGCCAAAAACTTGAGGAAATGAAGAAGAAGAACCCCTCTAATGGCTGCCAAAAAAACCTGTAACGCCCCGAATTATCTAAACCCGGTTCGCTACACTTCACTCTATCATGACTAAGAAATTTCGGATAAATTTTAAAACTTCATTCGACATTCAAAATTTGACATTTTCTAAACATTCAAAACATTTGAAAACTTTGCAGCGGAAAATCATTTAAAACAACAATGAAGTTAGACAAACTGTAGAAAATATTGTTGGGGTGTTTAACGGAAATGTTGAAGTCATCTGCCGACGACAAGGTCAACGAAAGAAGCAGAAATAGAAAACCGAAGACTTCTGCCGATGACGTCAGCCGGAAGGAATGAAAACAAAAGACATCACTCGGTAGGCTTCATATACTGATGACGTGTACAACAACGCAACACCCTCTGCCGATAACGTCTACACAGCTTCCCTCTTGACTTCATCTGCCGATGAAGTCATCGTAACTCCATACACCACTACATCTGCCGATGAAGTTAACATGACTTCATCTGCCGATAAAGTCAGCACAATTTCATCTCCCAATAGACAAGCGCACGACATCTACCGATAACGACAATATGACCCTTTCCGATAGAATTAATATACACACTACATCTTCCGATTCTCTAAACGACAAAATCACTTAACTCTCTCGGACTGCACCTGCCGATCACTAAACAACAAACTTAATACTATACATCTTCCGATCGAATAGACTACATCTGTCAACACGTGCTACTCACGTGACCCCTTAAGACATCTACCGATAGACATCAACACAACTTCCTTCAACAGAACGCAATAAACCTCTACACATATCCACTGATACAAAATTATTCGACTCCTACCAATGGACTAAACAACATATATATAAACCAAGAAAACTTCGACTATCAACCGGACTTAAAACATTTTACCAAAAATCCATTCATAACACTCCAAGTCATTGTATTGATAAAATCAGTAAGAACATGAAAATCAGAAATTCTCAAAAAATACGAAATCAAAAAGCTGTAGCCTCGTTTACTAAAAACTCAATGTACTCAGATTAAATCATTAATCACTAAACCTCCTCATCTGTAGACAACATGCTAAACCGCCTCATCTGTAGACAACATGCTAACCGCCTCATCTGTAGACAACATGCTAAACTGCCTCATCAGTTACCAAGTTGAAGCCTGAATGCACTCCTTCAACATCCTCTACTCCTCAACATGATCAGGGGACACACCTGCTAACTCTTCTTCACCTACATCACAAAACTCATCTATTAGCCTAATGCTAAGCAAGTAAAGCAATATATTATATATGTAAAGTAATGCTGAACTTAAACTCCTAAACATGCAGTTTCTACTTTCTCATCTCAGTGGCATACACGTTCATTCACAACTTGATCTGATCCCATGGTTCCCTTGGGAGTGGGATCAATTCTCCAATGTCTACATCCTCCTACTTAATTAAGGGGCAGATGAATTCCCTTAACACTTGATCTGATCCCATGGTTCCCTTGGGAGTGGGATCAATTCTCCCAATGTATAAATCCCTTCATAAGTTAAGGGGTGGATTAGCTCCCTTAATAGTTTGTCTGTCGCATACAGTTCATACCTTACCATTCCTTACATGAAAATTCATTTTCGTAGTTTTAATAAATCATGATGCATGGATAACAGAAACATACAATCACGCACAAACCTACTGTTTTGTGATGTAGGCCTGAAGGCACAAGCAATACTTTACTTACCTTGATTCCTAGCAAATGCTAGGTTAAGAGCTACTTCGGGGGTTCGTTCACCTATATTCATAAACAGAATGTTAAACCTTAATTTAAGCTATTCAGAAATCTAAGGAGTTGGTTTGACATTTCTATTTATCTAACATTCCCGATTCTGCTCTAACCCTCAAGCAGAATCTCTCACTCGCAACATTATCAAAATGCATACATTGGGATCCTTAAGCTACCTAGGTACCAAAATCAGCAATTTATCGAATCTAAACTCACCTTGGTTGGAGGGATCGGTGAGGAAATCGCCTAAAGAGTTCTGCTGGGTTGAGCTGAAAACCGAGAGTGAAATGAGTATGACGGCTAAACCTCATTCAATCTTTCCTTAAATATGTTATCCATAACATAAATTGACAATTACCCTTATGCCCTCACTTAGTTACTTATTAACCTAATTGATTTTACCCCGAATTTTATTCTATAAAATTCACACTTAGAAGATTAATAGGTTATTTAATTCTAATAAACCGGGTGTTACAATCTACCTTCCTTAAAAGAATTTTGTCCTCAAAATTCAGTACCTGAACAATCTTGGATGCTGGTCCATCATGTCTTGCTGGCGTTCCCAAGTTGTCTCCTCTATATTCTGATTATGCCATAAGACTTTCACTAGCGGAACTTCCTTGTTGCGTAATACTTTCACTGCATAATCCAAGATTCTTACTGGTCTCTCCTCATAGGTCAGTGTAGGTTGAATTTCAATGTTCTGCTGTTCCACAATCTGAGATGGATCCCTCAAGCACTTCTTAAGCATAGAAATATGGAACACATTGTGGATTCCTTCCATAGAGTCTGGCAATTGCAGCTCATATGCTGATTTTCCAATCCTCTTCAAGATTGAGAAAGGTCCAACGTATCTTGGGTTAAGCTTCCCTCTCTTCCCAAATCTCACAACTCCTTTGAATGGTGATACCTTAAGAAAAACCTCACCACCAACTTCAAACTCTAACTCTCTGCGTCTTCTGTCAGCATAGCTTTTCTGTCGACTTTGAGCTGTTAAGATCCTCTGACGGATGAGAGCAATCTTCTCAACAGTTTGCCGCACAATATCAGGACCAAGTAACTGTGCTTCACCAACTTCATCCCAGTACAAGGGTGATCTGCATTTTCGTCCATACAATGCTTCATACGGTGCCATTCTTATTGTTGCCTGAAAGCTGTTATTGTAAGAGAACTCTACCAGAGCTAGGTACTTACTCCAAGAGCCTTGGAAATCTAAAACACATGCACGGAGCATATCTTCTAGAATCTGAATAGTTCTCTCGGATTGTCCATCAGTTTGAGGGTGAAAGGCCGTGCTAAAGTTAAGTTGTGTTCCCATAGCCTTATGTAAACTTTTCCAAAACTTAGATGTAAATCTAGAGTCTCGGTCTGAAACTATAGTGCTTGGAACTCCATGCAATCTAATGATTTCTTGCACATACAACTCTGCAAGTTGATCCATCGAATGTGTTATCTTTATAGGCAGAAAATGGGCGGATTTGGTCAAACGATCAACTACTACCCCAAATTGCATCATGTCCTTTTGCTGTTCTAGGCAATCCTGTAACAAAATCCATTGTCACTTGATCCCACTTCCATTCGAAACTGATAGGGGTTGTAATGTCCCTGCAGGCCTCTGATGTTCAGCCTTAACTTGCTGGCAGATCAAGCATGACCCTACGTGCTCTGCCACATTTCTTTTCATATTAGGCCACCAGTAATGCTGCTTAAGGTCTCTGTACATTTTAGTACTTCCAGGATGAACAGAGAGCCTAGAAGAGTGTGCCTCGGATAGAATTTCCTTTCTAAGTTCAGTATCAGCCGGAACAAACCATCTATTTTGAAACTTGAGAATTCCATCAACCGAGCAGCTGAAATTCGTCCTGTCAGTAGAATCCATGCACAATTTATACTTGTTGCATTCAGCGTCATTCATTTGAACTTCTTTATTCTTTCCAAAATAGTAGGCCTCAAAGATATGGCCGAAAGCATGGCTGACACACTAGATACTGCTTCAAGGTTAAACCTTAAGAATTCAGTCTCTAAGGCTATCGGTATGTCTAGAATCAACGTAGCAACCGATGGAGTCACCCTACTCAAAGCGTCTGCCACAACATTCGCCTTACCCGGGATGATACTTAATCTCAAAGTCATAGTCCTTTACAAATTCCAACCATCTACGTTGCCTCATGTTTAGTTCCTTCTGTGTGAAAATATACTTTAGACTCTTATGATCTGAAAATATTTCACACGATTGTCCATATAAATAATGCCTCTAAATCTTGAGTGCAAATACTACAGCAGCTAATTCCAAGTCATGTGTAGGGTAATTCTTCTCATGAGTTTTCAACTGTCTGGAAGCATAGGCTATCACTTTTCCTTCTTGCATCAAGACACAGCCAGACCAATCTTGGATGCATCACAATAAATACTAAATTTACCATTCTCAGCAGGAAGGGTCAGGATTGGAGCATTGGTCAGTTTCTGTTTCAAGGCTTGGAAACTATGCTCACATTCATCGGTCCATAAATACTTCACATTTTTCCTTGTTAACTTAGTAAGAGGTGTAGCAATCTTTGAAAATCCTTCAATGAACTTTCTATAATACTTGCAAGTCCAAGAAAACTTCTAATATCAGTAGCATTCTTCGGTTGGGCCATTCCTTGACTGCTTGAACTTTAGTCGGGTCGACAGATAGTCCCTCTCCAGAGATGACATGTCCTAGAAAGTGAACTTGGTCTAACCAAAATTCACACTTAGAAAACTTGGCGTATAGTTGGCGCTGCTTCAATAATTCTAATACTAAGTTTAAATGTCTTGTGTGCTCCTCCTTGGTCTTAGAATAAATTAGAATGTCATCAATGAATACATAACAAACTTGTCCAAATACTCGTGAAACACCCTATTCATAATATCCATAAAGGCTTGCCGTGCATTTGTCAAACCAAAAGACCTAACCAAAAACTCATAATGTCCATACCTAGTACGAAGGCAGTCTTTGGGATATCTTCGGATTTAACCTTCAATTGGTAATAACCGGATCTAAGGTCAATCTTAGAGAAAACTTTGCACCTCTAAGCTGGTCAAATAAGTCATCAATTCTCGGTAGGGGATACTTGTTTTTGATAGTTAGCTTATTTAATTCCCTATAGTCTATGCACATACGCATTGATCCATCTTCTTTTTGACAAAAGGACAGGTGCACCCCACGGCGAAAAGCTTGGGCGTATGAACCCTTTCTCTAATAGTTCTTCCAACTGTTTCTTAATTCTTTAAGCTCTGTAGGTGCTAGTCTATAAGGATTCTTAGATACAGGCTCGGCGCCTGGGTAAACATCCACAACAAATTCAATTTCCCTATCTGGTGGCAAGCCAGGAAGGTCATCTAAGAATACTTCAGGAAAATCTTGAACAACCAAGACATTTTGGGGACTTGATCTTCCTAAATGTTGTGTGTCTAAAACGCTGGCCAAAAAGCACAAATACTCCCTGCATGGGGTGGGTCTACTATTATAGAAGACATCACGGTCATTTCCTTGCTCTTCTTCAGAGCTAGAAAGGTATGCTTCAAACTACCAGGGGGTTGGAAACTAACTATTCCAGTCCTACAATCGATTATGGCGTGGTGATTAAACAACCAGTCCATTCCTAGGATTACATCAATCCCGTATATCCATAACAATTAATCAGCAGATAGGTTTTGTCCCCTACTAATACCATGCAATTATGCAATACATGATTGGAATGCAAATGCTCACCAGAGGGTAAAGCAACATTGAATACATGCTTAGAAGGGGTGGATTGTACTTCCAACTTATCAGCAAAAGTAGACGCAACAAAGGAATGCGTTGCGCCTGAATCTAGCAAGGTAAAAGCAGGCATAGAATTAACCAATATAGTACCTGACACAACAGCAGGCTGGTCTCCTTCTCCCGACTCCATCATAGAAAATATTCTCCGGCTTTATTTTAGCAGGGCCACTCTTCAACGTTGGGCAGTCTCTGATGACGTGGCCAGTCTTATTACAGTTGAAAACATCGAAGGACTCTGGGCTTCGGGCAATCCTTAAACGAATGTCCAAACTCCTCACAGTTATAACACTTACCAGTCCCAAACCTACACTCGCCCAGGTGATTTTTCATACATTTCATGCACTGAGGAAACTTCTCGGCATCCGGTACCTTCTTTCCAGAACCCTGACTACCCTGGCCTCCAGCAGGCCTCTTTATCCCTCTCTGCTGGTGGGGCTGGAAGAACTTTCGCGGGGCTTCCTTTGGTCCTGCACACTTCATTTCAGCTTCTTCTGCCTCCAATGCAGTAGACACTACTTCGCTGAATGACAAGCCTTTAATGCCTGAGTACTTCACTCCTCTGTAAATCTCTGGCTTTAGACCTTGCAGGTATTGAAACATTTTATCCTCATTTCTATGAACGAGGTATCCAGCAAACCTTGACAGAGACTCGAATTGCCTGTTGTACTCTGCCACAGACCCAGTCTGCTTCAAGCTATAAAACTCAGCCTTCTTTGCGTTCTGGACAGTGGTGCTTAAAATATTTCTCATAGAAGACTCCTTGAATTGCGACCAGGACATGGTTGCAATATCGGTGGTGATCTCCAGCGACTCCACCAAAGGTGTGCATCCCCTGCTAGATGAAACGTTGCCCAAATGACTTTCTCTCCGTCTCCAACATTGGCACATCTGAACATGCTCTCAATCTTTCGAAGCCATTCCTCAGCAACAATCGGGTTAGATGACTTTCATCAAATGTGGGTGGTTGGCAGCAGCTACGAAATCTATCCCCTGAATGCTCATTGACGTGACCTGAATTGGCACTTCCTTGTGTTTCCCGACTCAATAACACACCTACTGGTCAGATTGCTGTCGCACAATGTCTGTCTGCTGACGCATCAACTCCGTCAGCTGTCTAATTACACTTGAATCTTCTTCACTCCTCAAGTTCGGCATCTCCCTAGGTACTCTTGGTCTCCCTGGTCGTCTAGCCATTTGTCTAAGGTTCTGCACAAAGTTATCTATACTCATAAACATCTTATAACTAAAGCTAACATAAACACTTACAGTTGTTGGAGTACTTTCATGCGACGATTGGCACTGATGAGTAATCTCTGAACGGTTTAGCAGCATGTCTCTGATACATACTGTAACGCCCCGAATTATCTGAACCCGGTTCGCTACACTTCACTCTATCATGACTAAGAAATTTCGGATAAATTTTAAAACTTCATTCGACATTCAAAATTTGACATTTTCTAAACATTCAAACATTTGAAAACTTTGCAGCGGAAAATCATTTAAAACGACAATGAAGTTAGACAAACTGTAGAAAATATTGTTGGGTGTTTAACGGAAATGTTGAAGTCATCTGCCGACGACAAGGTCAACGAAAGAAGCAGAAATAGAAAACCGAAGACTTCTGCCGATGACGTCAGCCGGAAGGAATGAAAACAAAAGACATCACTCGGTAGGCTTCATATACCGATGACGTGTACAACAACGCAACACCCTCTGCCGATAACGTCTACACAGCTTCCCTCTCGACTTCATCTGCCGATGAAGTCATTGTAACTCCATACACCACTACATCTGCCGATGAAGTTAACATGACTTCATCTGCCGATAAAGTCAGCACAATTTCATCTCCCAACAGACAAGCGCACGACATCTACCGATAACGACAATATGACCCTTTCCGATAGAATTAATATACACACTACATCTTCCGATTCTCTAAACGACAAAATCACTTAACTCTCTCGGACTGCACCTGCCGATCACTAAACAACAAACTTAATACTATACATCTTCCGATCGAATAGACTACATCTGCCAACACGTGCTACTCACGTGACCCCTTAAGACATCTACCGATAGACATCAACACAACTTCCTTCACAGAACGCAATAAACCTCTACACATATCCACTGATACAAAATTATTCGACTCCTACCAATGGACTAAACAACATATATATAAACCAAGAAAACTTCGACTATCAACCGGACTTAAAACATTTTACCAAAAATCCATTCATAACACTCCAAGTCATTGTATTGATAAAAATCAGTAAGAACATGAAAATCAGAAATTCTCAAAAAAAATACGAAATCAAACAGCTGTAGCCTCGTTTACTAAAAACTCAATGTACTCAGATTAAATCATTAATCACTAAACCTCCTCATCTGTAGACAACATGCTAAACCGCCTCATCTGTAGACAACATGCTAAACCGCCTCATCAGTTACCAAGTTGAAGCCATAATGCACTCCTTCAACATCCTCTACTCCTCAACATGATCAGGGGACACACCTGCTAACTCTTCTTCGCCTACATCACAAAACTCATCTATTAGCCTAATGCTAAGCAAGTAAAGCAATATATTTATATATGTAAGTAATGCTGAACTTAAACTCCTAAACATGCAGTTTCTACTTTCTCATCTCAGTGGCATACACGTTCATTCACAACTTGATCTGATCCCATGGTTCCCTTGGGAGTGGGATCAATTCTCCCAATGTCTACATCCTCCTACTTAATTAAGAGGCAGATGAATTCCCTTAACACTTGATCTGATCCCATGGTTCCCTTGGGAGTGGGATCAATTCTCCCAATGTATAAATCCCTTCATAAGTTAAGGGGTGGATTAGCTCCCTTAATAGTTTGTCTGTCGCATACAGTTCATACCTTACCATTCCTTACATGAAATTCATTTTCGTAGTTTTAATAAATCATGATGCATGGATAACAGAAACATACAATCACGCAAAAACCTACTGTTTTGTGATGTAGGCCCGAAGGCACAAGCAATACTTTACTTACCTGGATTCCTAGCAAATGCTCGGTTAAGAGCTACTTCGGGGGTCGTTCACCTATATTCATAAACAGAATGTTAAACCTTAATTTAAGCTATTCAGAAATCTAAGGAGTTGGTTTGACATTTCTATTTATCTAACATTCCCGATTCTGCTCTAACCCTCAAGCAGAATCTCTCACTCGCAACATTATCAAAATGCATACATTGGGATCCTTAAGCTACCTAGGTACCAAAATCAGCAATTTATCGAATCTAAACTCACCTTGGTTGGAGGGATCGGTGAGGAAATCGCCTAAAGAGTTCTGCTGGGTTGAGCTGAAAACCGAGAGTGAAATGAGTATGACGGCTATACCTCATTCAATCTTTCCTTAAATATGTTATCCATAACATAAATTGACAATTACCCTTATGCCCTCACTTAGTTACTTATTAACCTAATTGATTTTACCCCGAATTTTATTCTATAAAATTCACACTTAGAAGATTAATAGGTTATTTTAATTCTAATAAACCGGGTGTTACAAAACCGTGGAGAGAAAGGGGAGAAAGATGAACTTTTTCCCTTTTTGCACAAAACCCTTCCATTTTATAAAATTTCCAACTTTTCTCTTTTTAACTTTAACCACAAAATTCTCATTTTTATAAAATAACCATACTCTTCACTCCCTTTCTCCTCACACGTTGAAGTCTCCCTTTCATCCTCTTATTCACTTTATCTCATTTACATTTTCCTTTATCAACATTTTAACACAACACGCATTTTCTAACCACTAAATCCTATAGTTTTCTCTCAAAATCCACTTACAATTTCACCTCTCTTTCAAAAGCTTAGGGAATCTCTAGAATTAATATTAACTCTCATAACATACCCTAAACTAAGGTTACACGTGCGTTGTAGAAAATTTTCGGGTGTTATAAAACCATCGCATAATTAAAACAATTTATGAAACTTTATTTAATAATAAAATTCAACATAATTATTCAAAGTTTTAAATTGAAATAAAACATTAAATATCATTTGAAAATTAAAACATACTAATTTAAATATTTTTCCTCGAACTTAATAATATTTTCATCATCTGTATGCTCACTTGCTATTGGAGGATTCTTAATTGCAGCTAGTTCTTCCTCAGATAAAAATTTACTTGCATCACAAATTAAAAACTATGAGAAAACTCAGTAAGTGGAAATACATGCAAGTTTCAAAATTTTCTTTTACCGAATCTTGTTAATAGTTACATACTGGTTGAAACTCAACCTTCTTTTAAGACTTAGTCATCTCATGGCTTCATCATCTTTTACTTTTATTTTTACTTTTAACATTCAAACTTTTGCTATCACGTATTTGTCATCAATTTCATCATTTTCATACACATGCAAATGTCCTATCCATTTTATCTTTTAAACAATTCTATGTCAAGATTCTTACATGTGTTTTCAATCATCGAAAACGTATGATAAAATAAAACAGTAATAAATAAAATAATATCTATCATGTGATGTAGGGTCGTAGCCAAAACGTTGTAAAACGTTATATTTGCACTTACTTGGATTCTGAGCAATAAATGTTTATTAGGATGTTTCAAAATTTCAAAATAATACCCTGCTCAAATAAAATCTTTCTTATTAAAATTCTACTTAATAAATCCAATTTCAAAGAAATTTGAATAGAAATTCCTTACGCTGTATTTTTAGGTCAGATCGAATCGGTTGGATCGATTTGTACGACGTTCGGGACTTGTTTCTGTTTAAATAAAATATTGATATTAAATTTCTACTTAAACAAATTCATTACAAAATGATTTAGGTAGAAATTCTTTACTGGTAAAATCTTAATTCGGTTTGGGAGCAATCGGGTTAGTTCAGGTCAACTGGGTCGGTTCGAGTCAACTGGGCCGGTTGAGGTCAACTGGGCCGGTTGAGGTCAACTGGGCTGGTTCAGGTCAACTGGGCTGATTCGGTTCGGTTCGATTTGGTTCGGCTGTTCTGGTTTGGTTCACTATTGGGTCTGGTTGGTCTAGTGGTTTGTTCTGATCAGAATTAAAATCTGAATCATGCTTTCATTCTTTCTTCCCCTTTCTTTTCCTCTGCGCGAGGCACTGCTGAGAAAGAGTGTAAGCCACTCCGGCCCACCCTGGTATCCGCGACGTTTAAACCTACCTCCACTCCGGCCCAACCACTCGTGGACCGCTGAGATCGGGTGGCCCACTCACGATCTTCCTCCCCCTGAAGAGGGTTTTTGCCTCCCCCGCCCACTCGAACCCAAGACCTCAGGGCTGCGGATCCCAGTGGTTGGGCGGAGGTGGGTTAACTCACCCCAGATCCCAGTGGTGGGCCGCGGCTTACAAAAAATGCGCCTTTTTTGTAAAGCCTGCCCTCCCAACCGTTGAATCCGCGACGTTTTAACCTCCCTCTGGCCCAACCCTGGGAGCCGCGGATGATCAGTGGCCCCTCAACGATCTTCCTCCCCCTGAGAGGGTTTTTGCCTCACGCCCCCCCCACTCGAACCCCAGACCTCATGGAACTTAAGTCTGGGCTTACAAGTGGAGAGTACCACTTGAGCTTGGGCCGGCGGGCTTTACATTATCCTTTTCTTAGCGTGTGATTTTGAGTAGGCACACATCCTATAACCATTCGGACTGCCACAAAGCTCAGACCACCAATGGCAGACCAACCGCTCTCATCCCCATAACCACTAGGATGCCATACATGATCCCCTCGGCGATCGTGAGAATCCTATAACCGCGAAAAATTCATAACTCTCTACCTCTTTACTATTTTAACTAGTTATTTCATAATCCGTGTGATCAAGAGGCACACATCTCATAACTGTCAAGCGACAACGCTTGGATTCACCAAATCAAAACCGTTAGCTCACGTCCCCATGCCTGTTTAGGAACTGCCAAGCACGGTTGCCATAACGCCACCGATTGAGAACCCTATGACTGTCTAGGAGTTCATACTCACGATGTTTGCCAAACTGATCCCTCGGAAAAAGTTTCCTTCGGGGTGCTACACACCAGCACTTTCTCCCGACGATACAATTTACTAGAAC